>OZ020193.1:79308124-79705951 GCA_963971165.1 Philopedon plagiatum
CCTCTGCTCTATACAAGTATGATATAATTCACCTCAAACTTGCTCCTCTTATACCAAAATTTAATTTTTCTAGAAGAATATCATGAATAGTGATGCCTTTGATAAATCAAGGAACAACCCTCGAGTGGCTTCCAATTGCACAAATTTAAAAATTGCTGTTTGAGTGGATCTATCTTGCAGATATCCACGTTGTGTCTCGTTCAAAAGATTATTTCAACCATTAAATTTAATATACGCCGACATATCACGTGTTCAAAGATCTTTGGAAACGATGGGAGCAGACTTATAGGGCGATAATTTTCTACACTATTAGAATAGCCTTTTTTAAATATGGGAACAACTAAGGCATCTTTTAATTTTTCTGGGAATATACCAAACGCTAGTGAATTATTTATGATGAATATAAGTGGGTCCAAAACTGCTGATTATAATAAACTTCATCAGGCTAGTTTAAATTTCATCTTGTCATACCCGCTGTATATTATCTTATTTTATTCAATATGTAGTTTCTAATTATTTTGTACCACTTTTAAATTCTCTATTATTTAGATTTAACTATTATCTCTAACTACTATATGTAATAAGGCAGGCACCTTTTGGTTTACTCTCAGTGGCGCGGAAAAGCGATGCGACTCGGGCGACCGCGAGACCGCAAAGCAAAACAGTTCCTCTCTTGACGCGGTGTTAGTGTATTTTACGCCGCGTTTATCTAATAAACGTTACTTTTAAAATATTTTATTTTGAGTTAACCAATGTGATATTGGTATATTGTGTATATGGGGATCTGTACTCAGTACTGTTTCTGCTTTACGCGGACGGTCTCGGTGGTGGGTTAGACGCGGGACGATACTTCCGTAATACTGTCAGCCCTGTCCCTGCCTAAGCTCTCCGGGGCTTGTTCAGGTGCAGAGGAGCAGATGCGGGAATGATGCTGCGGTAGTTACAATAAACTTAACGCTGAAAAACCGGACTTTTACAGTTTGGAAAGACCGCAAACACGCAAGTCTTTATACGTAAAACTAAATCAAAATTCCCTTATTGGTTCCTATATTGGTTTTTATGAGTCTATATTGACCCAACACTAAACTGGGAATTCCACGCCAATACTTTAAGGAATAAATTAAATAGCGCATGTGCAATACTGCGTTGCCTAAGAGACGGTCCGTCTATGAAGGGTATTCGTACATTTTATTTCGCGTGTTCAATCGCTAATTGCCTATAGTATATTATTTTGGGGATCATCTAGCAGTGCGATCAACATATTTGGGGCCCAAAAACGCATAAGATGTATCTTAGCATTGCACCCACAATCATCCTGTAGAACCTACTTTAAAGATCTGGAATTTCTCACAGTTCCATCACTGTTTTTTTTGTCCCTCGTCATGTTCGTGAAAAAAACCCTAGCTTATTTCATGCGAACTTTCATCATTATGGCGAGTCTATGACTATGCAGACCAGAGGGAGAGATCAGCTTAGTATACCCATGCACATATCAGCCTTTTATTAAAAGGGCCGCCACTACAAGGCAATAAAGGCATATAGAATGTTGCCCCAGAGAATAACGGGTATTGAGAATGTGTAAGAGGGACAGTCAAGCATTTTCTACGAGAAAGATGTTTATATTCATTTAATTTTGATCTTTGAAGTATACTTTGTGTATGTTATAGTGTAATAGATATAGTATAAGTGTAAAGCCAAATTGTTATACAGTGACCGGCAAAAAGTTCGCAACATATGGGAAAAATTTTTATTAGGAGAGTATCGGAAAAACTTTCCCAGGGGATCGGTTCTGCATGTCCGATAACCTAAAAATCAATTTTGACATACGTCACGTGACCACTGGTATAGCGTCAAATTAAAAAAAAAATTGTTAATTTACAAAAAGTGAGGTTAGTTGACGAGATATCAAAAAAAGTTATTTGAAAAAATTGCTTAGAATTAAATTCTAGGTCCTTGTGCAAAATTTTAAGATTTTATTTAAAAAAATTGGAAAACTCAATTTTTTTTAAATATTTTTTTATCGATTTACAAATTTCCAGTTTTTTTCGTTTAGATAGCTTGGCTAATGTAAAGCCCATGTATCTGGATGAAAATAAACGAATGTAGTAGTTTTTTCTACAATTGACAGGACAAAATTAAAAAAAACAGGGTTTCGCCGGACGCTAGCTGTTGCAATGATTTGTATCTAGCAGCAGTGTCAAAATTTTAGAGACATTTCAATGAGATTACATTGAGAAAACCTTAATCGTCTTAAATATATCTGAAGTTCGACTTTTTGTAAAGTTAAGGGGATTAAAATAGATAATAAACAAAAAATTACCTGTTTATTTAATCGAAATTTTATAAACGAAAACCAATGTAAGAAAAACTTAAAAGTAGTCAAATTCTGTACTAACAACACAAAAAATCATTGTTTTTCCTTGGGTGCACAAAATTTAAAACTCAGTATGACCACCATTTCTCTCCATACATACTGTTGTTCTCGAGCGCAACTCTCGATTAACATTTCGGAGCATTTTACGATTTATTTGCAATACACAATTTATAATGACATTCTCTAAATTTTGTATATTCCTAAAGGATCGATGTTTGTACACAGGGTTCTTTAGGTATCCCCACATAAAAAAATCTAACGGAGTCAGATCTACAATTCTACAATTGACAGGACAAAATCGAAAAAATAGGTGTTCGCCGGACGCTCGCTGTTGCAATGGTTTGAATCTAATGAAATGACTGTATCAAGATTTTATTAAGATTTTTCGCACATAAATTTAACAACCAGGTCTATTTAGTTGTACTTAAAACTACCAAAGCAGGCTCTGAAATTAAAACAACCAAATAATCTAGTAGGTTAAAAACAACAGAAAAATGTCAAACAAATTATAATTTGTTTGATTTCAACCTATGTCATTGGTTTATGTCTCGCATCTTACTAAGTTTGATATTTTACATAAGTTTATTAATATTTTATTCCTTAAAATGGCACCCACACTACTTCTTCAGGAAAAGATAGAAATTATTTTAATTTCTGGAGATAATTACAAAAGCCATAGAGAAACAGCAGCAATTTTTAATGAGAGGCACCCCGATAAATCCCTCCATTATTCCACAGTATCTCGTCTAGTCAATAAATTTAAAGAAACGGGATCGGTAGAAAATCAGTATAAAGTTTCCCATGAAAAACCGGTAACAGGTGACGAAGGTTCTCTGGATGTGTGTTTGTCGATCACAGAAACACCCCAATTAGCAGTTAGTCAAATATCGGAGATCACTAACATTCACGAAAGATCTGTGCGGAGGATATTAAAAAGAAACAAATTTCATCCGTACAAACCTAAATTTGTACAAGTATTAAAAGATAGGGATTATGACGCCCGCTTCGATTTTTGTGCCTGGTTCCAGGGTATGATTGAGGAAGATTTTAATTTCCCAAAGAACGTTCTTTTCTCGGATGAAGCTACATTTACCTCTAACGGAACCGTCAGTTCACAAAACTGTAGATGGTGGGCCACCGAAAACCCAGACTTTGTAATTCAGAGTAAAGACCAATATAGTTTTAAGGTTAATGTGTGGTGCGGAATTTTCAACCTCAGAATAGTGGGACCTTTTTTCTTTAGAGACAATTTAAATTCAGAACGATATTTAGAATTTCTACAAACTGAGATATCTTACTTTTTAGACAATTTGTCATTAGCTGAAAGAAGAAATTTATACTTTCAACAAGACGGAGCTAGCATTCATTCCACAAATGAGGTGAAGAGATGGCTGGATCAAGAATTTGGAAACCAGTGGATAGGACGGTTTTCTGAAAATCCGTGGCCTGCGAGATCACCAGATCTGACTCCGTTAGATTTCTTTATGTGGGGATACCTAAAGAACTCTGTGTACAAACATCGACCCTTTAGGAATATACAAAATTTAGAGAATGTCATTAGAAATTGTGTATTGCAAATAAATCGTAAAATGCTCCGAAATGTTAATCGAGAGTTGCGCTCGAGAACAATAGTATGTATGGAGAGAAATGGTGGTCATACTGAGTTTTAAATTTTGTGCACCCAAGGAAAAACAATGATTTTTTATGTTGTTAGTACAGAATTTGACTACTTTTAAGTTTTTCTTACATTGGTTTTCGTTTATGAAATTTCGATTAAATAAACAGGTAATTTTTTGTTTATTATCTATTTTACTCCCCTTAACTTTACAAAAAGTCGAACTTCAGATATATTTAAGACGATTAAGGTTTTCTCAATGTAATCTCATTGAAATGTCTCTAAAATTTTGACACTGCTGCTAGATACAAATCATTGCAACAGCTAGCGTCCGGCGAAACCCTGTTTTTTTTAATTTTGTCCTGTCAATTGTAGAAAAAACTACTACATTCGTTTATTTTCATCCAGATACATGGGCTTTACATTAGCCAAGCTATCTAAACGAAAAAAACTGGAAATTTGTAAATCGATAAAAAAATATTTAAAAAAAATTGAGTTTTCCAATTTTTTTAAATAAAATCTTAAAATTTTGTACAAGGACCTAGAATTTAATTCTAAGCAATTTTTTCAAATAACTTTTTTTGATATATCGTCAACTAACCTCACTTTTTGTAAATTAACAATTTTTTTTTTAATTTTACGCTATACCAGTGGTCACGTGACGTATGTCAAAATCGATTTTTAGGTTATCGGACATGCAGAACCGATCCCCTGGGAAAGTTTTTCCGATACTCTCCTAATAAAAATTTTTCCCATATGTTGCGAACTTTTTGCCGGTCACTGTATATAAGAAAGAAAAGGAATTATTATTGTTATTATTGCTATAGTCTTTTTTGTACCTACCTATGTCGCTGTACCTATACTGCTCTCTACACTTATTTGTTTGACATTGCTTGTTCATTTTGTAATGATTTAGTTGGCAATAAAGGAAATTATTATTATTATATTATTATTATTTTACGTAATGTTCGGCTTTTCCTGACAGAACTTTATCCATAAACTTTGCTGAATGATGCGTCAGTGCCAACTGTGTGGAAAAATGGATTTATCCGGAACTGTCTTTACAGAGGTTTACTTGGTGGAATACAGAAAACAGGACAGCCATGGGCGCCCATAGAGTAAATTTCAGGGGGGGGGGTCAACCAGCCAAAAAACCGTATGTTACAAAATCACGAAGTTGCGCAATTTTTAAAAAGCACCGTGAAGCCCGACCCTAGGAGGGCAACTGACCACCTCACCCCCCCCTAAGGGAGCCCATGAGGACAGCCATTACCGTGGCGCGCCGAGACGGAATTATAGCGGTTGGTCTTTGTCTTAGACACGCACTATGTATGGAACAAACAAAAGGCTAGTTATAAATGGACGGCTGCGTCTCCTCTTGCTGAATGTGAATGGTAGCACAAGGAAAACATTTTATTGAGTAATTATTAAAAATTAATAAAATATTTAATTTCTGGATTATAATCAGAAAGAAAAACATTTTGAAAACCAGTAGTTACTGATTAAAATTAAAATATTTAAATTTAGTTTTACTCAAAAATCATTGTTTTACAAATGTTTTTTTAGGGAATTCTTTCTGATTAATCCAGAAATTAAATATTTTATCAATTTTTAATAATCACTCAATAAAATATTTTCTTTGTGCTACCACATTGTTACAAGGACAGATTTAGTTCTATCAATGCGAACAGTACATATTATGTTACTATTTTTCTTTTTAAATATACATATATTTGTGGTAATAGCCAAATAAAACTCTTCAAGCAAATATCTAAGTTATGAAACTTTTCCATGGAGCAAAATATTAGTTAAAATTGTCTATTTTGTAGTGTGTAGTTCTATCATTTAATCAGGGTCTCAGTCATTGTAAGTTAGACCCGCGAACTCCTTACAGCTACTTAATGGGTTACAAAACTATCAAGTCTATCCTAACCAGGATACAAACTTTAATCTACTCCCATACCAGGGACTAATGGGTTTTAACAGATTTATACAGGAATTCTAGGTAAATATATTACCTAATAGCCTTACAAAAATAAAGTGTTTGCCACTATATATAAAAAAATTATTTGTACAGATTTTTTTTGAGATACTTATGCTAAAAATGACTTTTTATTTATTCTCCTCATTCTCCTTTCTTTCATAAAAATATTTAATGTCTGTGCACAATAAAAATATGTTTTTAATATCCAACAACAT
Organism: Philopedon plagiatum; assembly: GCA_963971165.1. Classification (NCBI taxonomy): domain Eukaryota; kingdom Metazoa; phylum Arthropoda; class Insecta; order Coleoptera; family Curculionidae; genus Philopedon; species Philopedon plagiatum. The sequence continues at coordinate 79,314,313 of OZ020193.1, forward strand.
TTGAAGAAAAACTATTTAGTACCTGGACACTTATCCCCACATTTCAGGCAAGGGGCCCCTGCACCAGCTTCATGCCCCAGCCGAGCTTTCAGTCTATGTTCTCTCTTTTCCTCTAAAGTTTTCAGCCAGTTTGGAGTTTCAGGGACCTCGATTTCCCCACTCATCTGAAAAATATATGTATTATATAAAAAATTACGCAAAACAGACTTTCTAGCGCAGAGATTTTTTTTATCTTGTGACAGTTACACGTAGACCGAAGCCTAATTACCATGTACTGTGGGTGTAATGGGAAAGTCGGACTCACACATCCAGAGCTGGAAACATCTATTATCTAAGTAGGAATTTATATTTTTTTTAAACAGTGACTCCCTAAATAAACATAAGACTGCTTTTCTACATAATCTTTAAAAAATGCATTATCACACAGAAAAGGCAATAAATAACCAATTACTTCTGTCACAGTTGAGAAAACGAAAAGCCCGTTTTTTAAACGGTGCTTCAGTACTTACCTAAAACTACTTATACACATATTTTGTATATTTGTATACTACATAATTACCTAATTTTTAAATAAAAATTGTTATAAATTTTGTCTTACCTCTGAAAACGATTTCTAAAGTTTAGCACATGCAACACCCACAAAACACGAAACTTTTGTGCAACTTTTATGTTCTCTTGTGCAACAAGTTGTCGTGACTGGCGAATGTCGTGACGAATTCGTGAGTCATCCCATTATTCGTAAAAACAAATAATATACGTGAAGTTAGCTGGTATGCATATGTGGCACTTACTCCTACAATAGTTCCCCCCCTTGTAGAAAAACCCCAATAAATGTAGACGAAGACGACTAGATACCTACACAGTAACCTTTTTGTTCATATTCAAATTATTTTAATTTAAATTTATTTTCTTGATATTTCCCATAGATTAAAGACTTTTAAGAGGGAGGGGTCTTTCCTGTGATTTTCAGGATGAGAACTACTAAAAAATGCATTGGAAAAGAAAGCTTTCAAAGAATGAATTATTTATATCAAGTTTGTAATAAACTTGCAACAGAAGACAAGGCATCTCACCAAGTAGCAATGCAGTGCTCGAATTTGTTGGTGAATATCTCAAAAAAGACCGTTCAAAGACTAGATATAGGGCTGAAGAGAACAATTTGCAAAAGTTGTAGAACGTTGCTGTTACCAGGTATAACTTGCAAAGTAAGAATTAAGAAAAAGAAGGTTATTAAGCATTGTTTGGTTTGTTTTCAATATAAAGTCTTTGACTGCAAAGACAAGAACAAGATGTATTTGCCTTGGAGTCTGAAAGAGGAAAGTTTGGTAGAAATTTTAGATTACACACCAGCGGAATTGTAGATATGAGAGAGTTGACAATAAGGATACTCCAAAATGATAAGTTTTAATAAATAAATTCTGTACAGTTTCTGTCTTTTAAATATTCCTGACCTCCAATGCCTAGTACTTATAAAAGAATTACCGACTAAATTTGTCTTATATTACCATTTGACTCCCAAAAATCATCCATTGGGATTACAGAACCTTTTACTAAACACCAGAACAAAACTAATTTTTGCATTTGGCCTAAGTTTAGCTAATTATGTTAGGTACCAATGTACCATCATCACAAAAAACAAGAGCTCTTCTCTCTATTTGTATTTTTTGATTAAAATCAATCCTGTTAGCATCATGAGATGATTAAAACTTTAAGCAACTCCTAATCTGATGATGCCAATATATTTAATGAAACGCGTGTGGAGAGCACAGAATAAGGGTTTGTGAACTACTCAAATTAAGAACGTGGCATCCTCTTCAGCCGATTTGCTTAACTAAAATACTATAATATAATATAACGGATAAATAATGTTTTCGTTTTGTCTTTGTCTCATTTTGTTCATACCATTTTCCCCATTAAAAATCAGGTGATTGCAACCTACTGGATTAAAAATTTTGAGAAACATGTTATAGCTCAAGATTTTTAATTAAGTCATAGGTTTAATTAACGTTAAAATGAAATAATTAGTGTTGAAACATCGTCCAAAATGTTAAGCTGAAAAGATTCTAAATTAAATGTAAGGTAATGCTTTAAGCATCGTACTGAAATTTAGTGTGGTTCTCCAAATTCTTAATGAGTTCTAAAGGCCTTTTAAAAATGTATTACTCATTGTATGTTACAGAATAACAGGTATAAGTAGTAAAAACATTGACAAAAATAAATATAACATATTTTTGTCTTAACTCAGGGAAATTGTCTTATTGGGTAAGTCAAACTACTTGCTAATTATCCCTGTTATGTAGATTACTATGAATAAGTCAAACGTTTAAGTAGGTCTTTAGGACACAATACAAATTTTGAGATCAACACTATTTTTTTGTGCGTTGCTTAAGCGTTACCTTTGGTAATTTAAAAAAAAATTTAAATGAGTTTCCCGCGCAAAGTTTTCTCAGTCGGTAAAGAGGTTAGTTGTTTTCTCAATAAACAGTGTTGCATTTCGGTCACGGATTTCGTAAAATAAAAGACGTTTATGATTTCGATCCACTTGAAAACAGCTGATTTCGTGTTTTGACCATAATACACTTCCGTCTTTTCTCATACCCTTTTATTTTCTTTGATTGCAACCGACTTGTAACTGGCTTCGTATTTCGGCAGTTCTGGGTGAGGTAGTTCGGTTGGACGCTCGGAACCAACTTAGAATCTCCGAACGTAAATTTCCGACATACGTCATACGATCCGAACATATCCTATACAGCACTGCTACTCCGGGTGGTTATAGTTTTCTATAATCGACACAAAGCGATCGTGTTGTTTTTGTCTGCCTATCATTAAACAGCGAATAAAAAACAGAGCAATAAAATATCGCTTTGTCTCTACCAATAGAATTCTATTACCTCCCGGAGTCCCACTGCAGATAACAAAAATAAGAAAATAAGTAGTAATATGAAGTGTCTAGTTTGTGTGCTCGGACTGCTCGGGGCGTTCCAAGTGCCAACTCGAACTCTCCCTCTATCACTTCCATCGTTTTCGGCTCTTCTGTGGCTGTGGTAACGGCTTCTAGATCTACAAACCGTGAGCTGTGGTCACCTTTGACCAAGGGGGCATCATACATCTATCACAAATGTAAGAACGGGTTGTTAAAAGTCTGGTTGCATCACGGTTCCACCAGAAACGTTTTTTTGGCGATTCAAAACCATCCAAACCAAGCCCGAGGGTTTACCATTGTTGTCTTTATTTATTTACATTTGACTGCATTGTACAAATAAGGACAACAATATGGTTTTGATTTTTGTGGCACTATCTTTGTTTGTTTACGTTTAATTACGTTGGATAAACAAAAGGGAGCACATGGTTTTGGTTTTGATGGTTTTGAAGCGCCAAAAAACGCCTCAGGTGAATTTTGTGGTGTAAAAAAGAACGCGCCTTTTTATTGGCCTTTTGTTGCCTTGCAGCTTTGTCAATTGTCATTCTAGTCATTCTTGTCAAATTTCTTTTTCGCCTAAAAGTAATCATGGCGGTAGGGAAAAATAAGGGTCTCTCGAAAGGTGGCAAAAAGGGAGTTAAAAAGAAGGTGTAAGTAAAAAATATGAAGGAAATTTAGAACTAAGAAGTATTTAAAACAATTTTTGGTTTATGATTTATGGAAAATTGTACGGATGATGTGGAAAAATTAAGATTAAAAGTGATGGTACAGGGGGTTTATTTTTGAAGACTGGATTTGTTGTCGGGTTGTTTTAGTGAGATTTGTGTTTAATAATGTGATTCAAGTGTAGTGGTTTATTTATTGTATTATATTTATTATTTATTTTCTTTGTGCTGACACAGTGTTAGGTTAGATCATAACTAAAGAATTTTGCTTGAATGTGGAAGCACATATTTCGTCATCTTTCTGATTAAAACACTTTTGCTTTGAAAGGTATATATCATTTATAAAACGTTAGGCTAAAATATTCCCACTTTTTAGAGTTGATCCCTTCACCCGTAAAGATTGGTATGATGTGAAGGCCCCCTCAATGTTTGCCACCAGGCAGGTGGGAAAAACTTTGGTTAACCGTACTCAAGGTACCAAAATTGCTTCTGAAGGTTTGAAAGGTTAGTGATTATAATTTTTACCTTTGAAAATTAAAGCAAATACATCTTTTGTTATACGTTTTACCAAAATTATATCTTAGTTTCTGTAGCTTTTAAATGATGTAATAGTATGCTTTCTTTAAAATTGGTGTGCTTAAATGATGAGACACTCAGCTCGCTTTGATACATACATGAAGATACTTTCTTGTTCCCTAACGACGCAAATACAAATTCTGATAAGCACAACATATCAGTGAAAAGTTAAATTGAAAATTGTTAATATTGTCAGGATTGGTTGTGATTATATACTTTTTTAGGACGTGTATTTGAAGTAAGTTTGGCAGATTTGCAAAATGACAATGATGCTGAAAGATCTTTCAGGAAATTTAGGCTTATTGCCGAAGATGTCCAAGGTAAGTTTTGCAAAATTTTGCCTATTAAGAGCAGTATTCCAGATTTATTATTTTTGTTTTTTTAACACTGTTGTTGCCCAGATATTTGTTAAAAAAAACCAATGGCTTTCTGGCATGGACACAAAAAAGATTTATGTAGGTATACCTAACTCATTTAAAAATTTTATATATTTGGTTATATAGACGCAATTATTTTTATTTCATAATACAAAAGTAGGTACTCCATTCAAAAGGATCCCCAAAAAATTCGAATTTTTTCTGATCAAATTCACCTTCAAAATGCGATCAAACATCGCTAATTATAAAACGTGGAGATTGCCTATGGTGACATAGTCACGATTGGTGACCCAAATTTAGGAAATAAATGAAGCATTGGCCCTGCTGCAAAAATGTTGCAGGTTGGTGATTGAGATTATGTTATCAAACTAAATTATAAAATAATATTCGAAACAATTTTACAGAAATATTAAGAAAACTGAGAAAACAGTCCACACATAATATTTAACAATCTAAAAAGGATATTTACACATGAGTATCAAAGAAATACCAACCATTATTCCCAAATGACACGAGAAAAAACTATTTCATGCTGACTTTTTGGTTTTACTATTATTTCTGTTGTAGTTCATAGTTATATTTAAATACACTTAAGCACTCTGAAAAATCTTTTAGGGGCTTAAACGCATTAGCGCAATAAAAACTAGCAACTGTTTAAGAAAGATAACTACCTATATCAGAAGAATTATATAAAGCCGACATATACAAAAAAGTGAGGAAAAACTAACTTTTATGCTTTTTGGTAACTAAAAGAACCAAAATCTAGACAAAAAGGAGGTTAGGTTAACAACTTATTACCGTTATTAATCTGCTTCTCGACCTTTTGTCACAAATCAAAGGATAATATCTATTCTTATCAGCTTAATATCACTCTGTACATTTCATTACAGTTAAAAAAAAAGTAATGCATCTTAATGCTGCTAATTAAGAAATAACAGAACAAGAAAGAAGTTAGGTTATCACACTTATTAATCCGCTTCTCAACCTTTGGACACAGATCAAAGGATAATATCTATAATAATAATAATTTCCTTTATTGCCAACTAAATCATTACAAAATGAACAAGCAACGTCGAACAAATAAGTATAGAGTGTAAGTACAATTACACTTTACAATGAAGGGAACACTATAACCAGAGAAAAATAAGACAGAGAGAATAATATCTCTTCTTCCCGCCAGCTCGACCACGCTATGGCCTTCAAACGGCAGCATCCCGAGATTGGCGCGTAGAATTCTCACAAGACAACCGGACATTAGCCAGTGCAGTAGCAACACGGTAAGAAGAGAGTGTTTTCTGCGGCGCGTCTCAATGCTCACTCTCACTGTGCTTTATAATAACCCAAAATCTGCAGTGCACGCCCATGGCAGCTTATTTCGACGTCGGTTTGGAGGTCATAGAAAGCAAATCGTATTTATGAATGAACTCCGTACGAGATATTATTCTCTCTATCTTATTTTTCTCTGCTATAACATTCACAAAGTTGACCTCACAGCGTATGCTTCAAAGATCAAGATCTATTTTTACCAGCTTAATATCATATGGCTACATTTCATTACAGTTAAAAAAAAATCACAATAAAAGCCTAAAGAAAAGAAGAACATCATATACCACGAAGAATAGTACCCATTTTGAACTGGTAAAATGATTTTAAAAATTGCAAAAAATAAAATAATCCACTATTTTTCACTATAAATTATTACATAAAAAGTCATTTTAAATGAGTTAGTTTAAATCATCTTGTTAAATTTTATTTTTGAAAGTGTTCAAGAATCAACTTTTAATCTAAAACTAAATCTGAAGATGAAAAAATGCTACATACATATTACATAAAATATAAACATTCTCTGTTAGTACTAAAACGGCTGAAGGAGCGCCGTGGCGGTGTTGCCGCATCCTTAATTTGATTCGCCACTCGCCACATTGCCCACTACATTCAGTTGTTTTTCTTAGGATGAGGAGGTCAAACGATAAACTGAATTTTATGAATTTAAACTTAAATTAAACCTTTAAGTAAACCTTAATATTTTTGCTAGTATCTGTCCAACCGACATAATTTTTTGTGTGCATGTTTCAATTGACGTATTGTACAATAATAATATTAGCATATTTATTGAAAATGCGAAATAACTGAACAAGCAATACCATTATACAAAACGGTGAAAAATGAGTTATGTTATCCTAGTAATTTTCTTCAAAATAATATTTTTGGGTTTGTAATGACTTGCTTAAACGATTTATGTAATAAAAAATCCGTGCATATTCCATAAGATGTCTTTTTTTGTGTCTATTCCAAAAAGCCATTAGTTTTTATAGCCACAGTCTATACTTTTGTCGGTTTCAAAGAAATACAAAAGATTGTGTTTTCTTTTGTGTCTATACTGGAAACCCTTTAGTTTTTTGAACAACAACAATGTTTAAAAGAAAAACTATTAATGAGCAGTGAACACTGCTCCTAAATAATAGAAACCATAAATTAAAAATCATCCAAATACAACTTTGGAATTAATTAATTATAATGTATAATTTGTGCTTAAGTGATGAGACACTCAGCTCGCTTCGATACAAAGATGATGATACTACCTTGTTCCCTAATGACGCATATACAAACTCTGATAAACACAAATTATAGATCTTGCATAGTAACAAAAATTTTTTAAACAATTTGGTGTTAAGCAAAATAATCCAGCTTTGTTAAATTACTATCACTTTCTATTTAGTAATTTTATTAAAATCATCTATGTGTGTTAATATTTTTAATAATAAATATGTTTAAGGACGTTATGTTCTTACCAATTTCCACGGAATGGACCTGACTACTGACAAGCTTCGTTCCATGGTTAAGAAATGGCAGTCCCTCATCGAGGCCTCTGCTGATGTCAAAACATCAGACGGTTATTTGTTGAGGGTTTTCTGTATTGGGTTCACTCAGAAAGACCAGATGAGCCAGAGGAAGACTTGCTATGCACAGCACACACAAGTAAGGTGAACTAATTAATAGATATCTTCGATTCTTCAAGAGCAGTATTCAGCGCCCATTACTGTTTTGTTTTTTCTTTTAAATATTGTTGTATTTGCAATGACGTTTAAGTATAGATATCGGAAGATATACAATGCTTTCATTTGAAAACTAGGCACCCTCAACAAAACTTGATTTGAAGTAAATTCGTTTAAAAAACAACATGTCAATTTTGATATGGAAGGGGAAGTTTAAAACCATTTAATTTTACATTTCGCTTCGCCCCCTGTTACTTCTACTTTGAAATTTCAGATGGCACCCCTACCCTGTGACCTTTTTAAGGTCCTGAAAATCCTAATATCACCACATTTAAAAAATTGAATTGATTCCTTAATGAGTCCTGGTCAAAAAATATTAAGTCGCAAACAATTTATTTTTAATATGAGAATTTTAGAAAATTAACTTTAATAAGAGTACAAAATGGGGTCATTATTGACTAGACTATAATAAATACTATTTTCGAACTTTAGACGGACATTCCCATATGACTATGCTCCCTCCATATTATGCACTTGATGTATGAGAATTGAGAATGATTGAATCAAAGATTTTCCCAAAAATGGAATGACCGGCGAGATCTCCAGATATGACACCACTTGATTTCCTTTGAGGTTGCTTAAAACGGTAGTGCAAATGCATTGTACAAGATGTCCAGGAATGGATTTCCCTGTTTGAAGGGTAATTAAAAATTTTCTTGAAGATTTAAAAATTATATTGTCCAGGTACCTTCACTTTCCGGTCAAAACACTTCCAATGCCATCTTCATGTTGTCAAAAACTGCCAAACACATCTCGGGGTGGTATACTATTAATTCATTTCCGTATTTTTCGTTTTAACTCTTGCAGTGGTAGTTTTATCAATGTAAACATTACTTGTGAGGTATCCCCACGGAAGAAGTCCAGTGGGGTAAGGTCGGAAGACCTAGCCGGCCAGCTTAGATCTCCCAAGCGGGAGATGACCTTTTCCGGGAATAATTATCTAACGACTTCCATAGACCCTCGGGCTGGCCCCATCCTGCTGAAACCATGTATCCTGATTGAAGCCATCAAATTCTTGTAGCTGAGGTAACACAAAATTCCGAAACATCGTACAATAACGATCACTATTTACAGTATGGGCTACGCCGCGTCGGTTCTCAACAAAAGTACGGACCGATTCCTGAGGCTGACATCGCACACCACACAGTTACTTTTGGGCGATGTAGGGGCTTTTTGTGTTTTTGCCTTGGATTGTCTGGTGTCCAATAGCGAAAATTTTGCTTATTAACCGCGCCGGAAAGGTGCTGCGCCTCATCACTAAACAGAATATTTTAATGTGGTCGTTTGCATAAAATGGTCCATCATTGTTTCAGCGAAAGAACGACGGTTTATAAAGACATTTTTATTCAATTCTTGCACTATTTGAATCTTGTTTGGATAAAACTCGAAATATATCCTTAAAATTGTGTACAGATGATTTGTGCATTTGCAAAGCTTGTGATGTGTTACGAATTGATCCACTTGGATTTCAAGCAGTTGCCGTTCTTTGACGACCACGGGGTTTCACGTTTACAGCTGACGATGTTTCTCTAAACCTCCGCACCCATGATTTCACTAAATTTTTACTAGAGGTCCTCCACTCGCCCAATATTGAAGTGAGGACAAAATCTTCGTCTTGCAGTTGTGTAAGAATCGTTATTCTTGAAGTATGCCTCAATAATGAACGCGCGGTGCACACCTGACCAACACTCCATTTTTACTAAATTCGCATCGATCCACTATCGAACGCCGCTAACCCGACTCCACTACGTTACACGGTTGCCAAGTTATTCGAGTTTCAAAAGGAAAATCCATTCCTGGATACCTTGTATAGTTATTTAAAAAATCCTGGATACCTTGTATAGTTATTTAAAAAAAATCGCGCACCCCAAAAATTCGAGAGACGTATCGAATTTTTGCGGGGCGCGGTTAATTAATAAAATTTTGTTTTCTTTAATAAATTATTACCTTTTTAAAAACAAATAACTGTGCAAGAACACTGTTACAGAAACAAAATATATTGAGCGCTGAATCTTGTTAAGCTGAACCGCAACAATTTGAGCAGAATTCTAAATTAGTTTTATCACTTAAAAGGGGTAAAATAGATCTACTTCCATATTTGACATGCAAGTACAAGAACACTTGTATTTCTTGATGTGGAGGAAAACTGCATAAACAGATTCATATCTTAAAAAACTCACTTTGGTTATTGTGCTTAAATGATGAGACACTCAGCTCGCTTCGATACAAACATGATGATACTTTCTTGTTCCCTAACGACGCAAATACAAACTCTGATAAGCACAAAAAGCGCTTTTTTAGGATTTTTGTTGTTAGAGCGTGTTATAAATTCAAACACGAGATTGTGTTTTTTAGATTAGGTCAATCCGCAAGAAAATGGTGGACATCATCACTAGGGACATTCAGGGATCAGACCTGAAAGAAGTAGTAAACAAATTGTTGCCTGATAGTATCGCTAAAGATATTGAGAAAGCCTGCCAGGGCATATACCCACTGCATGATGTTTTCATTCGTAAAGTTAAGGTAAGAAAAATGTTTTAATTTTGAAAACATTTATACGGACATTTAGGGCGCGTGCGGGCGCGTTGACATGTAGGTAACCAATGTTCTGGGTTACTTCTAGTAAAACTAGGAACTTGAAATTTGACCTGTTTGTAGGTCTTAGGTCACAAGTAAAGAAAAAAATTATAAATTGTATTTTTATAACTAGCTTCCTTATTTACATGACTAATACCATAAGGCAATTTTGTATTAATTTTGGTGGATAACATAAATAATTTGAATTTAACAGGCAATGTGCATATAATCCAAATAAATCGGAAATATATTTTTTTTATACATAAGTAAAATATTCATGGTTGCTTGTATCCACATATTTAGATTTTTATGAAGAAACAAATATATTTTATATTGGAAACTTTCATACCTAATTAAAAAGTTGCATTCTGTTGGTTGTGACGTCACATGATATGTAACTAAAAGTGCTATTATGGCTGGTGTACTGTAAAATCGAATGTTAAGTTATTTTCTTGATTATTTCCCGAAGATTAGGAGATTTCGTTGATAAGAAACATATTTCAACATGACCACAAGGACAATCGAATAATCTGCCTACTGACAAACCTATTCTGTTCTTTGTTACGAACAGTTTATGCATTTATGACTACTGCTTATTTTCTCGACTCTCCCTACATCTACAGAAATTAAAGGAGTGAGACTGGCTGTCCTCGGCACAAGAAGAAAAAGGTGTGTTCAGCGCACTTGCAGTGATATTTTTGCCTAGTGCCATAGACTAAATAATACCAGACGAACACTGCCCTGCAACGAAAAGCGGGTCTCCCTTGAGACATTTGGTGGGTCTACTGGTTTATGGTTTAAAAGTTTGTCTACCATTATATAAATATGTATACTATGTATATACATGTACATATAATGGTGGACAAACCAACTTTTAAACCATAATCCAGTAAGCCCACCAAATGTCTCAAGGAAGACCGGGTTTTCGGTGTATTCGAGTGTCTGTCTATATTCTATATTCTTTATAGTCTCTGCTAGTGCGTTTGCGAGAAAGCAGCGTTGTCACGTTGAAAATTTGTAATAATGTTTATCTATGGAATCTAAAATGAAATCATGATTTACATTATTCTAATAGCCTACTTTATATGGCCGCCTTCTTCTAGACACCCACAGATTCTTCTTACTCCCAAAAAAACATTTACTAGTAAGTTTGGAGACTTGTTAGTTTCGGCAATTTGTCCAGAAATTATTCGTTTGAGATCATTTACATCCTCAATTGGAGTCCAATAAATGGACCACAACCCAAAACATTGGGTAGGACAAAGAAAAACTAATTACCTAATTTGCGCATTATATTCGCATAAACTTTTGTTTTCATTTCATTACGTCGCGCCGGCACTTATTAGTTTAAGAGGTGTTTCGGCTTTCCTAATTTTGTCGTGTAATTTAGAATATTATTTGATATTTGTGTTGTGTTCTGTGTGTAGTACCAGTACTTGAGTACTTGTGTTAGCAGTGGCTTCAACAGTGCCAGAAACTGTTTGCAGTAATTTAAAAACAGTCGCAGCAAACATGCAGTTTTAGTATTTTATATTTTTTGCGGTGTTTATTTGTAAGTAAATAATTTCTTCGCAGAAATAGGCACATTACTACAAACGTTTCTTATTTTGCTTGTTACGTTGACGTCACTAGTTGTCCACAGAATTTGCCCCACCTGTAAAAAACTCACGGGCCGTGCCTTATCAGATCAACAATATGTAGCGGGATTGCAATCCCTTGCAATATTTCTAAGCTTGCTTATTTCTTTACAGGTTCTTAAGAAACCCCGGTACGAACTTTCCAAATTGTTGGAACTTCATGGAGATACCAAGGGGTCGGGAGAAGGATCTGGAGACGCCGGATCAAAAGTAGACAGGCCGGAAGGTTATGAACCTCCAGTCCAAGAGTCTGTATGAAGAATTTTGTAAAAATGTTAAGATAAAAAGATAATAAATACTACTGTATTTATGGGAAATGGGTGTTATGAATTTATTTTTCCCTGTATTTTTCTCAGATATAGATAATATAGTGAGAGAAATATTGTCTTAAATATTTTTCGATTGTTATGAGCAGTTGTTAGTTGGCAATTTCAAGAATGATATTAGTCGAGTGGTTTTGAATAAAATGTCATGAGTGAAAGTGCTAAAAAGCAACAAACTTGAATAATACCAGAGAGTAGATTATCTAGTCTTCCTATATTAATTAGGCTGAAAGTGCTGTGCACGAATAAAAGCAGTTCAGCTCGGCACTCGAATAACTTCGCGAGAAAATTAAATTAACTACGTCCGTGCCGGGCCGTGTTGACTAGCGCTGGCCCATTATACTACTAGCATTCTCGGCCGAAAATTCGGTATTTTAATTTAGTTTATATTTATTTTAAGGAATCTTTAATTGTTTACTGCAAAGTATGAAAAAATTAGTCGAGTGACTTGAAAATTTTAGTGGTTCTGCCGCTCTGCAATCCTTATATGGTCCTAATCCTTACGGTGGATAAGGACGCCACGGTACGAGAAAATAACGTAAAGGAAACCTGATCAAACCCAAAAAAGGTTCGTTTAGGTTTATCCAGGATCTTTTTTCGTATTTTTTTCATTAATATTTTCCAAGCGACTAGAAATCCTAATTTGAGTCTCCAAAGTATAAATTAAAGCCTGCTATAATCAGCAGATTTTTAACGGGGAAGAAGGACTCACTTGACCAAATTGATAAAGATGCACGATAACACGATAATGAAGACAAAGACGAAACAAAAACATTCCCGTTATAATAGACATGCAATTGCCTGAGGAGGTCGCCACGTTCTTAATTTGAGTCGCCAATATTGATGCGAAATAATTTTTAATTAGAAATACAGTACAGACTGTAATCCGAACTAATTAAGACACGGGCTTAAAGAGATAAGTTCGGATTACCGATATTTTCGGATTACTGGATAGTAAATACATACATACATATGCATTAGGTTTTATGTGTTTTTATGTCTCCTTATTTTTCTTAATATCCGTAATAGTAGATTTTCCGACGTTATCAATTTTAGATAACTTGGATACCGGTTCACCTTCATCTAATTTCTAATTTATTTAGAATCTCTACTTTTTGCAAAAGGGTTAATGTGTGATGCTTCTTTTCTGCGACGTGTTTGCACGGTAATAATATTCCAACTAAAAAAGATCTAATGAAGAAAGGATTTCCCCGAAACTGCCGAGGAATTATCCACAGAAAGTGGGTCACGTGTTGTTTGTAGCGGTAGTTTTTATTGTGTCCGCTGACTATAATCCGAACGATATTCGTTAAACCGAACTTTGTTCGAATTATAGAGTCTTGTTCGGATCATCGATTTGGGCTTCGTTAGTTCGGATTACTGGATGTTAGGATTAAGGTGACTTCGGATTAAAGAGTTACTGTATTTCAGAAACGATTGAAAAACCGCATAGGGTATGTTATACGAAATATGTCTAGGGCTTCTTCTAGAATCCACAAATATAGTAAAAATCATACGATTCAATTTAAAATAAGCGAGAAAATTGATGTTTTTCCTATATTTTTTAATCCATGCTCAATCGTTTTGCTGATAAAAGATCGAGGGGTGTTTCAGCTATCCAAATGTGTACACTTAATTTCCCTTTTTGACGATAATTTCCCTTTTTGACGGTAATTTCCCCCTATTATTTCCTTAATTTCCCCCTATTATTTCCTTAATTTCCCCGTATTTCTACAGGGTGTTTCAAAAAACATGTGCCGTCACTTAAGAGGAGATTCCTTGTAAGAAACTAAGGCAAAAAGTTTATATAAACATGGGTCCGCAGATGCTTCGTTTCAAAGATACAGGGTGTTAAATTTCTTAATTTTTTTCAGTTTTTACAAAATATTTTCAAAATGGCTTCATCAATTTTGATGAAATTTACGTTGTGTAAAGTACTTAAATTAAGCATAATTCTGACCATGAAAAGACTTTGACAGGTCTTCCAGGGGGTACATATGAGAAGACGGTACAATATTTTTTTAATAAAAACATGTACGCCACTGATTTTTTCACATTTTCGTATATCGGTCAAATAGTATGTTAAATTCTTAACAAAACTTATCTCTTCATATTTTTTCAATTTTCATTTCGTTTAGGAGATAAATGTAACTTTATTAACCGTCCTACTGGTTTAGTTTTCCCAACCATCGCACAGTGGCCAATTATTGGCATTTAAGCGTTCAAAATTCAGATATTATAATTTGGATGTTCCAAACCTAATATATGTGGTTATTTTGCTGTTATTAGCAAAATAAATGAGAAAATAAGAAAAAATATTATGTAACACCAAGAACATAGCATGAGTCATATTTTTATTAAGATCAAAAACGAACAAAACAGATCCAAAAAATAGCAACTAATTGCTAATTGCAGAGACATTACTAGCATGTCGCGAAGATGGTCTTATGAGAATATCGGGTTATTAAAGAAAGAACCACCTTATTCAGCTTTTTTCTGCTTGCAAGTGGAAGATTTCGTAAACAAGAAATTACAGGATTAGAGGAAATAAGCATGAATTTTAGAAGATCTACATTTGTGTCTCTTCGTGAAGTATTTCTTGTATTATGTTCTCAAAAGTACCGATAATCTTTATGCCGACCTTCAAGGGCGTCTTCGGACAATTGTCCTATAGGTAGTATCATTGACTCTATTAGATCGGCTCCATGTACAAGAATCTTGTGTACGGTAAGCCATTCAACATTCTTTTCTTTAAACCTAAATCGGTTGCGTCTCCATCTTCTAAAAAGTAAATTGTTTAATCGTAGTCTGGACTGTATCACAATTAAAATTATTCGATCCTTGTATTTTTGGCCACACATAATCAAATAATATTTCTCGACTGTGTTATGTATGTACACGGATTTATTGTGCCAGTTTGTTTAAGTATATCGAAGAGCTCATTTCGAGAAATTAGATTATCTTAAAAACAAGAATTTTATAAAAAGCTCAGCTCTGCACACATTAAAATATCATTCTCTATATAGGTGAACAGCTATATTCATCAAATAATACACAAAAAAAGTGAACCTATGTGAAC
This sequence comes from Philopedon plagiatum, assembly GCA_963971165.1. Classification (NCBI taxonomy): domain Eukaryota; kingdom Metazoa; phylum Arthropoda; class Insecta; order Coleoptera; family Curculionidae; genus Philopedon; species Philopedon plagiatum. The sequence continues at coordinate 79,329,523 of OZ020193.1, forward strand.
CTTTTTATTAATTGTTTAGGCAATTTCACATTTAGAAAAAAATTTGAACATAAAGTCTCGGTTCTGTTACCTATGGTAAAACAACATACAAGAGAGAAAAATATAAACAGTATATTGTATTTAAAGCAACATACCTTACTATTTTGATCCATGTATTAATAATTTTCAACAACCCTATTGATTGACAACAACCACCTGTATAGACAAAAGTAGTTTAACAGGAATTATCGTGCGTTTTAAAGTTATGAGTAAACTCTGCGTATACGACGTTGTCTCACTTTACGTTTTGCGCCAAAAATGAAATTGTTACAATTTTTTCGGGTTTTGGTGTACAGGCTATTATATTATAGATTAGTTGTTTTGAATCAACACGTGCCAACTTTAAGGTTTTGAACGATTAAATGTAAAGAATTGGCCACTGTGGCATCGGTTTGAAACAAAGCATCTGCGGACCCATGTTCATAAGAACTTTTTGCCTTAATTTCTTTCAAAGAATCTCCCTTTAAGCGATGGCACAACACCCTGTATAATTACTCCAATTTTATTTCTCAATATTATTTCAATATTTTCCCCAATTTTACCTTTATTTCCTTAATTTCACCTTCTTTCCTTAATTTCTCCTTAATTACCTTATAATTTCCCTTTTTTAAATTTTAGTTAAGTTAGGTATCCTCGCGAGCATCCTTCAGTCCCGCAACTGGCGACGTATCGCGCATGCGCCGGCGCATGATCAGTAATGTGCAAATACTAAAATAACGTAATTTCACCATAATTTTCCTTAATTTCCCCGCAATTTCCTAATAATTTCCCTCATTTCTTCGTAATTTCCCCATAGAAGCAATAATTTCCCTTCTTTACCACATAATTTCCTACTATTTCCCCTCAAGTGTACACTAAATTTCCCAGGTGAAACACCCCTCGTAAAAGATATTATGAATGACCCATAAAAATTTCCAAAATTTTCATATTTCACATTTTTCCCCATCTTTAAAAATAAAAAAGTTATAAGGCCTGTTCACTTTTATTTATGGGAGCTATTTTGATTTAGGGTCACAAACATATTTTTCACAACAAAGCAAATTTATTATACAGTGTATGAGACCGTGGCGCACCCAGGGGGTGGGGGGCTGCAGCTTAGACACAAAAAAATTTAAAAAGTGCACTATAAATTGAAAAAATTCGTCGAATTGTGATCTCACGTAACGCTGCAGACTGTCAGCCCCCCCCCCCCCCCCAAGACAAAATAGCCCCCCCCAGGACAAAATCCTGGGTGCGCCACTGGTATCGGACATCTTTTCTTATTAAATTCTTTCTACAATTGGTCCTTTTTAACCTGCCGCTTGGCTTAAAGCTAATAAAAGTTAAATAAAACCACGTTTCGACATAAATAGTATTTTTATTAAATACTGATAGTTAAAAAACATAATCACAGTAAAATAGATACACTACACTCTTACATATTCATCAATACACGTATTGAATCATACAAAAAAAACGTAGACCTAAATTAATATACATTTTAAAAAATATAATTCTAAAAATAATACATTTTTGAAAAACCGTATTTTTTATTCCTCAACAAAAAGCGATTTTAGAATTAAATAAATTGATTTTGAAAACCTTACAATATTTGAAATAGGTACCAAAATAAAGCAAGTTTTAAAAATTTTATTTTTTTACAAGAAAAAAAAACAAAAACTACCCAACTTGGTTGGTCTAAAAATAACAAAAGATCAGATCTCACCATGCATAAAAAAGAATAAATATATACAAATAAAAACAAAAGAAAACATAAAAGAGAGAAAACAAAAGACTAGCTATGAACAAAAGAATATAAAGCGAATAGTTCGCGGCCTACTTAAATATGGCAAACGATTCACAAAACATGAAATTTTACACTGGGGAAGGGGGGGGGGGGGAGTAGATATGGAAAAATAAATAAAAAGTGGGGGACCTAGCATATTAAATTGTAGTTTAACAATAAACTACTGAGATGATATGACACTTTGTTTTGTTGATAAATAATGTTTTTCTACAAAAAACTATATTTTAAAAACTCTAAAGTTTTGTGTTGTATATGGCACATGCGGTACAGATTCTTTATATGGAATGACATTTATAGGGTTTTGTTTTGTCATTAAATTTCCCAATCGTAGATATTAAAATTTATAATGCAATGTTGTCGAAGTTTATGACCATATCATTATCTTAAGTTTAAACAACAGTGTTAAAATTGTTGTTAAAAGGCGTGACAAATACATTTATACATAATAAAAAATCTACCGTTCAGAAATTCTAGGTCAAAACAAACAAGTTGCATACATAAGACTGTCTACTAGTTCTAAAAAAACGCCGGTACCAAAAAAGGCACAAAATGTTATATGTCTTTTTCCCTAAGGCACAAAATCTATCTATTGAAAAAGGCCTCTATTTAACGCTATCAAAAATCTCTAAGAAAAAAAGTTAACGTCTACTCAAATACTATAAACTGTCTTTATTCCTTTGACATAAAATCTAGAATTTGTTCCCTAAAAAACTATCTATAAATATTATAATCTGTTACGCTTTACATGTATAGTATACTTATTTTTAGAATACTAAGAAACTCTTTTAAAAGCTTATCACAAATTGGTATAGTATATGACCATCGTTGTCAAGTAATTTTGGCAATATTCATCAAGTAATTTTGAAAACTATTGTCAAAATTTAGGACAACATTAATGATTTAATTCTAAGACATCACTATTTAGTATGAACTATTTTAGAATATGTCTTATTGACTTATGAATTTGTTTTGAAACGTCTAATATTAGGCCATTTTATAGACTGGATATTTAAATTTTTTCACCAGAATAAAGTTTTTTTTAAAGCGAAATATGTTTAGCTTTGTCGCTTATAACCTATGAGGTAATATATAGATTTTCTTACATTCCTTATTTTTAAATTGTTTTAATTTAAATATGTACAATGTAAGTATTTACAAGTACTCAAGTATTGTTATACTTATCGATAAGGTTTGTACATTTTCATGTCTCTTTTCGTATTTACAACAATGTTACACGTTTCGCAACTTTCATTTTCATCTACAGACTTTTTATTGCTTTGTTTGTACATGGTTTGTTCCAGTATGACAAATACTTTTAATCTGACGCGCCTGTACAGCCTATTTACAAGACTTTGACATTTGACAATTGTTATTGAGAACGCTTATATTTCGATATGTCAATTTGAGCAATAATTTGGGATAAATTTTGACAAACTAATTGAGCACTGAATCTATTGTCAGAAATATATTATAATCTAAAAAGTTTAAACTTTACCTAACAAATCAAATTTTAAACTTTCCCTGTGTACTTTTTACAACACCGCAAAATTTACATTGTATTGCCAAAACTTACATGTCAGGGTCAAAATTTATTTTTAAATATACTCTAAAATAACTCATGATAACTCTCCATTCGGTGGCATTTTATTTAAAATGATTGAAAGTGCTTTTAAACTTTGACACTTCATATAACTAACCCTCCATGTGTCTGTATTTATGGGCACTCATCTGCGCTAGTCCCAGTACAGCATATTGACAACTCAGACAGTGATAGTGTGTTTGTTTTCCGCTGTGTTGACAGTTGCCAATACGGCACAACTGACTGGGGGTGAATTTCTCGAATCCCGCGGCTTGAATGCTGTCAAGTTTTTGATGCTGTCTTCTGTGCGCCACAACTTTGTTTGTGTCAGTGCAGACGAATTCGCACTTCATACAATGGAAGTGAGAGGCTTTATTTTGAGTAGAACCTGCAAAGAAGAGATTTGTGTCAAAATACATCAAACTATGACAAAAGTATAGTGGATGATTCAGTAAAAATTTAGACAAGAATCTTTAAAATGGCATTGTTGTCTCAAAAAAGATAATAACCTTACCTAAGTTAGCAGTGTAGGCACAATCTTGCCTTCCACAAGCGACGTTAGCCCTATATTGTTGGAAATCTCCACCCATCAGGGTATCAAGTCTTTCGTGTCTTGCAGTGTGTTGCACAAAGCGGGTTTTGTCACAGAACGAATAACCACAATCATTCCTTTGACAGTGGAAATGCGTTTGGTGTTCTCTATAGCCGCAGTGTTGGTATTTGCAATCCTGAAATACGTAAAGATAAGCTTTAGAAGATGTTTGAATATTGTCAAAGTTTATTGCGATTGTCAAAATTTAAATTTCATAGAAAATATTTTATTGACTACAGTGTTGATATTTGCAGTTCTGATATAATTAACAAGTTTTAGAAGATTCTTTTAATATTGTTGTTAAAGTTTTTTATGCTTGGCAAAATCTAATTTCTTAAAAAATTATTCCATTGACACAGTGTTGGTATTTACGACTTTGCAGTCCTGAAATAAGGAACGATAAGTTTTAAGGGGTTGTATAATATTGTTGAGGTGTATTAAGTATTGCTGTCAAATCTTAAATTGTACTGACTTCTGTATCGTTTTAAAATTAGATATTAGTTTTTACAATAATGTGTTAAAATGTTAAAATTGATGTCAAAATTTAATAGAAATAATCAAAAAACTTACCTCATTGAATCTGAACCTTAGATACCCTTGGGGAACAGGCTCGTCTTTAAGCATTCTCATTGAATTCTGAATCCTTGCCTTTTTAGCTTCGGGGCTCATTTCGTGCGGACTCAAAGACCTCTTGTTTAAATTTGCCGCCATTGCAGCAAGGGGAGACGTCAAACTTTCAGTCTGTAACAAAGTAAAATTATGTAGATACAGTAAAAATTCACGTAGATTGTGAAATCTGACAACATTAAGCAACAAGCAAGTAGGTTTTGAAGTTTTGACTAGTTATCAGTTAAACTTTCATATTATATTGCTTGCCATAACACTTGTAGTACCTGGAGTACAAAAGATTGTAATATGTATTGTCAAATTTTAACGCAATAGAGCGGAGAAAGGACAATCTATAACAGTTCAGATTACATGTTTTTTGAAAAATTAGCAATTTTTGTCAGAATTTACTGGGTTTTCAAAATTTACCTCATCAAAATTTACCTACATGATTGTCAGAATTTATTCGATTGTTAAAATTTAAACTTGATAACTTACCTGAAAAGCGTGATTCTGGGGCCCTAACAACGGACTCTGCATCAACTGGGCATGTTGAAACATGATCTGTGAGGGAATCCCCTGCTGGTACAGCCCTTGGGGTAAAAATGCGTTTTGTTGTTGCATCAGAGCAATTTGGGTGGCAAAATTTGGCGGGAACTGACTAAAGTGATTGTAGGCGTCAAAGGTGGGCGTAGAGAAGTATGGCGTAGTATCCGGTGTGGTGGGTTCTTTGGTGGTCGGCGGCTGCTGGGGTTTGTCGAGAGAACTCTGCAAAAATATAGTAAACACTTTAGTGATTGGCAGTTTTTTACACAGTAAATGTGTAAAATTTGACATTTGGCAATAATACCTTAAATAAATATTTAACTTACCTGACTTCCCTGCAAACTTGACAAACTCGCCACGCTAATCTTATGCCCCTCACTATTCCTCCTTTCCCCACACAAATTCTCTGGGCTTCCTCTGCCTTCCTCTCCCTCTCTCACTCCATTATTATTACTCTCCGCATCTCTTTCCAAAGCAATGCCCCCGCTATGCGTCATCATGCCAGATGGTGCATTGGTGTGCGTTGATAGGTTGCTAGGCAATGTAGCAACAGAACTGTTGCCATGCAACGCACCAGAGCTATGTCTAGCGATGTGAGGTAAAAGTTTATCAAGTTCGGAGAACGCTTGATTGCAAGCGTTGCAGTGGTAATGGGGCTTTCTCTTCAGTTTGCAGAAGGGGCGACTGCAGGAAATTTCTGGGCCGTAGAGGGTTGTTGAAGAAACTGTTTGGGAGTCAAATGTTGGTGTCAGAGGAGTGTGTTGAGGATCTGCAAATAAGATAAAATCTTGTATTTTTTCTTTTGTTTGATTTCATTTTAGTCTGTATTTATATTGGTTGCAAATATAGGATTACATACAGTACGCGATAAAACTTTTAACATGCTGTGTTATTCTACATGGTGAATAATAATTTTCCCTCTCCCCCAGTTTCTCGAGAAATGCTAAAATTTGCGTATTCACTTTCATATTTTCATCGGGTTATTTGTCTGTCAGTTTTTCTCGTCGCATAAACTCAAAAAATACCACCGTAACAAAAGAACTTAACGGTCAAATTCACTTTTGCTAAGACTGATCCAATTTGACCATCAAGGGTTTAAATTGACAAGCAATGTTTAAGAATAAGTTACGGGGCGTCGTAAGCTTTCCGCTTTCTAGGTAAGAAGCCGATGCAATATAGCGGAAATTCAAGAACAGCCACAGTTCCTGAATTTATTTCTGAGTTAGAACTAAATTCAGTTTAGCAACAAGTTAAAAATCAATTGGAAGACCAGTAAATTAATAATAGAGTAGTTCATAAGTTTCTAATGAGTGGACAAAAACTTGCCAAACCCTCAAAAACTGCTTAGTAGAGGATCTTTATTTAAACTAGGGCTAAGCCTTACACCTTTTTAGTAAATAGCGAATTTTGCAGATCATGCAGACTACAGTCAGCACAAAATCGAATCCGAATGCTTATGTACAGGGTGAGCACCAGCAGAGAAAATAGGTACCTAGCTAAAGTTTATTTTTGGTTACATTTCATCACAAGAGGACAGAACTAAACACACTTTAACTTAATATATACAGGATGAAGAGCTTTTTTGTTGCATGTATAAATTACAATGTTATATGTCATTATTTCATAAATAATTATTGGAAGTAGAAAAGTAGCACACTGGTATAATACTAACTTTGAACCCAATATATACAGAGTGCTTCTTTTGTTGTAAAATAGAAAAGCATGTTTAGTAAATAAATAATTATTAGATGTAGAAAAGTAGCACACTATTAGAATAGAAGAAAATTAGTTTAATTTGGTGTTAGGTATATTGTTAGCTGTTAGACAGGTTTTTGTTAGTACTTGTTCGTACCTGTCAAAATGACATGATTGGGCGGTGAACGTCGCTGGTCCACCGGCAACGTAGAAATAGGGTAAAATGTCCCAGAAGCCTTCACCACTAGAAACAATAATTTACACTATATTTACAACAACTTTTTACACATATCTAAGATACAAACAAAATACGTAAACCCCCCAAAAAAAGAACTGTATACATGGGTCTTAAAAAGTTATAGATCGTGGAGTTTTCAAATTTTTGGAATCTGCGAAAAAATTTTAAAAACAATTTTTTGAAATTACGTTATTAAGAAAATACACTTTTTTCGAAAATTGAATTTTTAACTCTAATAGTTTAGACAATGTTAACAAAGAAAAAGACAAAAATTGTCCTGAGCAAACCTGCACATATTCGCCTTTTTTGACTTTAGTCGGGTTTGCTTAGACTTGCTCAAACTTTTCTAGTCTGTAGGGTTTTACATGTTAAATTTTTAATACCATGTAAAGCCCTGTTTCATTAAAGTATAAAGATTAAACTTGACACAGGTAAATTTCAGAGTTTTAAGATTATATTAATTACGCCAAAAAGCTCCAAAAATACCTAACAAATGCTTTTATTTTTTTTTAAAACATTAACGTTCAGCGTCACTAAAAAGGTTTAAGTTATAGTACTGGTTTAAATTAAGATCCTCTAGCCTCTAGTTGATCAGTTAGGTTTTGACAGGTTTGTTCTGTTACTGTTAGGTCGCCATTAACAACTTTTAAGTTATTCTAATATTTCAGCGATTTGCTTGGTTTTCAAATGATTTTCATCTTGCAACATGTTGCTAGAATAAATTTAGTTTCATTATTGTGGACAGTACGCAGTAAAATTCCCATTTTCTTTGTAAATTTCCGAAAAAACTGCTTTGAAAACAAATCCATAGTATAAAACTTAGTTGACTTAGTTTAAAACTTTTGGTTGTCAAAATAGATCGATCTAACTTTGGAGAATCTGGCCGTAATTTTTTTACACCCCTCGTAATAATTGTTTTTTAATGTTTCGTACCAAGTGAAGGTGACACACATTTTGACATTTAAAAGTTTATTGTCACAATTTTAAATGCATTCTTTAGGTATTTTTTGGACCTTTTTTGGCCTAATTGGCAAATTAATACGATCTTAAGACTGAAATTTACCTACAGTTATGTTTTATCCCTATACTTCTAATAGAACAGGCCCTATGATTCGCTTTTAAAAAATGCATTGTATATTCGCAAAAAGTGTTTTTCGAAAAAATGCATTTTCGAAATAATTTCATCCAAGAGGCAGATCACATTTTTTCTTATTATTAAAGAAAATTTAAAAAAAGCAGTTTGTTTTGATATCAACTTTTGTCGATTCTAAAGGTTAAAACTTACTAATTATTGGTAATATTCAGTGGCGTGCAGTGACTATTATAAAGGGGGATGCGATTTAATACAAATAATTAAATCAAAAACATTGTATCAACTAAAAAATTATTATTTTAATTAATTACATACGACACAAACACAGTCTAAATTACACACTCACAGCAGATGGTCCCTTCGTTGCAAAAAAAAACAGAAATACACCCCGAAATATCCGTAAATACACTTAAGATATGCAAAACTTTACAAGCGAACTCGTCCGGACAAACTAAAACTCGCGGAAGGCGGAAGAAATATCGCTTCCCTGGCTATTAAATTTGCCTGGTTTCTCACGTAACGCGTGCCGTTACCTGTAAATGGGGTCAATAACCTACATGAAGACGTAATAGGCGAACTGCGGTCATGGCGAAACGCTTTTTCAGGCCCAGGCCACGACGGCGACAAGAGAGAAATTGGTTGCCTTTTTTAGGCAGTAAAATTTTTTACGTCTTTACATAAGATTTCAGATAAATTATAAGAAATTAAATCTACATTTTTATAAAATTATAGTATAATGTTAAAAATTATGCATTATTAATGTATAAGAATTAATTTTTTATCTCCAAAAAGTTTCGGGAAGCGGTGTTTCCATAAAAAAAAGCCCCTCTAATATATTATTAATATACCTAGGAGAGTCCTACATGTAGGTAAAGTAGCAAATTATGTTCATTACATTCAAGTCAAGTCAGGGGCGACTGGTACATATAAGGGCTGCAGAGCTGCAGAACTACCAAAATTTTCAAGCCACTTGACGAATTTTTTTATACTTTGCAGTAAATAAATTAAAGATTCCTTAAAATAAAGATAAGTAAAATTAAAACACCGAATTTTTGGCAACGAATGCAAGTAGTATAATAGGCCAGCGTTAATCCGCCGGGCCGCCCGCCATCGACCTACAGTTGACCAAATAAAGTTAATATAATTTTTTCGCGACGTTACTCGTGTGCCGAGCTGAACTGCTTTTATTCGTACACAGCACTTTTCAACCTAATGAATATAGGGCTGAAATCGGCTCCACCTATCGCTGTTTATAGTCATTTAGCTGATTTCGTGACAGTCCCTACTAGTAAATTCGCGCGCGTTTTATATCATCACTCATCAGGAAAGACAATTGAAGATCCGCCGGGAAAATCGATGAAACTTCATTCTTTGGTAAAAATTTGTTGATCAGATCAAAATGAAGGTAATATAGAAGCAAATTTTTTTAATGCACGTGAAAAGGGGAAAAAGATTGGGAGCCTCAACATGTTTGCATTAAAAAAATCCCTTCAAACAGAAAAAATGATGAAGTTCCATGCATAACTCGATATAACACAGAGGCTCCAAATTTACCATGAACTCGACGAATTAATTTTTAGTATATCATTTTTGGTTCATTAGTTTCAAATGAAAGAGAGATCGGGAAAATTTCTTGTTTAGACAAGTGTAAAATTCGGAAAAATATCGGGATTTGACCAAACTAGCTAAATACTGCAGCGAAGAATCTCAAAACTTTTTGTTGGGACCATCTCATAGTGGTCCAAGAGCTGGTAGACATTTTTGGGTAGGTATTTGAGGCACTGTGAAAAAGTGTTCAAAACTTCTTCTAGTTATACCTGAATTCGAAAATGCAGACCTGGCTGAAGGGTGGCGGGGCTTAAGCGACCCTTAAATTTTTAAAGGAGCCAAATTTTTTTTGCAAAAAATTTTCTTGAGGCACTTTGTAATTTTTACAGGATAGTATTGGTGACTAAAAATAAATATTTACAAAAAGACAGGTCGTTTCGGCAGGACATTTTACCTGCTAGGTGAGTGAGAATGTTCAACGTGAGTGCGAGTTAATTCCGCTATGCATAAATTGAAGTGTGAGAGAGCGCGTATATTGCATGTATGTATATCGCCGTTGTCTCAAGGGGAAGCACGCTGCGGTGTGATTGGCTCCCGGAAGACCACGTGATTTACAGTACCCATGCGATCGCTAGTAAGAGTTTTGGAGCATAACGTATATTGACGTAAATTGAAAAAAAAACGTAATGTTTTTTTGTGAAAAAAAAAACATTGGACTTGTTTTTTTTTCAAAATTGCGTTTTTTTTTCACAAACTGGAAAATATAACGGTTTTAGAGGAAAATAATTGAAAATTCATATGTGATTACATTTTTAACGATAAAGTAAATAATATGCAATAAATAGGTACGTCACTATTTGTCAGTACATCATACATCACTACATATATTTAAAAAAAAGAAACAAGGAAACAGTTTATGATCAGGAACACAAGAACAGCTAAAACGCACAAGACTAGTAATTGTAATAATATTACTAAAAATAGGACCAATAACTAATAATGAAACAGTTATTGTGTGGCATTGCCTATCCTATTGAAGCCAAACAAATCTAAATTTAGAGAAAAATAGAAAACGAATTACGTCCTACATACATATAATAATATGTACTATCTAAAAACTTTTCGATTCGTTTATAAATGGGATCTAATAATATATCAACACTAATAAAAAACTCAAAGCAGATCACCTGTTTGAATTGCATACTAGTATTGCACATGTGAAAAATCATATTTCATTTCATAAATTTATGATTAAATAGTTTAAATTATTGAGTTTAGAAAAATATGTTTTTGAAATTTTTTTCAATAGGGACAAATGGCGACCCGTTTTAAAGTGTGTCGGGAAGCAGGACCCTTTGAAATCGGGACTGTCCTGATAAAATCGAGATTTCTGGCAACCCTAGGTCACCAATACATAGGCGTAGTTAGGCCGTCAAATTTAGGGGTGCTTAAGCCCAATTCAGCATGTGGGCAAAAATTTTGTTCATATGGTGGAGGGCTGTAAATTTTGGCGGTACTTATTAAAGTTTTGGGGTGCTAAGCACCCCCAAACCCCCCCTTATCTACGCCTATGCGCCAATAGCGAGTCGGCTAACAGGATAGGTGCACCCGCATCGCTTTCTGGCGCATTTTTAATACCTAATGTCTTCTTGAAAATAAAAAACAGAATTGTTTTTTTTCATGAAAAAAAAAACTGCGTTTTTTCACGTTTCTTTTCAGGTGATAAAAATGTTTTTTTTACATCACTAATAACGTAGTTATAAGTGTTATAACGTTCTCAGTCGTATACTATAACGTATTTGTATGTATAACGTTGAACATTCTCACTCACCTGGCAGGTAAAATGTCCTGCCGAAACGACCTGTCTTTTTGTAAATATTTATTTTTAGTCACCAATATTATCCTGTAAAAATTACAAAGTGCCTCAAGAATATTTTTTGCAAAAAATTTTGGCTCCTTTAAAAATTTAAGGGACGCTTAAGCCCCGCCACCCTTCAGCCAGGCCTGCATTTTCGAATTCAGGTATAACTAGAAGAAGTTTTGAACACTTTTTCATAGTGCCTCAAATACCTACCCAAAAATGTCTACACCAGCTCTCCGTCTATAGAGTTGAGAAATAAATTTTATTTTGCTTATATTAATTTCTTAAAATTTAAGTATTTGTATATCTTTTTCTGGAACGAATTATTACCTTTATTCAATAAAACATGAAGATTACCGTGTGTCCATAAGGAGTTTCATTGTTTTTCGCGAAAAATCTGGTGATCTAAGGCTTTTCTAATTTGAAAATCATCATTCGAATTTTCCTGAGTTTTAAATATATAAAAATATGAACTAAAAGAATAGTTGTGACATATTATATTTTGATATTATTATTTTTCAAGTTTAAGACTTAAAAATGCTCCCCTAAAAATTTACAAATTTTTAAGCTTCATCGTTTTTCCCGGCGGTTCTTCATTTGCAGTTATCATTGTTATTATTGTTAGCTGTTAGTTTTGTAGGCTGCAGACTTTGAAATAATGGATGTTGAGTATATAATTTAGTGAACGTTAAAAGATTTTTTAAATACACTTATGAGGAAAAACTCGAGCTAAAAAATAGAGGTACGCCATTACCAGATATCAATATTGAGACAGCCGGTGTTAGTAGAGGAAAACCTTACACGCCTCACTTTAAGAGAGATGTTTATTGGTGAAACAATCAGGGGCGGATTTAGAATTTCATCTAGGGGGGGGGGGCGAAACGTCACCTCGAGCTACACAAAAGTATAGACCAAAAAAAAACGGACAAGCTCGAGTGCGACCGAGAGTGCGACATTACTTTTTTATTGATTAGGGTTCTAAGGAATGTACACTGCTTCATAACGGACGAAATATCTAAACCTGCTCTTGCGAAAACAGAATGGTTTTTCATCCTAACTTACCAATATTCTAGCGTTTTTTTAATTACTTATACCTTCTGTCTATTTGGACTAATATATGAAAACTTTTCGAAAGCACATTTTTTCGAAAATATATTTTCTCGAAAACAGAACTTTTTCAATAATACAGATATTCGAAAACTAGTGTTTTCAATTTTTTTTTTCTGAAACCACTTCTAATTTTCTTAACCACTATTTAAAACTAAATTTTTTCAAGAAAACGTGTTTTTAGAACATTTTTTAAACATTGTTTCGAAAAAGACTTCGAATATTCATATTAAAAAACAACACTTTTTTGAAAGAAATTCACTACAGAGTAACATAGCAAATACAAAGAAACGTAAACCTGACCAAACACAAAAAAGGTTCGTTTAGGTTTTAGTCTAGTCCACAAGTTCAAAATCGTGTTAATTCTTGATAAAGGTCCTAAAAATATGTACGATAGCTCATTGGATTCGGAATGACGTCTAGAAAAATGTATTCGAAGGATTTTACTGCATGATAAAAATTGCAAAAGTTATTAACAAATTAAGATGAAAAAAAAGGTGTTTCGTTTTTTGGCAATTACTCAAAAACTATTAATATTTAAGAAATTTAAAAAAAAGATTCATAAAGAGGAGAAAAGTTCCAAAAAAAAAGTCCCGACTCCCGTTACTCTACCTCCATTATTTATAATTTTAATTTAGTGCTGAAAATAGGGCCCCGCTCGGCCGATACAGCATGGCCGCGCTACCGCTCAACAGAGTCTATTACATAAAATAATTTTTTTATAGAGTTAAATATCAATAGAAAAATTTGAAAAAATTATGGTGTCATCAGAACACTTTAAAGAATAAAGTCCCGTGGGAAAAACAAATTTTTGTTGATTTTTCAAAAAGTTATACTATTGTTAACTAAGTAATTTTTCGTGGGCTTTCCTTTTAACAAAAGACAGTATAAAAGTTTAAATAATTGGCCTATAAATTTTTGGCTTCTTGAAGCTCTTCTTATATATATACTTAACAAGACGACGTTATAAAAGCATCTTAAATTTGTGTATTTTGTTTATTATAATTTTTGAAAGTTAGCCAAAAATGACAATTATCGAAAATGTTGTTAACTTACAAAAATTATAATAAACAAAATACAGAAATTTAAGATGCTTCTATAACGTGGTCTTGTTAAGTATATAATATATTAAAAGGAAAGCCCACGAAAAATTACTTAGTTAACAATAGTATAACTTTTTGAAAAATCAACAAAAATTTTGTTTTCCAACGGGACTTTATTCTTTAAAGTGTTCTGATGACACCATAATTTTTTCAAATTTTTCTATTGATATTTAACTCTATAAAAAAATTATTTTATGTAATAGACTCTGTTGAGCGGTAGCGCGGCCATGCTGTATCGGTCGAGCGGGGCCCTATTTTCAGCACTAAATTAAAATTATAAATAATGGCGGTAGAGTAACGGGAGTCGGGACTTTTTTTTTAGAACTTTTCTCCTCTTTATGAATTTTTTTTTAATTTCTTAAATATTAATAGCTTTTGAGTAATTGCCAAAAAACGAAACACCTTTTTTTTCATCTTAATTTGTTAATAACTTTTGCAATTTTTATCATGCAGTAAAATCCTTCGAATACATTTTTCTAGGCGTCATTCCGAATCCAATAAGCTATCGTACATATTTTTAGGACCTTTATCAAGAATTAACACGATTTTGAACTTGTGGACTAGACTATTTGTTTAGGATCTTTTTCTCATTTTTTCATGGACATTTCATTCATTCATACATTCATAATTAGAAAAACTATGTTTTCTAAAAATATATTTCCGGAAAATGTATTTTTAAAAGGTTCTTTTGTAAAAAAATATATTTTCGAAGTTGTCTTTCGAAAAAAATTACTTAATTTAACATCAAAAAAGATATTTGTTGAAAAAAGAAGCAGCTAAAAGCAGTGGCGGCTGGTGAAATTTCGAAGTTGTATATCTCTGTTCCTACTTACAGGACTCGTACCAAATTTAGGGATTTTAATAGTGAGCCCACTGGGAATGTTTTGGTCAAGAAAAAAAAAACATTTTGTAATTTGCGAAAAAAAGTTGAATTTTTGGTGTGCCCCTCCTAAGAAAAAAATGAACACGTCTAGGTATTTTATTTATTATTTTTTTACACAAATTTTACATCATATTGTCGACCGTTTTTAAATTTTGATGGAAAAAAATGTGTTAGTAGAAAGTTATAGTCATTTGAATTTTTTTAAGCCTAAAATATAATTTAAAAAAAAATCAAATGACTATAACTTTCTAATAACACATTTTTTTCTCTTAAAATTTAAAAACTGTCGACAGAATGATGTAAAATTTGTTTAGAAAAAATAATAAATAAAATACCTAGACGTGTTCATTTTTTTCTTAGGAGGGGCACACCAAAAATTCAACTTTTTTTCGCAAATTACAAAATGATATTTTTCTTTACCAAAACATTCCCAGTGGGCTCACTATTAAAACCCCTAAATTTGGTACGGGTTCCGTAAGTAGGAACAGAGATATACAACTTTGAAATTTCACCAGCCGCCACTGGCTAAAAGAGTTGGTCATCTTAGCTTATACGACAGGACAAATTGTTTGATTAATATGGACGTGTAAATATTGTAGCATTTTTCTTTATTTATGTTTTCTGGTCATTTGGGGGGATATACGAGTACTTACCAAAGTACAATTTGTCCAAAACAAATTTTTCAATTTTTTTTTAAAGCACTTTTCAAAAATACATTTTTTCAGAGAACATCTTTTTCGAAATTAATTTTTTTCGGATAGTATTAATCTTTTCAAGCAACGACTTTTTGAAAAAGTAATTTACCAGAAAGTACGAGTAACGTACCAAACCTAAGTAAATCTGATCAAACCCAAAAAGGTTCGTTTGGGTTTGTTCAGGATCTTTTTTCGTCTTTTTGTCATTAACATTTTCCAAGCTACTAGAGTTCATAATTTAATTTTCTAAATATTGTTAAAAAATATATATATTTTCGAACAACGTACTTACCTGTTTTAAAAATTATTTGTTAGGAGACATTTTTGAAAAAATGTACTTTCGAAATACGGGTTTTTGAAGAAAATATCTTCAAAATATTTCATAAATCCGTTTTCCAAAAAGCACCTTTGAAAAAGCGGTCAGGACATTTTTGAAAAAATGTAGGTTCGAAATATGTTTTCGAGAAAATATTTTTGAAAAATTTCGTAAATCCATTTTCGAAAAAGATGTTTTTTTCTAAATTTAAAACAAAATTACTTTCCAAAGACAAAAATATTGGGTTATTTGTTTTGTTTAGAAGCCGAAATTATCCGGCGCCAATTTTGATAAGTTCGCAGTGTGTTCGCGATGTGTAAGGAAAATTTTCAGAAACAATCCAAGAGCATGTAAATCAAAAATGACAAAAAAGGGTTGCATTTTTTATATTACATATTAGTATTGATCTATTATTCATATTTTTTTGGGTATAATTCATTTCAAAGACCTTACATAGACGGCAAAATATTTGTTTTTGTTTATAATATTTTGTAGAATATGTAGAAATGGTTAATGTGTATGTTACAATATTTATATTTATAAAATTCGCTATTGAAATCCTTTTTGTACAAGGCTCTAACTCTAGGGAGGGGGGGGGGGGGGCTGTGCCCTCGTAAATCCGCCACTGGAAATGATTGGCTTTGTGGATGCAACAAAAGAAATGATCTGCAAGCTATTTATTTCGGTAATATAATTTTATTGCAAAACACCTATATTTTCCCACGAGCCGCCACTGCGTCAAGTATTAGTACTTAGTATCTTAACAGATAGTAAATTATTTTGAGATTATAATGCTTTATATTATTCTTAGTATATAAACCTTTAGAATGGACAAAAAGTCGATACCCAAGGAAACTGCAATTTTTAAATT
Organism: Philopedon plagiatum; assembly: GCA_963971165.1. Lineage (NCBI taxonomy): Eukaryota > Metazoa > Arthropoda > Insecta > Coleoptera > Curculionidae > Philopedon > Philopedon plagiatum. Next base: position 79,346,081 of record OZ020193.1, read on the forward strand.
TTGTTCAATAATAAAATTAGTCTCTTCCCACAAAGACCGTCTTTAATCTGACCTATGTATATCCAGAACAAAGAATTATTTTTCAGATCACAAATCATTCTCATAATCTCCTCAAACTCACTAAGCCTAAACATAACTTTTTTTCTAAAACGCACCTGAAATTTTATTGCTCTCTGCACTCGACACCTGGCTCAAATTGACAGCTCCAAATTCTCCAGATTTGGCAGTTTCGTGTTCTCGATCGACCAGTTCGGTCTCGCTTTTTACGCGAATACTCGGAAAGCTCGGAGATGTCGCTTGACTTGTCTCATGCTTCTGATTGTGAATGACCATCTGAGAGTACTGGACGAAGGAGTAGTTGCAGTTGGGGCGTGTACAGTGGAAATGCCTGTAGCAAAAGAAGAAATTAAATTACAACCTGTCTAGACAGATGAAAACGCCTTGCCAAATTAAGTACAAAATGTTTCTAATTTTTTTTTAATTTTTTTCAAAACAGTTCAAATTCAAACATCGTTTCTGAAAAAAACTTTTTTTTCGAAAGGTGCTATTTTAAAGATATAATTTTTGAAAATAGAATAGAAAAAAGTTTAACTTAGTTTTTGGTCTAGTGCCAAAGTTTAATGTGTTCAATATACAGTACATTTTTTCTTAAAGCGGACCATAGGGTCTTACATGCTAAAATTTTAACACCGTGTTAGGCCCTGTTCTATCAGAAGTGTAGAGATAAAACTTGACAGAGGTAAATTTCAGAGCCTTAAGATTTATTTATTATGCCAAAAAGCTACAAGAAACCTAAAAAATGCATTTATTTTTTGAGAAACATTAATTTTTCACATCCCTTGTATTACTGTTTTTTACTTTCATGTACCAAGTGAAGATGACATACATTTTTTGGCATTTCAAACTTAACGGCCAGATTTTCCTCGGCTAGAGTGGTCTAATTTGACAACCGTTTTAAACTGACCATGGATTTATTATATAAAAGGATTCGATATCCGTATACTGTGAGCGTATCGAACGTGAAACCTTATATTTTGTTTGTTATTCTCTTGGGGGAGCAGTTTACGAACTACGAACATAGACAAGACTACGAATTACTACGTAATTGAATCAAGAATGGTAGTAGAAAGAGATAAAATAGCATTGGAATGTTGGAGCTCAGAAGTGTTGTTGTCTGTGCTGGTTGTTTAGGAAAACGGCTGAACCTCGGTCTGAACACTCGGTTACACGTACGTCTTTGTCTAATGAACTAGAAAAGAAAAAGTGCGACGTATAGATTTATAAATCACTCGGAGCGACTTTAAATAAACACCTTTAGAAATAACATATCCTGTAAATAATAAAACCTTTTTAACTTAAATTTATTATTATTTAGCAGAAAATAAAGTAATTTAGGGCTTTTATGACTTTTAGCAAATTTTGTAATGCTTCTAACGTATTTTTTGTACACAAATACAATGTAAAATAATATGTGGCCAATGTTTACAAATTGTGTTTACAGTGTCGCTTAGAATGGTTTGTTTTGGCTTCAAAGAATGTTACATCATCCCGTATCCTTTTATATAATAAATCCATGAAACTGACAGTGTCACAATAAGTCAACTAAGTTTTATACTATGAATTTGTTTCCGAGTTTGTTCGCAAATTTACAAAAAAAATGGCATTTTTATTACATGCTTTCCACAATAATGGAACTAAATTTATTCTAGCAACACGTTCCAAGATGAAAATACTTTGGATACCAGACAAATCGTTGAAATATTGGAAAAATTCGTAAGTTTTTCATGACGACTTATTAACTATGACAGGACAAAAATCTGTCAAAATCTAACTCATCAACGAGAATATCTTAATTTAAACCAGTACTAAATCTTAAACCTTTTTTAGTAAATCTGAACGGTAATGTCGCAATTTCGTCGCTTTTTTGGCATAATTGGCAAATTAACATAATGTTAAGACTACCTATGTCAAGTTTTATCTCTATACTTGTAACATGGGCTTAAAAATTTAAAACTGTAGGGGTTTCCAGTTTTTGACTTTTTTGCAGAGTATCTCGGTTGTCTTTAAAGATAGAGAGCTGCGGTTTTCACAATACTGTGCTACTTTTTCGTGAAACGGATGATGTTACGAACAGAATTTCCATAGCCCCCTTCGTTTAGGAGAGGCAGGGCGATTTTGAAAATGTGTCATTTTCAAGCACCCCTCGTATCTCAGTTGACTTTTAACTTATCGGTAAGGTAAAAACTGAATATTATATAGTTTTTTGCGTAGAATCCAGGGCGTAGTCAATTTTTTTCTAGAAGGAACGAATTTAAAGATAAAAACCAAAGTTGCATTTTTTTAAATGGGACACCCTGTATATTTTGTTTTCATTCGAATGATTTTTTTCATAAGCTTTTCAAAAATATATAATTGTTCCTATACAGGGTGTCTAAAATAGGTGATACCACTATTGCTATCTCCGAAATGGTAAAAGATACGAGGTCGGTTAAATTAGAGAAAATGTGTCATTTCTAGTCCCTATTCATATTCCGTTTACGGAGTTGCCAAATTCTCTATAGTTTCTTATCTACAGGGGATTTTTTAAAAATAGTCAAAAATTTAATTCTTAAATATCTCGAAAACTATTATAGTTAGAAAAAGTTGCTTTTACTAAAATCACACGATTGTTTACCTTCTCTAAAGTAACGTTATTGTTTTGTTTATACCATTTGTTTTTACTGAGTTACTGATACTAACTTGCTTTTTCAAATACGGACCTGGATATTTTGCTGCATTTTTTGAAAGAAGGCTTCATACCCTTTACAACTGTGTATCACTTGATTATGTTTTTCGACGTTTTGGTGAAGAATAGTATCATCATCAGGATATTCTACCAGTACGGACCTGGCATTTTTCAAGTTAATGCGCCATTTCACGACCTATTATGGCAACAATTAGGTCAGAATCAGTAACTATGGATTAAATTGTTTTAACTGGTAAATTTTAATTATAATCATGATTACTAACCAGGACCCTCAAGTTTGTTAAATTGGTCCAACGCCTGAAAAAAGCATAAGCTTAGTTTTAATTATAACAAATCCTAATAATTAATTCTTAGAGGCGTGATGCGCTTCGTGTGGTCAGTCCAATCGCGTCCATCAACCTGTTCGTCCGCCCGTTATATGTTATAATTCAACGCAACGTCAAAAAATAAAGCAGAAAACGGATTTTAGATTCGAATTCCTTATAATCCGAACCCAGTAAATATGACCATGGTTTTATGCTAGAATATAGTTAAAGGTCTTTAATTTGAGATAATCATAATATGGTTTGCTTTCAAAGCCAGTAAATAGTAATTCAACTGTACCAGCAGAATGAGTTGCAGCAGAAATGAAACCATTAGGTAAAATAGGATTATTTATTATTATCTTTTGAACTGAAAGGTGATTTTTGGATACGAAAATATTAAAAACGTAAATAATGAAGACGTATTATCAAGGGTGCCTTTTACAATATGTAGTAAACTTAACCACTAGTTAGGTGCTGTTAATAAAGGCCGCTAATTATATCTGATCTGAGTCTGCTAAACTTTTGTTTTCAATAACTCCTTTGCTTAAGTGCAATTTGACAAATTTTAATGACCAAAGGGTTCTAGTTAGTAATCATGAACATAGTTTTAAATTAATCAGTTGAATAATTTAAACCACAGCGATAGGTTGTGAAATTGTGCCTTAACATGGAAAATCCCAGGTCCGTATCGATAGAAAATCCTGATGATGTTGTTATTCCTGATCAAAACGTCAAAGACCATAGTCAAGTGATGCATAGTTGTAAAGGGTATGAAGAATCCTTTCAAAAAATGCAGCAAAAATCCAGGTCCGTATTTGAAAAAAACAAGTTAGTATCAGTAGGAACTCAGTAAAAACAAATGGTACAAACAAAACATTAACGTTACTTTAGAGAAGGTAAAAAATCGTGTGATTTTTGGGAAAACAACTTTTTTCTAACTATAATAGTTTTCGAGATATTTAAGAATTAAATTCTTGACTATTTTTAAAAAATCCCCTGTAGATAAGAAACTATAGAGAATTTGGCAACTCCGTAGACGGAATATGAATAGGGACAAAAAAATTTTGACAAATATTGCTTTATTTTCGTTAATTTGGGAAATGGGTAGGGTAATCTTTAGGCCTTTGGGGGGGGGGGGGTAACCCCCCCCCCGTGACTGCGCCACTGGTTAGTTTGCTATATTGGTAGTACGATTTTATATCCATTATAAATTTATCTTTGGCTTTTTTTCTATATTTATTCTCGATATCCAGACAGAAGGCAACCTTTTCCCGATATATTTTCTAGAGTTTAAAAGATTTAGTTAATTACTGTGCGTTTATGCAGGCAAGACCAAAATCCTATAAGGGAAATCGAGAAATCGACGAGGTTAACATTTTAGGCTGTGTAAAAGCAACTCCTTTTACTTCGTGTAGGGATATTGAGAAAGAAGTCGGGGTGAACAAGGCTCGAGCACAAACTATATCATACAAATATAAATTTAGACCAAATAAAGTAAAGAATTTACATTCTGGGGATGCTAAACGTCGTGTCGTCTTATTTCTTCCAAGTGATTTTTGCAGTAAACTCAAGCTAATATGAATTTTGGAAGATTTGTGATATGGTCCGATGAGGCTTATTTCACAAGCTCTGGTATTTTCAATAGACACAATACCAGACATTGGTATCAAGAAAACCATCATCCTTCCTTGGAGCGGGAGCAGCAGGAAAGATTCGGTGTCAGCGTTGCTTGTTTTGATTTGGGAAGGCAACTAACTTATAGAATTGGAGCGAAGCCTTTCAGCAAGTCGGTAGTTGTATCTGAATTGCTAGATGGTGTTCCCTTGGCTTACGTAACCAATATATATTTCCAACAGGACGGGGCACCTGCCCATAATGGCGGAATAATACACCACGATCATCCGATCTTTCCGTCCTTGACTTTTTTTGTGGGATTACTTACAAAATAAAGTTTACAAGTCTCGACATCGCACTATAGAAGAACTGCGTGAAGCTACTACACTCGAATTTCAAAATTTGCAGGGACGATCGATCATACTTTTAAATGCCATACGACGAACAAGTAAAATGTGGGAGTTTTGTGTTAGAAAAAACGGTAACAATTTTAAGGAGGTCCCATATAAACAAAGATTTTTACAATTACATTTTAAATTTACTAAAAGACATCTATTTCCTGTTTTATTTAAATTTGCTTGGAACAGTTAATTTTTTTATTCAGTTATGATTCAGTTATGTTATTGGGATTTAAAATTTTAAAAATAAACCTCAATGTTAGTTAAATGACTCTATTCATTTGTTTTAAATCCTTATAGCACGGCCTATTATGAATTATACCTTTTTTTAATTGTAAAATTCGGAAGTTATTCCAACAATTATATGTATATTCTTGAAAAGCTTATGAAAAAAGCAATCGAATGAAAACAAAATATATAGGGCGTCCCATTTAAAAAAATGCAGCTTTGGTTTGTATCTTCAAATTCGTTCCTTAAAAAAATGACTACGCCACTGTATCTCTGAAACGAAGGGGCTATGAAAATTCTATTTGTAGCATTATATGTTTCACGAAAAGTAGCATAGTATTGCGAAAATCGCACTGGACACCCTGTACATATTGGGGTCATAATGCTGGCTGTTTTTTTATATATTAGGTTACAACTTTTAAAAGTTGAAAATGTTGATAAAAAAAGACAGAATAAAGCCTGAGCAAACCTGACTGAAAGATGGCAAATCTGTGGATGTTTGCTCAGGTTTGTTTAGGATCTTTTTCTGTTTTTTGTTCATTAAATTTTGTAAACTATTTGTTCAAAATTCAAATTTAAAAAAAAATGGTTTGCTCAGGTTTGTCGAAAAATAGTTTTTCGAACATTCCTCGTGGATCGAAATTCTATAACTTACCTATTTATTTTATTAGAAGCACACCCTTGCAACCTACAGTCTACCATCCTGTCATAGAACTCAAATCCCTCAAGAATGTCCACATTTTCGTGGAAGTCTTTCGCGTGACTCATGAGGTACTCCATTTGGTCCGTCGAGTATAGGCATCTCTTTCTATTGCAGTGGAAATGCGGGGCGCCTAGATAAGGACAGAGCGTGTCCGGGCACTTGGTATTATCGCCGTAACTATCGAACGTCTGGAGGGTGTTAGAGTAGTCTGCCATGCTGGTATGTGTAGAAGGATGGAACGGAAAAGCGGGGCTTTGGTTGCGCGAGTGGTGTTGCCTGAAATAAAAAAAATGATCTGGTAAAAATAAATATTGTTAAGGAGTTTTTCAGTATTTATATTCTTACAAAGTAAAAAAAAAAACTAGTAGATCTAGGCTCAATGGATCTATGAAAAAATTTTCGAACAACAATCTCTCCAAAACATTTTCTTGAAAATTAAATTTTGATCTCTGGCGTAGTATGTATTTTTGGCTATAATAGAACTAAACTCATTTTAGCAACAAGTTCGAAGATAAAAATAACTTGAAAAACCAAATAAATTGCTAAAATAAAAGTTGTTAACAACGGCTTATTAACAATGACATGGCAAAGGCTTGTTAAACCATAATCAACTAGAAGATCTAAATTTAAACCAGTATTAAATATAAAACCATTTTTGAGAATCCTGGCGAAATGGTTCAGAAAATGTAAAAAAATAAACAAAAACAGATTCTAAGAAAATTTAAACAAACCTGAACAGGTCCAAAAAAGGCGAATCTGTGCAGGTTGGTTTAGATTTGCTTAGGATCTGATTCTGTCTTTTTTATAAACATTTGCTAAAGTTTGCTCAGGCTTTTTTCTGTCTCTGTATCAACGTTTTCTAAATTGTTAAAACCTGATACCTACAGAAAAAAATAGGCAGCATTATGACCCCAATAATACATTCTGAACACATTTACTTGACCATAAATACGACATTCTATAATATATTTTCAAAAAATCATATTTTGGAAAATCACTTTTCGAAAAAATGTTCTGTCAAAAAAGAAAAGTTTTTCGAAAAAATTTGTATAAACATTTTTCAAAAAGAAATTTGATCCATTATTCCGTTCTTACCTTTCGTCCTCGTCTTCTTGTTCCATGTCTTTCGCACTAGATGGCGTGGTAGACGGTTTCGGTAATTTAAAACTGGTGAAAATCGCTTGCGGACTGTCCATGATGTTTTGGGGTCCATTAATTTGATGGTACTCATTCCATACTTCAATAACGCGGTTCTTTGGTGGTCTACCACGTTTTCTAGAAAAATAAATGAATAAAAGATTTGTCTTTCTACCGAATAGGTAAAAATAACGTTACATGATTTTTAAGCGTGGTACGAAAGTATAAATTTGACGGGCGGAGCAAGTGACTGTGTAAAAAATTAAAATAATAAAAGTTTTTACATAATATGAAATATTAATGGCCGATTAATCGGTCAACTGCTGGCGGTATTGTAAAAATGTATGGGTATAAGAAGTAAGTAATATTTTTTTTTGTTATAAAAAAATGCTTAAGTTTTATTCGTTTGGTATCACTGTTATCTGTGCATCATTTTGTTCATTGGCAAAACTCTTCAGATTATTCAGTTAAATTTGTTTTATTACCTGGTATGCAGCAATGCAGTTATCTATATTTTCAATGTATGATAATATAGTTGCAAACAATGAAAATACAAGAAAAAGGCAGGGGCGTGCGGTGAAATTTGGGAGGAGGGAAGCAATTTTCAAAACTAGAATAATTATTTGGAATAATTAATTATTTGGAATAATTAATTATTTGGAATAATTATTTGAAATAATTATTTGGAATAATTATTTGAAATAATTATTTGGAATAATTATTTAGAATAATTAATGGCAATAATTATGTGGAATAATTATTTGGAATAATTATTTGGAATAATTATTTAGAATAATTATTGCAACTACACAATTGCACAGTTTGAACACTTTCAACCGCCAAAACATGATTTTCCTGGAAATCATCTGATGTAAATGTATTTAATCAATCCGAGTAACTGCTTATTCGGCAGCAAACCGCCCGCAACTTGAACTCTCCACTTTTGCATTTGACCCCGAAATTTGTTTATCTACGGCAATAAGCAACAGCAACTTAAGATTTACATACACGCGAGATGGAAGGCGGCGAGATCACGATGCAGTGCGCGATAGCGCGATCATCTCCGATGAGAGGAGAAAGACGGGAGACGTATGAAGCAGAAACTGGCTCACTGACTGCACTGTTATTAGTTCGACAAAGACAGAGTAATGTGTTATTGTCTTTTATCAACTTTTCTGCCGCATATTTAACTTGGTGGGTAACACTCAAGGCCCACTATTTTTTGGAGGCTTGCTTGATCTATGTTTATTTAGGATGAAATGAATTTATTATGAATTAAAGATATTATGACGATTTTATTTGACTTTTATTCCTCTATATTTTAGGGGAAGCAATGCTTCCCTTGCTTCCATAGACCGCACGCCCCTGGAAAAAGGTAATGTTGCCAACTTAATTTGCCATATTTGACTTTTACATTTTTTTATAGAAAAGAAAACTGTATTTGGCGATGACGTTGGGTTCTTCTTGGTTTCTTCAGATTTTTACCCCAAATAGAAACTTAAGCAAATCTACACTGAACGCGGTTTGTCGTATATATTAAACCGGGTTTGCTCGATTATTTAGGAGTGTGAAAGTGACAAATAAACTGAACTTGCTAATTTTTCACGGCGAATAACTTCACAACGTCACTGAATAATCCGGGGATTTCCCCGAAACTCGCATAGACTGTCGATCGGTGCCGGTGATTCCCCGAAATGCGTTTGTACACGTCGGCATATCCGCACTTTATTTCGACATGTTAATCAGTATTTGACCAGCTAATATTTGACCGCGGTCAAATTGACCGGTCAATTGACCAAGGCACAACTCTGCTTATATCACATTAAGAAGTCACGTAATCTATTAAAATAATATCAAAAAAAATAAGTGGTAAACAAGCTTGATCTAACTAAGCGGGGATTTCACATGAGCGCCGATCCAATCGAGACTACAAAAGCAACCCACGTTCGACTGGTAAATGCGACGCCCCGCTGTCAGTGGATATTAGAATATTTCATCACGCTTATTCATTATGAAAAATTATACTACTCACCTGCAAAACATTCCATCAATGCTGGTCGCCAAATGAGTGGCTGTCAATGGATCCTTGGTCAAACTTAACTTTTGACTATATTGGTGCATCCTATAATGCTCCAATCTTCTAAAAGGTTTATCAGATGACAGTATGATCTCCCTACAATTGTCAATATTACAATGGTAGTGTTTTTCCTTATTCTGGTAGATGCAGGATTGATCTTCACATGGCTCGCTGATCTCTGAAGCCGAGAAAAAGTTATCTGAAATGATTTCCTGCTGTTCGTGGTTCCTGGAATGTTCCCTGGCACCGTCTTTATTCGCCTGAACTATTTCACAGTTATCCTGGATGCAGTGGAAATGTTCCTGGAAGTTGTATTCGCAGCTTTCTTTGCAACTGCACTGCTGACCTTCTGGGACGAATTGAAAGAATTTTCGCCAGAAATCTTCGGAATTTAGAGTGTCGTCCTGAGGAGGGAAGTTAGAGGCTTCACTTGCGCTGAGATCCATCGCTAAAGCACCTACACAGAATAAAGCAGTTTAAGTCAATAGATGCCAGATGTCGTCGGTCCATGATGGAAATAGTAATAGAGACATTAAAAAAAGAAATTTGTAATTTATTATTTGATTTGTTTACCTTCAGATTCATCATTGTAACTTAATGGAGAGTTTCGATCACTCAAGCTTTCCGTATTCGAAACATTTGACATGTTTGACATGGAACCCTGTTGATTGTAAAAGTTCGCCAAGTCAATTTGGGCCTCGTAGTCTCTGGCTAAGGGGTTGAAAGGATTAATTTGTACTGGCGGAATTCCTCCGTCGGAGAGGGTTTTCATCATGCTTTGAGCAAGTTTATATTTCCTGAAAAACAAGATAATAGGTCAATTTTTTCGAATCTACGAAAAATTTCCAAAAAACTATTTGTCCAAAATGTTTTTTCAAAAAATGTATTTACGAAGATTTTTTTAAAAACGTATTTTCGAAATTGATGTTTTCCGAAAAATAATTCTAAGGCTGGTTTTCGAAAAAATATTTTAGAAACATTTCCGGTCTTCAGTTATAGAACGGCTTAGGTATTATGTAAAAATATTTACCTATATGCTAATTCACTATCCTTTCTCTCGTGCTTTCTCTTGTGAGAAAACAGCTGCCCCGAACTGTGCAAGACATAGGAACACTGCGGCCTTATGCAGTGGATGTGATTGCACACTTTGGAAAACCTACAATTTTCAAATGGACAAGATTCGTTTTTCATGAATTTTTTGAAGCCGTCTCTGGAGAGTTGTTCGTCTTTGATGTGGTATGACTTGTGTTTTTCTGAAAGTAAAGGGTATAAATTATTTTAAATATACTTTTAAAAAATAATTAAAATTTAAGTACGCATGTTCTACAATGATAAAACTGAATCCATTTTAGCAATAAGTTTCAAGATAAGAATTATTTGGAAACCAAGCAAATCGCAGAAATAATAGAGTAAATTGATGACTTATTAACAATGGCTGGACAAAATCTTACTAATCAACTAAAAGATCAAAATTTAGACCAGTAGATTCTTAATCGAGGTTAATTTTTTACTCACCCATGTCAGACTTGTTTTTAAAGGTAAATCTACATCCCGATCTCCTACAATGAAAATGCGTTGTTCTTTGGCCAAAAAATGCACAGTAGGACGCTCCACACTCTTCTGTAGCTCTATACCTAAAAAAATAACAAAAACTATAAATGTGGGCCTCTACGAATATACAGAGTGAACCCTAAATAGTCTGAGATATCAAAATGGTGATTGTAGATTTTAAATATAATTATGTTGCTTATAGTTTTTGAGATACGCAGGATAACCAGGATGTGTTTTAAGTAATCTAAAAACATCTGCAAAAGCCTTTCCATGAAACTTCCCTGGCGAAGTGAAGTGAAGTGAAGTATAATAATATTTTAAAATGCACACTATTTTGCATAGCAAAAATAGACAGAATACATTTTTTAAATTTTCCTACACTGTATACAAATTTTGTTTACAAAGTTCCCACGCAAAATTCTCAGCTCTGTATAAAATACTGTTCCTTTAAAGCAAGAAAGTCCTAGATTTATAACAAAATTAAACATTTTTTTATTGTTTCACCCGGTATGTACGAAAAATCTTAATTGTAACTAAAAGCTTTATTCAAATACTTCTGTATTTTTTTCGTAATCTAGAGATCCCGAAAGGTGAAGATCTGAGAAAATCTCAAGAGATAATTTTTTCACAAATACGAGTACAACAGCAGAACTGTCTTACCTTTGAAACCCTTCTTGCATTATAGCACTATCTTTCCTGTGATAATTGCTGTGCATCTGCACGTCACTGGTTGATATGTAAACCTTATCACAGTTTTCCTGCATGCAGTGATAGTGCGTCTGTTTCTTGTTGTGAGTGCAGTTCGAAAATTTGTCGCTGCAGTCGTCCAAGGGACTGTACCTCATGAAACCGTGTTGCAACGATTCGTCGCGCTTCTTGTGCCACTTGAAATGGCGGATCATCTCTTCTTTTTTGATGAAGACTCGATTGTTGCAGTCGAGGCAGTGAAAATGTTCTCTGAAAAAAATATATATTGTAAAAAATTGCGAAAGCTCTCGAACGAACATTCGAAATGGGGTCGGGTAATTTTTTTTACGCAAAACTGACCTTGAAATGAAAGTCATAATATTACTTAGCAAAATAGGCTAAAAGTTTTTTCTTTAAATCAATGGGTCTGTTCGAATCGAATCGAATTGAATTACTATTGCATATATTGGAACCAGGAGTGGACGTCATGTAATTTACAAAACTCAAGTCAGTTTTTCTTGAAAACTATTCCATAACTCTATGTATATTGAACGAAAAAATTGTTTAAAAAATTAACAGACCCGCCGCCTTTAACACCAGTGAAATAATGAGTGGATTTGTGATGTTGCCAAATTTTGCAAAGCACTTAACTACGTTATAATCGGGAAAGTGTATTTTCCATTGACCTTCAGCAAGAGGAGACGAACCCATTCATGCATAACTAGGTTTCTATTTTGTTCATACATTGTACGTGTGTGGGACAAAGAAAGAGAAGAGAGAGAGAGAGAATACTAAACATCCGACTTCTCGCACTATCGCTATAGTTTTCCGAGCTGTTCGTATTTCACCGAGCAAACCTGTGCAAAGACACACTGTAAAAACATTGTGGGACATTTCACTACAATTGTGTACCTTTTTCCAACAATTTGTTTCACAAACGTTCAAGACCAATTTGTAGCAAAATTTGATACAATTGTATGAAAATGTATAAAAACTGTTGTAACTAATAATCCAATTAGAGTAAATTGCTCTACAAAGACTTTGCTACAATTTTGTGGGAAAAAAATTCCAAACGATTTTTTCAGTGCAGTTCCGGATGAAAAGAATCCACGTTTCCACACACTTGGTCCTGACGCACCATTTTTCAAAGTATATGGATAAATTTATTTTAAGGAAGACGAAAAATTACTTAAAATTTCAATACAGCACGTATATTCCGACCTGTCAAAAATTTTATACACAGAATATTACGCCTTGAAAACTGTTTAAGCCGCTAATGAACGGGACTACGGCACGTGATACGGAGAAAAAGCGACGTGGTCACTCTCACTCTAAATTTTATCGCCATGCAATGGAAATAAATTCCTAAAAAATTATTATTAATGGTATATTAGTATATTTATTAATTCTGAGTTATATGCTTTAGTCTGTGGTATATACGATTGCAGATGTTAACCTACAGTAATTGCATAATTTTCGTATAGTTTATCAATCCGAATATAGGCCACATAAATGAAAGCCGTTCTTAAAAAGTAGGCGGGGCACTATATAGTTGGCAAGATTAAGAGCAACCCTGTAATCTCTGATTGCTCTAAAATGTAAATAATGGTATCTCCCCCTTGTTTCTAAATCTATGGTTTTAATCGGTAGCATTTTCCACTCGCGTCCATGGTGGCCAACTTAATTTCATTTTGACATGGTTTTTCGGCTTTAAAATTTTTAACAATAACATTATGCATATATTAAGTATAGATTCATATCCTGCAAGCAATTTTCAGTCAATTATTTAAAATTTCAACGTGTTTAATGATTTCATTCAGAAGATTTATATTTTAAGAAATCTATGGTGTCATTTTTCTGTCACTAGGACCTCAATATTCTTTTTAAATATAGTTTTCCTAAAATAAATCATAAAATATCTTAAAACTATTAATATGTTTAAAAATGCCCATAGAATACGAATCCACGGTTAACATTGTAAAAATATTCATACAAATGAAAAATAAAGCAAAAAGTCATGCTAAAATAAAATTAAGTTGGCAATAAATGGGTGTGGTCGGCAAATCTTAACTCGCACAAAAGGCCGAACGAGAAAATTTACTTTAGGTACTACTTACTTTTACTTACTATTTACTTTTAACAAGCCGGTCTGCTGAAAGAATCGTCCGTCTAATCTAATACTATTATACCATCTTAATATTGACATTTTCGCAAGCGGCAAAAAGATACAAGAGTTGGCCGGCGAGGCGAGGAAATTCACAGCAACGCTATTTATTCTATTAATACAATGTTTTTAATTTGTCTAACCAAGGACAGACAGAGAAATACTATTTCTTATATCATCTCTTTCGCTTCAAGTGTAAAAACTGCTTTTAAACAGCATTTAAAAATATGATATCGACAACTGTCCAGTCGCCTCGCGATAGCAACTAATACAACTGTCGGAAAGTGATGATGTCACTCGCCTAAGATGATAATTTTCGCCTAAAAAATTTGAACTTTGAATTGATTTTTAGGGCATTTTAGTCCTAAAAAAGTTTTTAAAAAATGAATAATTTTGACTCCACCTTCTAATAAGCAGTGGCGGTTGGTGAAATTTCAAAGTTGTGTATCTCTGTTCATACTTACAGGACCCGTACCAAATTTAGGGGTTTTAATAGTGAGCCCACTGGGAATGTTTTGGTAAAGAAAAAAAACATTTTGTAATTTGCGAAAAAAAGTTAAATTTTTGGTGCGGCCCACCCAAGAAAAAAATGAACACGTCTAGGTATGTGATTTCTTTTTTTTCGAAACACATTTTACATCATTTTGTCGACAGTTTTTAAATTTTGAGAGAAAACAATGTGTTAGTAGAAAGTTATAGTCATTTGAATTTTTTAAGCCTAAAATATAATTTTGCAAAAAATTCAAATGACTATAACTTTCTCCTAACACATTTTTTTCTCTCAAAATTTAAAACCTGTCGACAAAATGATGTAAAATTTGGTTAGAAAAAAAAGAAAGCAAATACCTAGACGTGTTCATTTTTTTCTTGGGTGGGCCGCACCAAAAATTTAACTTTTTTTCGCAAATTACAAAATGTTTTTTTTCTGTACCAAAACATTCCCAGTGGGCTCACTATTAAAACCCCTAAATTTGGTACGGGTCCTGTAAGTATGAACAGAGATACACAACTTTGAAATTTCACCAACCGCCACTGCTAATAAGCAAATAAAAAATCACCCATTACACAGGACCGTAACAAAAATAGTAGCTAAAAATATATCTAAATATTTTACCTGTAATTTAAGTCTTTGCAGTACGTGCTTCCACATTCTACACTGGATGAAAATTTTTTTACGTATTTTGAATAGTCTTGTGACCCTGATTTATTAAGAAGAAGACCTGAGGAAGACAACGATGAGTCACGTGGCTGGAGGGAGGTTGACATCGATTGTTGTAACATAGCTGAAAAAAAATATATAATAATACCTCTTTCGTTTTTATTATAGGTAAGAGCTTATTCTACATAGTTTGTGACCAGTTCAAAAATCAATGGTCCGAGGTGATTTTTTAGATTTTTAAAGCAAAAATAGGTAGTTTGTAGAACAGAGAAGGCTTTTAAGGTACCCTTCGGGGGGTTCATTCAGCTTGTCGGTTTTTTAAAAGTAAAATATTTTACAAGAAAAGTTTAGGATTTTATTGCTTTTTTGCTCAAGAGGTGTCTGTGCCACGCCACTGGGAAATGAGTAAAAATTATGAAAATCATAATTTATGAAATATATTTTTTGAGCTAACTGACACCAGGAGTCTTTCCTCGAGATAAAAATATTTATTACAGAAAACAATTTAATTTAAGAACACATTTCATTTGCGTTAATTACGATAATTTAACGTAAACAGCGGTTTTTGGGCGACTAAAATAACTTAAATATTGGCCAGAATAATATTTTACTTTTAATTTACTAGTTCGCGTCATTTTAATTTTAGTTTTTAGCAAAATTGTCTGGATTGCCAAGGTTAAGTTTCACCAAAATATGGATCTACAAAAAATTTTCCTACACTATCGGAAATATATTTTTTTCGGAAATGCATTGTACTCGTAGAATGTAGAAAGTTTGAGATCTATAAAGTCAAAATTACCAACACTGACTTATTTTTAATACAGTGTGTGTCAGTCAGTCACCCTCACTTGGTATAAATATAATAAATATAAAATAAATGTATTTTTTGGGTATTTTTTAAGCTTTTTTGGCAAACTTGGCTAATTAACATAAGCTTACGACTCTGAAATTTACCTATGTCAAGTTTTATTTCTATACTTCTAATAGAACGGGCCTAACAACAAATTTAACATGTAAAACCCTACAGTCCGCTTTAAAAAATGCACTGTATATTATTTTTAAATTAGATTTTTAACACTAATAACTAATAACCAAGGAAGAGAGAAGTAAGGTCATTCTCTATAAATGAATTTTACAATTTTAATACATATTTTAAAAGCAGATATTTGTAAGTATTTTACAATAGCAAAAGCAATCCTAAGGTGTTAAATAAATTTTTAATAGAAACATAAAAACCTGTTGCAATCCCGTTGCATTTAAAATCCAAGACCTCGGTGGGACACACGACGTTTCCAAATCAATTTTATTGAGGATGCTCAATGTAACTCTGTATTTGACCGGTACTTCACGATAATTTTTTGACAAACAAGTTTTGTATATTGAATTACAAACGCTTTTAAACACAAAAAATCTGGTATCGGCAACCAACAAAATAAAGGAATATGAATAAAATAAGTTTGTGGGAACTCTGATCTGAGTAAACCGGTCGACGCTGATGATTTGTTATCATCATGTCAGTTGTGAATAAAAAATTCTACAGCAGCCGATACTTGGGTTAACTCGATCACTGTTTTCGTGGTGCTATGTACCATTGACTATGGTATCAGTGGCGCACCCAAGATTTTGTCTTGGGGGGGTGGGGGGCTGAATAGTGCAATTCGATGGATTTTTTCAATTAGTGGTGCACTTTTTTAATTTCTGTGTCTAGAATGTTTGTCTGGTGGCGGGGGGGGGGGAGGCTGCAGCCCCCAGCTCCCCTGGGTTCGCCACTACATGGTATCTAGCACCTTACCAATAACACCTATTAATTTGATATATAAATCAGGCTCGGCCAGTGAAATTTTAAAGTTGTATATCTCTGTTGCTACTTATGGGACCCATGCCAAGTTCAGGTTTTTTAATAGTGAGCCTGCTAGGAAAGTTTTGGCAAAGAAAAGAATATTTTTTAATTTACGAAAAAAAGTTGAATTTTTTAAAAATTATATTTTGGGTTTAACAAATTCAAATGACTATCTTTCTACTAACACGTTTTTTTCTCGTAAAATTTAAGAATTGTCGACAAAATGATGTAAAATTTGTTTAGAAAAAATAATAAATAAAATACCTAAGCGTGTTAATTTTTTTCCCAGATGGGTCAATTCAAAAATTCATCTTTTTTTCGCAGATTATAAAATATTTTTTTCTTTACCAAAACATTCCTAGTATACGCTCACTATTAAAAAACCTGAATTTGGCATGGGTCGCATAACTAGCAACGAACAGAGATACACAACTTTAAAATTTCACGGGCCGCGCCTGATATAAATTTGAATCAAAAAATTCTTGATAATTTTAGCATTCTCAGAATTAAAGCTTTTTAGGACATATACAGGATCTTGTTTTCTTACAATGTGAGAATTGTCCCCTAAAATATCGGAATATACTTAAAGACCACGATTATTAATTTTTTGTAATGACGTAATATTTTTGTGGTTTGAAAAAAGTGTACTCCCGGGATTCACTAAAAAGACTTGAGACCATGGGCGCCCATAGGGAGGGGAACAAGGGGGAGCAGTTGCCCCCCCCTAGGGTCGGGTTCCACGGTGCTTTTTAACAACTGCGCAACTTCGTGAATTTGTAACATACGGTTTTTTAGCTGGTTGCCCCCCCCCCCCCTGAAATTTACTCTATGGGCGCCCTTGCTTGAGACTAACTGGTTTAAATTTAGATTTTCTCGTCAATTAGTTAGGTTTGTCAGGAATGTATGTGTCATACTTAAATTGTTATTTTCTTTATAAATTTGCCAACAAACTCAAAAATAAATTCATAGTTCAAAACCTAGTTGTCTTATTCTTACATTATGTGTCAATTTAAATTATTATCAAATAAGACCGGCCTTAGCAGTAGAGAATCTCGCCTTACAACTTTTAACGTCTGGTAGCGTTGTGTAATACACACATTTCTTCACATGTTCATCAAGACGGCGAAAACTCTCCTATCTTCCGAAGAATCTACAAACTGGTATTTTGAGCCTACAAAGTGTTTCATTATTTTAATTTTATGTGAATTTGATTGACAATTATTGAAATCTAATGGATGTCGACCAAAAAAAACTTACACATTTTTTTAATTTCTAATAATAATATGTTAATAAACAATTTTAAATAAATTCTTCCCAATAAAAACTTTAATGTAGACATTTCTCGTTAAGCCCATTAAAATGTGTTTTGTTGGACCAGTTTTGGAGTTTTGATAGTTTTGATTTCGTTTCGGGCGTTTGAGAACGTAATTTGACGAAACTATAATAAATCCATTGGTTAATTTATGCTTCTTAAAATTTTTGGTGATTTTTTTTAGAAATATGGTAATGTCGATGCTGTTTTTTTATGCAAATTAGGAGAAATCTTGTTAATTTTTAAATTATGAGGTCAAAATCGTTCATTTACCTTTATTTGTCATAAAATGTTATTTTATAAAAGAATGGCCAATGGGGGGAACGCAAACGTATATAACAGTTTATTTTATTGGTTCTTGTTCTCTTTGTTTAGATTATACTATTATACATACGGCGAAGTCGGATCTTCAAAAAAAATTCGAATCACTTTTTCAGAAATACGTTTCTCGCAACTACAATTTTTCGAAAATACAGTTTGTCGAAAATTGCACTACATGTACATAAATTTCCCGGAAATGGATTAACCGGCGATATCTCCGGATATGATAAAGCCTTGATTTCTTCTCGGGTCGCTTAAAACAGAAATTTTTTTAAAAAATAACACAAAGTTGTTCTGTAGCCGAAATTTTTTGATGGAAAATGAAGAAAATACGCCGATTTCAGAAAGCGTCGAAGCAGCAAATACTTAGGGCTACGACCGATTTGCTACCAAAAAATCAAGGGAACAGTATGAAATTTCATATAGAAAATTTACGGAGTAATTCAGTTTTAACACTAGTGTTAAAAGTAAATAATTTTTACAACCGGTGGCTAAAAATGACTCTTAGACACTAGAATGACACTTTAAACAGTCTACTTTTAACAGTATTTGTAGAAAAATTATATTTTAGAACAGACGTCTTTTGTAAAAATGTATTTTCGAAAAAAAGCTATTCAAAAAATTATGTTTGTGAAATAAGTGTTTTTCGAAAAAAAAAATTTAAAAAGTATTTTTCGAATAATATTATCGATGTATAATTGTGTATCTAATAGGGAAAATTTACGATACGATTTTCTTTCATATATAATTAATTCGGGTTCGTAGTTTATATTCTACAGTTTAATTTTCATATTAAAGTTCTAAAAATACCTAATTGATTCCCCCTCTAACAGAACATTTTTTAATCCCAAATCTCCTTAATTCAACCCCTTTCCCAATTTGGCACACGTGTACTCTCATAATACAATTTACTAGTAAAAAAAGTACCAAAATAATGGGGTCTAAAATTACCGAATCTTATAAAAGAAAAGCTGGAGCTTTGAAAAGCATTTCTTATTTATCTTTTAACCCTTTTTTAAAATCGGAATACATAAAGCTCCAAGCTCGGATTTTTACAGTCGCCCGACTAGATCAGTGCTTTTGTCTCGAGCGCGTTCGTTGGCAAAAATGCGTCTGGCCAGATTTAAAAATTCCTGTTGCTCAGTGATCTTTTGGCTATGATTCTTTCAATGGGAATCGAGAGGGAGTCTGGTCCGCTGGATTTTAAAAACTACGTTATTTAATATAACCTGAGGCTTTTGCGTATGTGGTCCACTGTAACGTAATAATGTGGGGATTTATACAGAACGTCCACGTTTTGGAGGTTCTAAAGGGCTCTGTTATAACTGATTTTCATAACTTATAGTAATTAATAAGCAAAGGTCGTGAATTCCCGATACGATGAAACTGAGTCGAACCGAGCAATTTCATTTCAGTCAATCTTGTGTTCCTCGTAAAGAGTCGTTAAAGCTGATTTAGCAATCCTGTTGCCAATTCCATAAAATCGAAGATGATAAAAAGAACGATAAAGATACAAATGTACACTATACACAGAAATATTTTGCACAATTCTGCATACATTTTTACTATAATAGCAATAATTATCTTCAATTCCTTTATACAAATTATGTGTACATTTTGCTCAAGTTGGTAAGCTTTTCACAAATTGTGGAAAGGTTTAACAGAAGTTCCATAGAAGATATGAACAAATTTTCTTTCAAGTAACATTTCTTACAGTGTAACCAAAAATAAAAAAAAGTTGACTCAACCCTAATCTTCACTTTTTTTTGTCTCAGTTACCAGTTGTCATTTAAGGTATTTTTCTTTGGGTTTTGCGGAGTGTTTAATGGGTACCTTACCCATTAAACAAGGCAAAAATTCTTTGTGCATCTGTTTATTCTTATTATAATTATGTAGTTTACAATCAACCGCTGGTGTCAAACATTGACTTACAGCAAGGGGAGACAATACCATGCATTCATGGTCTTTTGTTTTATTTCATAGATTGTGTGTTTGTAGGACAAAGAAAGAGGAGAGAAAGAGAACGCTAAATATTCCACTTCGCGCGTCGTCACTATGGCTTCCCGAGCCGTCCGTATTCCACCGAGCAAACCTGTGAAGACAGTTCCGGATTAAAAGAATCCACTTTTCCACACACTTGGCATTGGCAATGACGCACCTTTTGTTAAAGTTTACGGATAACGTCCTTTTAAGAAAAACCAAAAATCACTCACAATTTCATTACAACACGTAGCCTACATATATTCCGACCTTCCAACTGTTTAAGCCATGAATGAACGAGACTAAGGCACTTGATACGGAAAAAGCCAGATTGCCACTCTCACTTTAAATTTCGCCACCAGGCAATGGAAAATAAATTACTAAACATTTATTATCACGAAAAATAATGGTATATTGGTATATTTTATTAATTCTTAGACATATGCTTTAGTCTGTGGTATTTACGATTGCAGATATTAACTTTGCCATAATAAGAGTGTGATAAAAATAAAATATTATAAAAATTAGGAACAAATGTTCAGATTTTATAAAGCCAGCTTTAAAGACAGCCTGTACAATATCAAAATTCTTTAAACTTTATACTGGTGCCCTCATATGATTCAACCTCTTAATACTTTAAAAAAGGGTGAAAAGGATGTGGAAAGGGCCCCGTCAAAATTGAAGGGTTTAAATTTGATAGTGCGCATTTTTAATAATCCTGACGGGGGTTGATGTAGCATCGCCCAAATACTAATTTCGGATTTTAGTGAAAGGATAATAAAAAAGGAATACGCGCGGATTGGGTTTGAAAAAAGGATGAGAATTTTCTGCGCTATTGGCTCTTTGTCATAATATTTTAGAAATCTGATACATATGGCGAATTTTTTTGTTTGTTGGGGTTGCAGAAAGGGATTTTAGGAAATTTAGGCAAAACAATTTTTGGACAATATTTTTTCGAAAATACAAATTTTTGGAAAGTACTTTTCTATTTCGAAAACAACTAATACAAAACACAGTTTTCAAAAATTGAGTTTGATTGGGTTAGATAGCTTAGAAAATCTTGATGAAACAGAACAAGACAAAATAAGATCCTAAGCATACCCAAACAAACCTAACTAAACCTGTATTTATTAATTTTTTTGGGTTTAGTCAAGTTTGCCCATGTTTGTTAAGGATTTATTCTGTCTTTTCTATCAACGCTAGCCGAGCAAACTTAAACTATTTAATCAGATACCAATACATACAGCGTGTCCAGAAACCATCTTAACAAATGGGAAACTTTTTTATTTTTGACTTTACAGGAAAATGTTATTCTTCATAAAAAGTTCTGCTTGTCGAGAAAATATCACTCAAATCATTATTTTCAATCAAATATTTTTTGTTATAAATAATAACTTCTCAAATGAAAAAAAAAAATTGAAATAAAATTACGTAGATCCATATCTTATGACATAACCTTTAGGATAATTATTCAGTGTTTTCTTCTTCATTTAAGGAAAAATGACGACATAGTTATTTGGAAAACTTTTTTCTGGAATCGGCTTTGCTAGTTTAACATATTATGGTGCAAAGTTATGGAGAAAGTCATTAACTTACATATTCTTAAATATCAAGAAAAACACAAACTCATCCACGACAGACCGAATGGATTTCGTCACCAAAGATTCAGAACTGATCTCCTTACATTTCGTCGCTGGAAAGGCAACTCCGAAAACACGAATTTCGAGTTATGGCTAGGGATGGGCGATAATGGGTTTTACCTATCGATAACCATCGGCAAGGTACCTATCGATAAGTTTTAGTTATCGATATGCCGATACTTATCGATTTATCGATAACTATCGATATATCGATAACTATCGATATATCGATAACTATCGATATATCGATAACTATCGATAACTATCGATATATCGATAACTATCGATATATCGATAACTATCGATATATCGATAACTATCGATATATCGATAACTATCGATATATCGATAACTATCGATATATCGATAACTATCGATATATCGATAACTATCGATATATCGATAACTATCGATATATCGATAACTATCGATAACTATCGATATATCGATAACTATCGATATATCGATAACTATCGATATATCGATAACTATCGATATATCGATAACTATCGATATATCGATAACTATCGATATATCGATAACTATCGATATATCGATAACTATCGATATATCGATAACTATCGATATATCGATAACTATCGATAACTATCGATATATCGATAACTATCGATAACTATCGATATATTGATAACTATCGATATATCGATAGTTATCGATAACTGCCGATATATCGATAACTATCGATATATCGATAGTT
This sequence comes from Philopedon plagiatum, assembly GCA_963971165.1. NCBI lineage: Eukaryota > Metazoa > Arthropoda > Insecta > Coleoptera > Curculionidae > Philopedon > Philopedon plagiatum. The sequence goes on from OZ020193.1 coordinate 79,368,661, forward strand.
ATCGATATATCGGTATATCGATAACCATCGATATATCGATATTACTCGATATATGGATAGTTATCGATATATCGATAGGTTATACTTGCTGATAGTACGTGGTGAAACTCTTTAAATATACCTACGCAAATTTTATTCATTTTTCGCTGGCTTAGGAAGAGTCCATGGTATCTAAATTTTAGTTAGGTACCTCCTTGTCCAAAGGAAAAAGATTATTTTTTAAATAAAAGTTATCTTTAAGAATTAAGCCTCTTACTACAGCGCAAGCGCGGAAACAACAATGTCTTCATTGGAATTAAAAGCGATTTTTATTCCATGGATAAGACTTTTTTCTACAGATGCGCAAATATAACTTACCCTCCCAATCAACAAGTTATCTTGGAACCATCTCATTAACACAGGATCTGATGGGCAACAATCAAAAATAGCTTGAATTTACAATTGAATTGTTTATATTAGATGTATGGGCACTTCGTTAGTGGGCACTATTTTTTATTGAAATATAAATTTTCTCTCGATTGGAGGATTTAAATATTAAACATCCATACATCCAGGGGAACAGCCTTAGGGCCGCTGTAACTTTATACAGTGGCGTAGCCAGGTGGGGGCCAGGGGGGCGAATGCCCTCCCCGCCCCCCTGGCTTGGCGCCCCTTGCCGCTCGGGCGAATTCACACAATAAACTGTTATTACCGTAATACCGTATTTTTATTAAGGTTCTAAAAAATTATGAAGCGCCCCCTTATATGTTTGCCCACCCCGCCTCGCAAGGCTGGCTACGCCTCTGACTTTGTAGTTCAACGACTTATTTAAAAAATTAAAAAAAAACTTCCGGAGATTTTTTTCGTAAAACATGCAAACAATTAACTCAAAATTTTAAAAGAGCAATTGTTTCACAAAACATGTCACTAATATTGACTCTGGGATGATCTATTTTCTTATTTTTTTTAGAATTACTATAAATTTCACAATATTTCTCCACCCCACACAAAGTTTTTCTAGAAAATAATTAAAAGATCAGTGTTTCTTGAAAATTATTTAAAGATCAGTTGTTCTCTAAAATTATTAGCTGAAGTGATAATTACTAGTGGAAAAAGAGGTAAGATACAGGGTGAAAAGAACATCCCTTTTTCTATATAAAAAAATATATATCTATAAACTTAGGGAAGGTATTAAAAAATCCTTAAAATTGTTTTTCGCAAATTGCCCACTGAATGTCCCAAAGGCGCAGAAAATAGATAAGTTTAACCACCCTGTATTTAAAAGTCTTAGAACACATGAAAATCAGCATGGCCTTGAAGGCATAGCGAAAAAAATTTCAAGAAAATGTTAAAAGTCGCATTCGATTACCTTTATGCAGTTCGAACAGCCAGCAGTTTAGTTTTTGTCAGAGCCTATAAGTGAAATAAAATTATGGTATTAAATAATTTGCTTAAGTTACACAAATCGCTTTCCCATGTGTAATGAAGAAAAATGCTTTCCACATAGTGTAAAACGAAACAGGTAATTGTGCCTATTAAAAAAATCTTCGCAAAGCTCTGCATGATACTATTCTCTTGATAAGAATTCTTCTAACGTAGGTAGTAAAACTTCAAAGCAACAAAAACCATCAGATGATAAAAATCAGGACAAAGCGGGTTCATTAGGTGTATTAAATTTTAGAATGTGATTTCTTACATAACTGTGGGAAAAAGATATATAAATCCGGGCCTTCAGCTTTGTTTTCAAGATACAGAAGTAATTTGAGCTGCCTATCTGAAAGAATTGCCCAGCTTTTGCATCACTGTTGAATTAGTTTTACTCAAAACTGTGCATTCTAAACCAGTACATTAAAAAAAATGGTAATTTTTTTACCCACAACTTCCTTTACTCAAAAACAGAAGTTCGCTTACTTATTACTAGTTTTAAATGTGTTTCCGATTTTGAGTTAATGCCTTATTATTAGTTTTTCAAAGGATGTTTTTAATGAACTTACAGTATATTTTTAATTAACTGCCTTAGAATTATTGTACGTTAATTTCGGAACACCTAGTGCATTATCAGTAATTAATTTTTTAATTATTATAATATACTGCTAAAGCACTTCTCGTAAACCTCCAGAAAGCAGAAATTTGGTAAATATCGGCTCCAGCGAACACTTACGATTACGAACTACCTTTTAAATGTATATTAATGTATCTATAAGTATTATTATATATAATTTATAGTTATCGATAAATCGATAGTTATCGATATATCGATAGTTATCGATAGTTATCGATAGTTATCGATATATCGATAGTTATCGATATATCGATAGTTATCGATATATCGATAGTTATCGATAGTTATCGATATATCGATATATCGATAGTTATCGATATATCGATAGTTATCGATATATCGATAGTTATCGATATATCGATAGTTATCGATATATCGATAGTTATCGATATATCGATAGTTATCGATAGTTATCGATATATCGATAGTTATCGATATATCGATAGTTATCGATATATCGATAGTTATCGATATATCGATAGTTATCGATATATCGATAGTTATCGATATATCGATAGTTATCGATATATCGATAGTTATCGATATATCGATAGTTATCGATATATCGATATATCGATATTTTTAAAAACATTTATCGATTGTCGATATATCGATAGTTATCGATAACTATCGATATATCGAAAAAAATTCCCATCCCTAGTTATGGCCACCATACCTACCCCAAGATCATATTTATAAAAATACAAACTGGCGTCTCTCTCTCTCTCTCTCTCTCTCTCTCTCTTATGGTTATCGTGATATTATAAATTACCTATTATAATTATATTTCAAAAAAGTTACTAGACAAAAAGGCTCTCTTCTAAAATTCGATAACTTCGTAAATACATGTTTCTTTGCAAGAATATAACATTTAGCATAATCTGCTTACGTCGGGTTGCACAAACAATTTAATCATGAATTAAACTAATAAGACACTTGTAATGTGACAGCACTTATGCTAACGTCATTGCCAGATATGATTCTAAACGTCAATTAAATTTACTACTTGATTAAAAGTTTTGTGCAACCCGCTGTTAGTCTACTAAATAACTTGCATAAATGTACTGTAAATTATAATAGAAGAAGAAGGTTCAGTAACCAATGCAATACTGGCTTAATTTTCAATCGCTTCTCCTGAAAAATATGTTAAATGAAGTTACGCCCCTTTGTCTTTCCAGCGACGATTTGTCACACAACTGGAATATATCTCTCGACTGTTATGGCAAATCCCTAGATTGTTGCTCTTGACATTTCCAAGGCCTTTGATCAAGTATGGCATTCTGCATTCCTCAAAAAACTACCTTCTTACGGGCTTCCTCCCAAACGATGTACCTGGATCGGTATTTTTCTCTCTAATCGACGCATATCTGTCGTGGTGGACGGTCACTCATTTAACTTAAATCCAATCAATACTACGCTCCAAGGTTCAGTCCTGGAACCAATTATATTTCTTCTTCACATTAACGACTTGCTCACTTCAACTACCAGTCCCATTCCCAGTTACGCTGACGATAGTAATCTTCACTCCAATATTTACTTTTCCAAAGAAGTGTCAAATCAAGAGCTGGATAATAGACGAAGATCAGGCACCCATCCCTCTTGTAAGATCTCCAATCTCCAATTAATCTTAGACTGCGGTGCCAAGAACCTTGTTCAGTTCAACGCCTCCAAAACCCAGTCTTGCTCCTTGTTACCCAAAAAATCCAGCAACACTTATTCCATCCACATGAATGTCCAAAGCCCTACAGAACAAAGAAACGTTCGATTTTGTTGGCATCGCTTTCGAACATGATCTCAGCTGGCACAAATACATTACTTCAATAGCTACATCAGCTGCTAAAAAGCTGAGTTTTTTCTTCAGAGCCAGGAGATACTTCGCTCCTTTCAACTTATATACTCTATATTTCCCAAATAAGACTTAACCTAGAATACTGTTCCCACATATAGGGAGCACCATCATCTTTGATACTTAACGTCCTTCATACTGTCCAAAAAAAGCCATTCGACTCATCAGTGACCCAGTCCTCACAAGAAAAATACATTTTCTTGCTCACCGCCGCGCCGTTGGGGATTTGTCTCTTTCTTCTGTTATTTTGCTCAGAAAAATTAACCACTATCATTCCCTCCTTGAGTGTTCCTAACAGAACAACTGTCAGGCGATAAAATCCTACAACATCCCACTTCTCTAGCTCATTCATACCTAGGGTCTCCAGATTATGGAACAAATTGCCTGCAGAGGTTTTCTCTTCTCCTCCCAACTTCAATCCTTTAAATCCCGCATCAATAGATTACAATTCCCTTTTCTTCAGACGCCCACGGTGCATAAGTCTACGTGGGCTCTCTCAGATAAAAAAAAATTATGTATTCATATGGTGTGGCTGTGCTCAATGAAGCTCTGCTTGGGATAAACAGATGGACAGACACAACAATCTTTATAATAAGTTAAAAAAACGTTTGAACACGTACTGTTCTCATTAAGCTCGTGGTCTGGTGGAAAGGGACCGGCTATTTTACAAATTTTACGTGTGACGTCATTTTAAACCAAATATGGCGGACGCCACGAAATGGCGGATTACCTTTTTTTCCACAATCCCCTTGGCATGGGTATCAAAAGAAAGGGTTTGAGTAAAATACGTGCTGTCATTCTAAACCCAACATGGCGGACGCCACCCGATGGCGGATTACTTTTTCTTCACAATCCCCTTGATATGGGTATCAAATCGAGTAGAATACAATAACAGGTAAAATGTCTTTTTATAATGATGCATAGGTTAAGACGTAACTAAAAATTAAAAAATAAAATCTTATGTAAAAATACTTTCTAGAAACAAGCTTTTATTATTTAGATGCACTAAAACGAAAAACATAAGTATAGTTTTTTCATTGTGGCAATGCTGAATGCTATTTATAAGTGGACGTAGTTCGCGTAGGTGGATCCTAATAAAAGTAGTATCAAAGTTATCACTGAAACAGATACAATATATTATTGTGTTAAATTTATTGTCAAAAGCTTGTCGCATAAATAGAAAAGAAAAAAATGGTACTTACAATTTCTGCCAAACAAAATTAATCCCTTATGAACTTTTCGCGCGCGACAAGCTTTTAAAACAATAAATTTAACATAATAAGTATATTATATCTGTTTTAGTGATAACTTTGATACCACTACTTTTATTAGGCTCCACCCACGCGAACTACGTCCACTTATAAATAGCATTCAGCATTGCCACAATGAAAAAAATTCATTTATTTTTTCGTTTTAGTACGGCTAAATAATGAAACCGTCTTCTTAAATAGTATTTTTTACATAAGATTTTATTTATTATTGAACGAAAAGATACAGTTTCTTTTGATATAGACTTTTGATAATTCTAAAGGTTAATCTAGCAAGAACAATATAAAGTAATATATACATATGTCCACAAAAACGTACCGATTGTGTTAAAACATGGCATACGTGTAGTTGTTAAATTATGCCCACTCTATACATTTAACCCATATTATATTATTAAAAGTATGTAATTAGTGAGACTTTGGGATTATTTATCTTTATATTATTCTTTGAACCTTTAGATTCAACAAAAGTTTATATGAAAAGAAAATGTATTTTTGAAATTTCGTTATATAATAAAAAGCAGTGTCTCTTTTCACCATACCCCGACCTTAAAACTCCCACAAAGGTGTAATTTTTGTTACTCTGTTGCATAAATATTTTTATAATTATTTCTGTCAATATTAATTGAAGAAAAAAATATCCAAAACTAATTTATCATTAAAATGAACCTAAAATAAAATTTTTCCAACTAATTATAAAAGTTAATTAGGACATTTTATAAGTATTTGGTTATATTCGATTACATTATTGAGTACTTACGTCAATTACCTTTTATAGCAAAAAAATTAATGCTGAGTTAATGTTTTTGACAAAAAACTGATGGATTCCAAGAATATTTTTAGAATGGTTATTATTAAAAGCAGCACTTGTGGTAAATTTATTTTTAATAATACAGTAATATTAAATTTAGTTCTGGGGAATTTAAAAACACATGAAACACACTGCTCCCTGTTGGTGCTGTATGTTACAATATCGTCCGCAAACGTCATGCACCAGAAGGGACTTCATCTCTTACTTAGTGGGTTAAGACATCTATCACAAAATTGTATGGATACGGGTTCATGGCCGAATCCTGGTTTAGACCAATCATAACTGGAAACTGCCGTGTCAATTATATACTACTTCTAGCGTGTGTCCTAGCTTCTGTATACTTAAGCGGCGTTCGGCAATTCAATATTTTTCGTCGTTTTGTTCGGTATTTTTGACAGGCACATGGCTCATTGTTGTAATCAGTACGACTGACCACGTGCCTGTCAAAAATTCCGAGCAAAACGATAGAAAAAACTGAATTACCGAACGCCGCTATATTTGAACGATCTTTAATTTCTTTTCTGGCATTTCTTCCCTCCTGATATAGCTCCCTACTTCCTGCAGTGGAACTCCGTCGTAGGCCTTTTCTAGGTCAAGTAAAACCTTAATCAATGGGTTCTGTTTCTCTTGATGCTTTTTGATAGCCATAGCTTGTTCTAATCTACTTAATACAAAACTTGCATCCGTTGTATTTCTAGCATGAATCGAAAATGCTCTTTTTCCTCCAAGGAAACTTTACTGTCATACTGTCAACGTCAATTCAACGAAGACGGGCATGTTAAATGACACCTGTAGGGTAAGAATAAGAATTGGGTTTTGTACAATAAATTTATTTTTGAGTTTTTCGCAAATCCTGTATAATTACCAACTGGGATCCGATGTTCGATGTCATCAGGCCAAAAATATCTCAAATACCGTAAGGGCTATAAAGCTGAAATTTTTTAGATAGGTAGCCCTTCGCTTAAAGGGGTACACCAGCACCTTGGCGATCTCCTCCTCCGCCTAGGGGATAAACTACCGGAAAGTTATTTTCATATCGAATTCCTGACTAGATGGTGAACGTACCTGCAAATATTTTCCTTTTCCGCCTTGGATAAACCTTGTGTAGTCACCAAGTCTATTCACTTTCTTGTCCTTGCAATCCTATTGTACCGTGTTATGAAAGTTTACAGAATATTTTATTGTGTAAACTTTGGTATTATTGACTGAATGCATTCTGATGTAGTACCCAGGCGCGGCCCGTGAAATTTCAAAGTTGCATATCTCTGTTGCTACTTATGGGACCCATACCAAATTCAGGTTTTTTAATAGTGAGCCTACTAGGAATGTTTTGGTAAAGAAAAAAAATATTTTGCAATTTGCGAAAAAAAGTTGATTTTTTGAATTGACCCACCTGGGTAAAAAATTAACACGCTTAGATATTTTATTTATTATTTTTTCTAAACAAATTTTACATCATTTTGTCGACAATTCTTAAATTTTAAGAGAAAAAAATGTGTTAGTAGAAAGTTATATAGGGATTTGAATTTTTTGCAACCGAAAATTTATATTATTTTTCGGTTGAAAAAATTCAAATGACTATAACTTTCTCCTAACACATTTTGTTCTCTTAAAATTTAAGAATTGTCGACAAAATGATGTAAAATTTGTTTAGAAAAAATAATAAATAAAATATCTAAGCGTGTTAATTTTTTACCCTGGTGGGTCAATTCAAAAAATCAACTTTTTTTCGCAAATTGCAAAATATTTTTTTTCTTTACCAAAACATTCCTAGTAGGCTCACTATTAAAAAACCTGAATTTGGTATGGGTCCCATAAGTAGCAACAGAGATATGCAACTTTGAAATTTCACGGGCCGCGCCTGGTAGTACCCATCTGTTTTTACAATTATTTTCATTAATTTTTTATTCAACTTTTATTAAAAACTAGCTTCCGCCCGCGACTTCGTTCGCGTGGTGTTGATGGTATACTTTCACGTAGCTTCAAGGTAATAGAACTGTATAACAATTTTACTCCATTACAAACTACGAACCCCCATTTCACCTCCTTAGGGGTTGATTTATTAAAATCTGTAACCTTTTACGTTCAGATTCACTAAGAAGGTTTAAGATTTAGTACTGGTTTAAATTAATATCTTATAGTTGATTAGTTATATTTTGACAGGTATTTGTCCTGTCATTGTTAATAAGTCGTCATTAAAAACATGAATTATTCTGATATTTCAGTATCTAATTTGCTTGGTTTCCAAATTATTTTCATCTTGGGACTAGTTGGAATTTAGTTCTATTATTGTCGAAAATACCTACCTACTAAAATTGCCCTGTTCTTTATAAATTTGCGAAAAAGCTCAGAAATAAATTCATAGTATAAAACTTACTTGTCTTATTTTTACACTTGTCGGTTTAAAACTTTTGGTTGTCAAATTAGACCGGACTAGCGTTGAAGAATCTGGCTGTTATTTTTAGAGTACTTCTATGAATAATAGGACCTTAATAGGACCATTTAATATTTTTCTCCATACAAAGGTTGAACCTCTATTTCACCTCCTTAGGGGTTGAATTTTTAAAAACCCTTCCTTAGTAGATGCCTACGTTATATATGAAACCTCTGAGCACAATTTCAAGTTTCTAGACCCAGCGGTGTGGGCTGTACGTTGATATGTTAGTCAATCAGTCGGTAGTCAGTCAATCAGTTTCCTCTTTTATATATCGTTGACTATTCAACTGGTAATAAGCTAGTTTATATAATGTATAAGGAAAATGGAAATTTCAGTATGTACGAGTATACTCCAAAATAATAAAAACTAAATTTTTGAGCAACAAGTTCCGCGATAAAAATCTTTTGAAACCAAGCAAATCGCAGAAATAATAGAATAACTCATAAGTTTTTAATGGCGACTGACTAACAAGGTCAAAACGTAACTGATCGTGATCATTTAGTTAGACGATCTAAATATAAAGCAGTAAGTAGGTACTTGTTCTTCTTGGTGAATCCCGGGGTTTATGTTTTCTAATACAACAGGATAACGTTTTAGAGTTTCGTTTCACACTTTGTTGCTTACAGTCACCTCATTATTATGGTAATATTTCTGGTAAAAACCACAAAATAACAAACTCTCGTCATTTTTTTGCTAAAACACGTGCAATTCATTAGCGATTTTACTGCCATAATAAGAAATTGCCCGATTATAATATAAATTTATTAGAATACCGTGGACCATTAAAAGGGTATTTAAATAAAAATAATGATTTTCTGAAAATTGTGCATCAATCATTTTCAAGTGTTACTGATGCCCGGAAATTTCATAAACGTAAAATTTATGTTGTATTTTGTACACGTAAATGTACGAGTTAAAGGTAGGTTTTTTTAATCCCTGAAATAATTAACAATCTAACGTTTAGAACGTTTTAGGTAGGTATAGGGGTAAGAGTGTCCATAAAGCCAAAAAAGTACGTAAGGATTATACAGGATAGGATACGAGAGCTAGGAGACAGGTAAGAAGATTTGCATTCACGGATCGGATGGTCCGGATTCTTAAAAAATGAAGCTGCTGAGGCTGATATTTGCGGAACTATAATATGTAGTACCAGCAGGGACCACGTTGCCGTTGGAAGTGCAGAGATGGAATATATCTTTTGAAGATCGAGGTCTAAAAACCAGTAGGAGAATGTGACAAACTGAAAACGTAAAGATGGATGTGTGTGGGGTAACAAGAAGAGGCAAGGATATTGAAATCAAAGAATTAGGGAAATCAGAATATTATTTTCGACCAAGTTTTTGTCAGGAAGAAAGCGACGTACCACTTCTCGTCTACTCGGTAATGACCAATCAGAAATATAATTTTTCCAGAATACTAGTACTCGAAAATATTTTTATCTAATATATACTGTGGGATTTCACGATCACTAAATGAAAAGTAAATCGGAAATACTGAGTGCATGACATGAAGATTATTATTTTGTTTGCGGTGTATACTTTCAACGTATTTTACATGCCCTTGTTGACCATACAATTAAACCACCCCGACATATTTTGGTACTGTCAAACTTTAAATGAGGGAAACGTGAAACAGTTTTTCTTACGAAACTTTCAAACGAGAGACCACGGCTCCATGGAGATCGGTAAATGCAAAATCGAAGAGGGTTGATGTGTAAAGACGAGAAATACGACGCTATACTACTAAGACGGCATCAAGCGATGGCCGCAATGTACAAACTGTAGACGAAGCACCTGCGGCAACTTCCGGATTGTATGAAAATTCCATTGGTGAGTGTCTAGGAACAAGTAACTAATATTTTAGAAAAATTGCGTATGCTAATGATATGTTCTTACATCTCGAACGCTCATTTTCTAAATATAGTGCAATATTCGCTGCAAAGTAGAGGACACAATAAAAAGGAAATATGAACTGATATGTTAAGTAATTATAGTGTAGACACGAAAAAAATTTAAAAAACTAAAACTTTATTTTGTACTAAAAAATTCGACAGAAGCATCGATGTCTTGAATTCAATTTCGAAAAATTATTGTTTATTATAGCAAATAATTGAGCAACGACAATGTAAAAAAACTTCAATTAACTACAACTTAACCTAAGCCTCGAAATCCCGCTCTTAGCATAATTTTAAAACCAGAAACTCGAAATTAAATATCAAAAGCAAAGTAAGTATTTAAAATGAATTTTATGATTCCATAAGACTTGAACTTTTCTTAAAAGGGAACAGAACACCGCGTGAGCATAAAAAAGATAAATTTTCTAGAAACCAGACATCCTGTATGTTTTATATTTGGAATTTGGATATTTTATATGGTGCACTTGTGTTTGAAGGAATGTAAATGGACGATAAACGGTCGTTTACTTTTGCTATAATGTGGAAAATAAGCATGTTAAAGTAGGGTTGCCATCCGTCCGGATTTTCCCGGACATGTTCTGGTTCTAGGGACGTCCGGGTGGGTTTTAATAACTGGTCCGGATTTTCGCTAGGTCCCGCACTTACTGTGAAATAGGATATAATATTAAAGTCATAGAAATTTTAAAAAAGTTAATTGATGATGGTTTTGAAAATAAAAGCCTTGTTTTTGGGATTTACGATAAAGCAATTTAATATTTAAATAATTGGATGCAACCATTTCATGATTTTAGTGTATTTAATTGGTTACATCTCAAAGACCTAGAGAAACTTAAGCGGGAAACATATTATTCCCTCAGTTTCCTACCTATTGAAAATAGGAGTAGAAATTGAGGATTAAAAACTTTTTGACCAATTCACGCCATTAAAAAATTATTTTGCAAGACGAAAATGATTTCACCATAAGTGGGTTAAATACTTTTCGTCCCGCAAATCCTCAGATGTACCGTGCGTTCAATTTAGCTTGATAACATTTTGATTCGCTGTAACTTTTTTGTTTTTAAAGATATCAAGGTAAACAAAAAAATAAAATGTAGGGTTAGTAGCCAAGTTTTTTTTTGAGTTACACATAAAACAAAACACTAACAATTTTCTGAGATAATAGCCTACCTTATACATTTTTAAATGGAACACCCTGTCTATTATATATGTATTCAATAGAATACGCTATTCTGATTACAATGATATAGCACACTTTATATTTGAATCCACTCGTTTTTAACATATCGGCAAAAATGCGAGATCGACGGAGATCATTTTCCGAATACCTACTCTGGTATGCTGAAAACAAATCTAGTCACGGCACTCTTCGAGATTAAGTAGGATAAAAATTTCATATTTCTGCCGATATGTCAAAAACGAGTGGATTAAAATATACAGTGTGTTATATCATTGTAATCAGAATAGCGTATTCTATTGAATACATATATAATATACAGGGAGTTCCATTTAAAAAAATATAAGGTAGGATTATCTGAGAAAATTGTTAGTGTTTTGTTTTATGTGTAACTCAAAAAAAAACTTGGCTACTAACCCTACATTTTGGTTTTTGTTTACCTTGATATCTTTAAAAACAAAAGAGTTACAGCGAATCAAATTGTTATCAAGCTAAATTGAACGCACGGTACATTATGTATATTCTGAATTAATAAAAATATGCCAGTTTTTATGGGCCAACAGCACACAATGCAAATGTCGAAAGGATATTCTCTTTAATCGCTGCTCAATGGATCAAAGAATCAAATAGACTGCAACTTGAGACCCTAAGACATGATTTTTACAAAGTTTAACTTAAATTACACTTGTTTGGAATTTTATGATTTTTGGTTACAGCCAGAGCAGTCAAAACTTTTTTAACACAAGTCCATTAAAAAATTAAATATTGGGAGATCTGGCATTTATGGTGACACATATTTATTAACTTTTACCTTTTTTGAAACCCTAGTTAAAGGCTCTGTAAAGACTAGGTATGTATGTCCGACCAACTTTCGAAAACACAACAATTTTTTTTGGCAGATAATATAATTTATAACCTATTAATAAAAACGATAGAAAAAGGTCTTGCACTAGGATGCAGACTGTCATCATTGACATACACTAAAAAATTCGTGTTTCTAGACCCTATACTAAGATACTGCACTCGTTCGGCCTGATACCTACATACATACCTACATAAAAACACACCCGCATACATACACAACTCATAGATATATACAAACCCACAACCAAACATAATGTAAGATAAAAAAAATCTTAAAGTTTAAAGTATGCCGTGGAATCAATCACGCATGTCTTGAATTATTACTCATGAACGGTAACATAGGGTGAATGAAAAATAGAACTGTCAAGTTCTAAAGTTTTCATTTCTAAGAAAACTAAATAGGTATGGTAATCACGACAGAACAAAAAGCTTTTATAATCGAAGGTTACTTTAGAAATGGTAGAAGGGTTGATGGCCAGTGGGTTTGATTGGCCATTCAGGATGTTCAAACAGAATTTCCACACATAGTCATGGATTTCGACCAGTTTCGCCAAGTTTTGACTAGATCTGTGGCCTTATTTAGAGAAACAAGAAGTGTGAATAGAAAGGAAGGCAGTGGGAGACCCAAAGTTCGCACTGCACAAAAAGTAGAAGAATTGAGGCAAACCCCTATTCGGCGTTTAAGCCAGCAAGTACATGTATCCTATGGAACCTGCAATATAATCCTGAAATGTGACCTGCATATGCACGCTTATCGTCTAAGCTCAGTCCAAGAATTGTTACCAAACGACAAGCCGCAGCGAATGCAATTTTCAGAGTGGTTTATGGGTAATTTGCATAATAATGAAATCGTATTTGAAAAAAACCTTTTTTACTGACGAGGCATGGTTTTACCTCTCTGGTTATGTCATTTCTCAACAAATGAGAATGTGGAGTTCTGAAAATCCACATTTCTTTATAGAGAATTGCATTCACAGAAAGTTGGCGTGCCATATAAAAAAGAAGGTTAATTGGACCGATATTTTTTAAGGGAATCTCAATTCGGTGCGATACCGTAATGAAATTTTAGAAAATTTTGTAAACGCATTAGACGATAAAGAGATGCTACTTCCAGCAGGACGGCGCAACAATTCACGTAACTCTTGATAATTAAAATTTTTTGGAAGAATTTTTCGAATACCGAATCACTAGTCGTAATATGCCAGTTAGGGGGCCACCACGGTCCTGTGATCTCACCCCGTGCGACTTTTTTTTATGGTCACACATTAAAAATTTGGTTTTCAAACCCCCTTGTGAAAATTTAGAAGACCTACTGACTAGAATCAGGACACTAACAACTCCCCTCAAGTGCTCACCAATGTTTTTGACTTTTTTTATAATTTTAAGCATGCTTTGTCAATAAGATTTTCTTTGGACAATAAAGCTTTATTGATTGATTGATTGATTGATTGTAAAAAGAAGAATGAGAACATGTTTGGAAGTAGAAGGTGGACACGTCTCTCATTTAGTTTAAATTTATAATTTTTGGGTTCTTTTTTGTATATGGTTTTTTTAATTCTGTATTATGCAATGACAATGACAATAATGTAACTTTCTTTAAAAAAATTAGAACTTAACAGTTTTATTTTTCATTCACCTATACATTTTACCTAGGTTATCTTTCAAGAGTAATAATTCAAGACATGCGTGATTGATTCCACGGGATACTTTCGGGACTTTTTTTTTTGATCTTACGTTATTTACATACATACAATAAATGACAATCACTGATGTGGGTAAAAAAGTCAAAAAATCGAAATTTAAGGGGTTACATACAGTTAGAATTTTCACAAAATCGATTTTTTTTAATGTCATTTTCGTAATGTACATATATTCAAGTACACACACAGAAAATTTCAAGGCAATCCGGCGACAATTTTCGAAGTTACACGCATATTTGTAAAGACGTGTCAGAGCGATTGCACGCTATGTAAAGTGCTTTTGAAACTTTAAACGCGTTTTTCTCAAAACTGTGTTCTTAAAGTCGGTGACCAAGATTTCTCGGAAACGACTGAACCGATCAGTCTCAAATTTTACCACAAGCTTCTTAAGTATATTTTTTAGTAATTAATCGAAGAATATTTGTTTGTGTATAAACAATTTAAGGTCAAAATTTGGATCAAAAACCGTTTTTTTTGTTTGAGAAGCCGCCATTTTGTCAAAAAATTTTATTTTGCTTGTTCCTTCGATTAATTAGAGGATTATACATTACTTTAATGAAATCCGTTTGGTTTTTCATTTTAGATGATCTAGTCCAGAGATATCGTGGTCACCGCAAGATTCCTTTTTTGAGAGGACCTCCTGGAGATCAGCTATAGCAGCTTTCCATAATTTATTTTTACAAATACAAAAATCTTAAAATACAGTTAAACGTTACCATAATAAGTGTACAAATTTTTACATTACTGAATTTAACCGTCTTCTCAGGAACAATTCTTGAAAAATCGCTTTTTTTCGGCCTCCTAACTGTATATAACCCCTTAATCATCAATAATTGCTTCCTTCCTATAAAGAATATATATTTTTTAAATATCACATATTACACGCTCTTTCCGATGACGTAAATGTAATTTTGATGTGGATCTATTTTGAACCTCAACAAAATTAAAAACCGTGAAAAATTTGAGCCAAAAATAGAAATTTCCTGTTTTTCCCAAATTTTTCCATTTTCCAGTGGTTTTAGGCGTAGATAAATGTATTCCAAAAGAAAGCATTTAAGATTTTAAAGTGTTACGTATAAAACTATTTTCCGATCCGACGAGGCTTCGTTGTATAAAGTATCAAAAATGGACCTGTAAACGGCATTTTACGACCTAAAAAAATTTCGAAGAATTACTTCCCATTTTCCGATCCTCACCAGTTTCAACAAGGTTCTGTAGCCTCGGGTCCTCTACAACCTCGGAAAATTTAAATCGATTTAATTCACTTTTGCGACCTGTATCCGATCCCAACAGAAATCACGGAAATTTCGAATTTGACGTTTAACAGATCCGAAACGAAACACCCTGTATAACCGATTTTTTTACCCAAACTAGTCCCACTATTGCGCTATTAACCCAGAAAACTTGAACATTTCCCCTCTGACCGTTTCTGAGAAAAAATCTCGAGGTGAAAATCTTGGAACTGACGGCGAAAACATCCGAATATTTACCTCGATCACGGGGGGAGGTATACAAACCGCCTGGTTATTTATATCAATACAAACACTCCAAACCAATATATAAAACGGTAACGCCACTGGCAGATGTCGTGTCTCGCACAGCTCTACTTATCAACAATGACAGGACAACAACCTGTCAAAACCTAACGGGTCAACTAGAAGATTTTAATTTAAGCTTTTAAACCAGTCAGTCTCAAACCTTTTAGTAAATCTCGGGATAAAAGTGTTTGGTTTGTGCCGTAACAATTATTACACCGCAAATTAGTAAATGTCGGTAATTTTGACTCTTTTTGGAACTCTTAAAGTAAAAAAGGTCAGCGACTCGCGTCAAAAAATCACACAAATTCACAGTCTCAGTAAGAACTTATTATATATTAACCACTGTATTATCCATTTTATTATTATTTTTTTTTCTGTTCATCTATGTATTTTTCCGTTCTGACTCTATTGTAAAATAAATACAGTCTGTTAGTAAGTTAAAAAATTTAAAAACCTTCTAATTGTAAGTTAATAGAATGATTTTCTTAAGTACACAGATTTTATTACACTAAATTGCTTACAATTTAGGAAGATTCCGTACTAATGCTCAGTGGCGTACGTAGATAATTTTTAATAAATAAGTACTTACAAGCTCACCAATACAATGTTTATTTATTTATTTATTTATTTTACTCAATACACGGGCGAACCCATTACAAAATTTAAAATTTTTTATAAGTTACATTATGCACTTAATACTAAATAAAATCTATTGTCAATTATTAGACATTTAAAAAGTCAAACAGATGTCAAACACACATTAAATAAAATTAAAGGTAAAGTAGGAATGATAAATTATCAGATGGCGGCTAAAAATAAAAAAATAAAAAAATTATCGTAATAAACTACTTCGAATCTGACTGAGGGATGAGCCGAAGATGTCCATTTGAATCTCATTTGCGAGAGTCATCACACGATTCACGGAACTGAACTGTCCGTAAAGCGTGCGATGACTCCCCAAAGAAAATACAGGAACAACTCTAAAGCTTCTGGCAGGAACATTCAAATTCACCAACATCAGAAGCTCTTCACATTGAATCGCACCATGCAACAGCTTACAGATAAACATTTTATCAGAAATTCTTCGTCTTTCATTCAGTGCTTTGATATTTAACATTCTCATAAGCATATTATAATCAATTTCATCACTAGGTATAGACAGCTTAAATCCTATATAACGTAAAAATTTTTTCTGTATGCGCTCTAGAGAATTGATATGATTTGAAAAATAGGGAGACCAGACACACGTGTTACTTTCTAAATTACTGCGCACCAGAGATATATAAAGAGTTTTTATCGTAAATATATTGGAGAAATCGTTTGTGTGACGTTTGACAAATCCAAGCATCTTGAAAGCTCTGTTACAGCACGACTCAACATGGGCAACAAATGCAAGCTTACAATCGAAAATCACCCCCAAATCCCTGATATGATCAACATTTTCAATCATTTCATCACCCACAAAGTATTCATTCAATTGTGGATTACGTCCTCTGGAGAATTGTATATATTTGCATTTCTTTATGTTTAGTGTCATGTGGTTAACACTGCACCACTCCCGGAATCTAAGTAGGTCATTACGCACCCCTTCATGTGAATCTTCAGACTGTAACATCTTAAAAATTTTCAAGTCATCTGCATAAAGCAGAAACTGACAATGTTGGAAACAAGAAGATATGTCATTTATAAAAAGATTGAATAAGAGGGGAGCAAGATGACCCCCCTGAGGCACCCCAGAAGTAACATTGATTGTGTGAGAGAGAAAATATTTAACTTTAACAAGTTGCTGCCTACATGACAGGTAAGACTGCAGCCAAGAGAGCACTGGGCCATCCACTCCATAGTTAAAGAGTTTGTCAATCAACAGTGAGTGATCAACCCTATCGAACGCCTTGGAGAAGTCAGTATACAATGAGTCAACTGAAAAACCCTCCTCCAAGGCCCTCGATATGGCTGTATTATAAACCAAAAGATTTGTAGTGACTGACTTACCACCAACAAAGCCATGCTGTTGTGGAATGATAACATTTTTAAATTTAAATGTAAGAAAATCATTAACTAGAGACTCAAAGACTTTCGGAATCTGAGATATTATTGATATGGGACGGTAGTTTTCTACATCATCTCTGCTACCCTGATTTTTATAAATAGGTGATACGTAGGAGATTTTCCAGAGCTCAGGAAACACACCAGTGGATAACGACTTATTGAAGATAAGCCACAGCGGTCTTGACAGGGAGAAGGAGCAGTTTTTTAAAAAATAGGGGGGAATCCCATCAGGACCCGGTCCCTTGGATACATCTATGTGAGTTAGTTTGTGATATATATCAGCAATACCAACAGTCAAAAATCCAACGTCAACAATATCCTTAAATGGAAAATTATTATTATGTTTAGGATGTACATCAGACGAACCAGGTGCTGCATACACCGAGCAGAAGTGTGTAGCAAAAAGATTCGCAATATCACCTCCATCGGTGCACGCAACACCTCGGTAGTTGACAACAGAGGGAATATTGTTATCATTTCTTAATGTGTGGATGTGTCTCCAAAAACTCCTTGGATCGTTTTGTATATTGTTTTCTATCTTGCTAATATAATCAGAATAGCATTTTTTTGTCTGAGATTTACAGAGAGATCTTAAAGTGCTGAAAATAATATAATCAGATTGAGAGTTTGTTTCCTTAAAGTTTGCATGAGCTTTTTTTTTCTCTATAATATTTGTTTTAAGTTCTCGACTGAACCAAGCTGGAAATTTAAAATTGGTTTTTATGATTTTTTTTGGAGTGTATAAAGATATTAGAGAATTGAGTATATTATAGAAGTTACCCACATCATTATCGACAGAAGATGATAAGACGGAATCCCAATGAATATTCAACAATACATCATTAATCGCATCATAGTCAGTTTTATAATAATCATAAATTTCATTTTCATACTGTAATATTTCACAATGTACATCACATTTAAGACTCAGAACCAATGCTGGATGATGCCTATCACAGTTAATAATAATATCATTAGCAAGATCGACCCTATCACTAAGACTATCTGTAAAGACTAAGTCTAAAATTACACCATTAGCATTTTTAACATTATTCAATTGAAAAAGATTAAGAAAGGGGAATGTCTCAATAACAGACTCAGCAGCAGCACAATATCCCGATGTTAACACTCCAAGAGAGTCATTAGACCATTTTAGCTGAGGTAAATTATAATCACCAGCAACACATAGACTGTGAGATGGAAAGTCTTGAACAGCACGTTCAACAGCTGCACAATGAATGCTGTAATATTCAGATGATGCTTTAGGAGGAATATACACACAACAGAAGATTTTTTTAAATTGGGGCGTTTCAATCACAACCCACACCTCCTCAGATCTCTCATCAGCCACATTAATTAGTCTACAGGGTAAGTCCTTAATAACTGCAATCAACACTCCTCCATTTCTAGTTTTACCCGTTAACTGTTCATTCCTGTCCATCCTAAATAAGGTGTAATTAGATAAATGTAGTTCTGCATCAGAAATACTGCCATTTAATGAAGTTTCAGTGAACATTATCACGTCGTAATCACAGCCAGAAACACCATTGCAAAGGTCGGTCAACTTCGTTCTCAAGCCGTTGACATTTTGGTAGTAAACAGTTAGTTGTTCTGCCTCAAATTTTCTCGGTAAGGTTCTCTGCGGCGCCTGTGGAAAAAACCCTGATTCCGTGGATTCCTGCTATTCACAGCCCTACCCCCATCATACGGTTTAAAACCATTACGGAAAACAAAGTCGCTCACGGCAACATGCTCAGGCCAAAAAAGATTATGTTTTATTTCATCTTCGTATTTTGGTGGAATTCCTATCTTAAAGCTGCATGTTTCACCTTTAGAGCGAAGACACTTCACTATTATATCTTCATCAGTGATACTAATTCTGTTTCTAATGTAATTCAAAACTGATTGCGCAGTCGCACCATTTTTTATTCTATTCGCAAAGAGCCACTTTTTTGTAGCCACTCCAGACAGTTCATCGGACTCCCTGCTATCACCATTGGGAATGGAATTTTTCTGACGAGATGGAACTCCTTGCAATTGTTGTTGCTCATTTGCATTAAAATTAGCAGCGGATTCAAGGATTGCATTATCCACAGCTCGATTAACTTGGCTAAGAGTAATTTCATTATGTTTTTGTCGATGTCGATTTTGATCGTTTGTTTCTTCTGAATGTGAGGTTAAGGTTTTAGTTCCTTCTTCATTCTTGTCACATACGTCAGTTGAATATGTGAAGTTTGCTTCAGTTGGTGTGGCAACTTCTACATTTTGACCAGGGAGTAACGTTTTTGAACGTACTCCTGTTTTCACACAGGTATTTTTTGTGGATTTTTTCGCCTGTACCATCGCTTTCGGATTCGGAGATGCGGAGGAGAAGGGGAGGGGAACATTCGTACCTTTGGTTTTTTCAGCGTGTTTTTCTAAATTTTCGAGTTTTTCTTCTAGGAATTCGATCTTTTCTTGTAAAAGATCATTTTTTTCACGCATTTCAAGAACCAAATTGCATAAAAGGCCATTATTTCTATGAAGAAATTGGTGTTTTTCCTCAAGCGTGCGCAGTTTGTCATCATCGCACTCTGAGCAGATTAATTCATTGATCCCAATTATTTTGAAACCTGGACATTGCACAACACATCTACCATGAAATACTCCACTACACTGAACACATATTACAGATCCTTTGGCTTTTTTATTGCATACACCACAAAGTTTTACAGAGACACTAACATCAGACACATCACTTGCCGCCATCTTGGAATTTATGTTGGTTTAAACTTCAGATTGAGTAATAACCTTGAATCTGGCCATTAAAATCGACTGTCATTCGAAATTTAATCTTAGGTTTAATTTTAAATCTATTTTGTAAAAGCGGCCCAAAGTGCAAA
The DNA here is from genome assembly GCA_963971165.1 of Philopedon plagiatum. Taxonomy (NCBI): domain Eukaryota; kingdom Metazoa; phylum Arthropoda; class Insecta; order Coleoptera; family Curculionidae; genus Philopedon; species Philopedon plagiatum. The sequence continues at coordinate 79,389,186 of OZ020193.1, forward strand.
GAAAAATTTCAAATTATTCAGCTTGAAATTGTATAATAATTATAAAGTAAATTGCTACCATTCTTGAAGCATGTATAACCACTGCCACTGGTGTGAATATACCTTTACTGCATTTTAATAACTTAACAATGTATTATGCTCAAAGTTGTAACTTGGGGGGGGGGGGGGCTTAACCACCAAAACTAAAACGAGCCCCCCATTTTTCGGATACTTTTTGATAATACATTGCCATTGCCCTACACTAGCACATGTCTAGTAACATAGTAATTACATTGTATAATATAAAATTGAATTCAAAATTTAGAACTACATTAGTAAGATTGGGGGGTAGCGCATTAATAACCAATAACCCTATACCTACACCTTATACTAATGGACAGGGTCTTTTTTTGTTGTGCGGCGTTACCACATAGCTAAAATAGTTGGTTCCTTTTTTTTGTCGTTACTTTTAAATGGGCGGTAAAATTATATGCCTTTAGACTGTTTTTTTAACTTGTCAACCCAGTAGCCCTTGAGAGACTCCCTCTAAAAAACCGAAGCTAGTTACGCCTATGGTTATACTACAATGTATATCTATTTACTTGAGAATATAGAAAGCCAAGTTGGTTTCCATATAAAAATCACCAACGCTATAAATATAAAAAAATACAGAAAAATATAGTTCCATATTAAATATCCTCTTTAAGCAACTAATCTAAACGAACTCAATTCCACGATAATCGTCCCAAATGGACCATTTCCCCCTTCCTAGTGACGCATATGCAAATGCACTCTATCAACCTAACAACCTCTATAAATACGAAATTTTATGAATAGTTAAAAAGTCTAAATTGGTTAAATTGACCCTCAATTGTCGTGAGATCTACGGATTCTCGCTCTGCGACTCTATTGGCTCTAATTTGCCGTGATTACGACTAAACGACGAGGCAGGCCTGGAAACAAACGAATAAAACCGAGACAAGCGAACAAAAACAAGTGAATAGAGACAAATGGAGCAAAAAGAGCGGACGAATTGAGTGAGCCGTGGTTTCCTCCTTTGTTTTCGATGTTTTGTTATTTTTTTATTGTCTGTTGTGGTGTTAATAATTTTTGTGCCGCTGATTACTTGGTTTAAAGCCGTAGTCTTGTGAAAAGAGGGATTATTTTTCACAGCGCATTTTTTCAAAAAAAAATCGATATTTCTTGACTTGATACACCTCTACCTTGTTCCAGATAGACAATAATAATTAACCTACGCCTACTCTCGACGCAGTACAGAAATCTGTAATTTTGTGGTGCCATTTTGTTTTTAACTAAATAACCATAATTATTCAGGAAAAATTTGGCAGAACTAGGAAAATGGAGCAACTGGAATTTAAAAAAATCTTGTAAAAATACTTTTTAAAAACAAGCTTTTATTATTTAGATGTACTAAAACGAAAAAAAAATAGTACAGGTTTTTCATTGTGGCAATGATAAATTCTATTTATAAGTGGACGTAGTTCGCGTGGGTGGATCCTAATAAAATTAGTATCAAAGTTATCACTGAAACAGATATAACATATTATGTTAAACTTATTGTCCTAAAGGCTCGTCGCGCGCGAAAAGTTCAAACCGGCATTAATTTTGTTTGGCAGAAATTGTAAGTAGATGCTTAAGTATGTATTTTTTTCTATTCTATTCACCGTGTGTGACGGCCTTTCGGGTTAGTAGGCGCTCAGGAGCAGAACGGACATAAAACATATTAACATGGAAATTACTGGTAAACATATTTTCTTAGGTAATAAAATATTTAGTGAAATATTTTTTTGCTCATATATGCGGTCGGGGGAGGGGGCTGCAGCCCGGCAGCCCTTCCAGCCCTTCCCCTTTGGTGGGCCACTGTTCAAATGTACCGATGACGAGGGCTAAAAAAGTAAAAAAAAAAATAAATTTAATCGGTGATTGCTTCCTTCCTATAAAGAATAAGAAACTTAAAAATATGGACATCATGTAATTCGACGACCTCTTTCCGATGACGTATATGGGATTTTAATTTGAACCATTTTGACCCTACAAAAAATTAAAAACCGTGAAATATTTGAGTCAAATATCAAAATTTCTAGTTTTTCCCCAATATATTCATTTTCCAGTGATTTTAGGCTTAAGTAAATATATTGCAAAAATAAAGAATTTAACGCTCAGATTCACTAAGAATGTTTAAGATTTAGTACTGGTTTAAATTAAGATCGTATAGTTGACCAGTTATGTTTTGACCGGTTTTTGTCCTGTCATTGTTAATAAGTCGCCATTAAAAACTTATGAATTATTGTGATATTTCAGCGATTTACTTGATTTCCAAATGATTTTCATCTTGGAACGAGTTGCTGTAATGAATTTAGTTCTATTATTGTTGAAAGTACGTACTAAAATTGTCCTTTTCTTGATAAATTTGCGAAAAAGTTCAGAAATAAGATCATAGTATAAAACTTAGTTGTCTTATTCTTACACTTGTCAGTTTAAAACTTTTGGTTGTCAAATTAGACCGGACTAGCGTTGGAGAATCTGGCTGTTAGATTTTAGAGTTTCACTTATGAATCCTCACCAGTTTCAATAGATTTCTGAATCTCCAGGTCCTTACAACCTCCGAAAATTTACATCGATTTAATTCACTTTTGCGACCTGTACCCGATATCAACGGAAATTTCGACTTTGCCGTTTAATAGCTCCGAAACGAAACATCCTGTATAACTGAATTTTTTACCGAAGCTAGTTGCACTATTTCTCTATCAACCCAATAAATTCGATTGCTCCCCCTCTGGGGTACTGCACTTATTTTTTCTGATCTCCTGACGTCATTATTCATTATTAAGGACAAATGGCCGCTTTTTAAATTGTAATAAATTATACCGAAAAGTAATCATTTTTTGTAGCTAAATTATCCTAGTAATTTTCTTCAAAATATTTTTTTTGGGTTTGTAATGATTTCCTTAATGCGATTTATGCAATAAAAAAAATATGTGCCATATTCCTTATTGTGCCAATATGTTACTGACATTTTTATGCAAAGAATGGGAATCTGTAAAAACAGCCGAGGGGGCATGAATTCGCTGTGACTAGAGTCCCGACTCGGGACCCATCTCCAGTCCCGAATTACGTCATCAAATTACGTCATTAGTTAGACATTAGTAGTTCGGGATCCAAAACGACGTCCGACACTTTTACTCGATTATTTTCTATGTAGCAATCCTCAACTTTTTCCCCAGATTGAATAGCATAAACTGCTACTTCTTCTCTTAAAATCCAACCAATTACCTTACATGGTAATTTATCAAGTAAAGCAAACCACATACTTTATAATAATATCAACATTAGAACATACCTAACCTCAACAGCCGAGTCGGGGCGGAACACCAGTCCCGACAAAACTACTAATGACGTAATTTGATGACGTTATTCGGTACTGGAGTTGGCTCCCGAGTCGGGACTCTAGTCACAGCGTTTGGAAAATATTATTTTTAAAACATACCTAACTGTTAGCATGTTATTTTTTCTAAAATTGTTGGTTTTATTTAAAAAGTAAATTCCGAAGTATCTATTGGGACTATTTAGGACCTTTTTATATAAAATATTCTAGTAATTTACTCTTCGTGAAATCTTAAAAGTAAAGCTAAAAAATAATTGTCATCAATAATATATAGGCAATAAAGGCACATAAACTCACAAGAGACGACCGAACACTATCGCCATTTTAGCCGTTTTACAGAGAAAAGCAGTAAAAGCGAAGATATAATTTTCGAAACAAAGGTTGGGCTCAAATAAATTCTTATAAATTCCTCATGCTCTTTAAAAACCGGCGGCTCCGAGATTGTTATAGACTGCGTGAAAGCACGTAGAGTGCATTTCGTAGTTTCGAGGAAAATGGTTTTATTTGTCTTTTGCATTTTTTTAATTGTTTTTTTCTTGTGAGATTTGTGCAATTACTTAGGTCTTAGGTCAGTCGGTTCGTTATATTTAAAATAATTCCCCACGCATTGTGTTACCCAACCAAGGATCTACGAAAGGTTTTCGAAAAACAGAAAAATTCTAAAAATTTATTTTTTTGAAAAATGAATTTCCGACAGTACATTTTCTCGAAAAATACGATTTCTCACAAATACATTTTTGCTAAACTTAAATTTTAAAAATTTAACGGCCAGATTTACTATTGTTAATACCGGTCTAATTTGACAATCGAGGGTTTAAATTAACAAATGTAAAAGTAGGGGCGGCAAGTTAGATCTGGAGAGTCGGAATAAGCAAAAAAAGTATGCAATGGATGAAACCAATTGGAATGGGTCCCTAAAGGCGTCCAGATGAACGTATGAAACTCTTTATAAAAACAGTCACACCATCTGAACGTAAATGTTTTACCTCACTGATAACTACTGTATTATTTTTAAAATTGAAAAAGCGGCGAACACGCAAAAATGCATTTCTCGTAAAACAGACAACTGAAAATTTGCCATAACAAAAAAAGAAGCCTTAAAAACTCCTCACAAAATTTATAGATAGTGGTCTCACGAAGAGATTACAATACTTACTTTTTAATTTTTTAAAACTTGTTTATAAATACAGAGCTTGAATTAACAAAGTGGAAAATTTCACACTTAAACAAGAATACCAGAAATTCAAACACTCGAAATACTTTCAAACTATGATTAATTGATTGTCTTGGCCATTATTTACAGGCGCAAGTTTGTTTTATTCAAATATTTTTAATTGATCAAAAGTTATAAGCATTTGTTTATAGCGCGCGACGCCTACGAGTATAATACCGCGGCGCGCTCGCGCGTGTACTTTTTGAGCTGTTTTTTATTTATTAAATACTGACGAATTTATTGGTCGTAGACAAATGTGCTCAGTAGAAAAAATTGTGTAAAATTTTCTCACCTTTCCGATGGTGCCAACGAACGGCGTTCCGCTATTTTAATAAATAACTGAGGTATGACGGAAAAGTCGAAAGACATGAAAAAAAAAACGACTTTTTTGGAACAAATTATTAATAAAAAGAAAATTAGCAACAATATATTTTTATAGACAGTTTTATACGTTCATCTGAACACCTTTAGGGACCCATTCCAAATGGTTTCGTCCATTGCATAATTTTTTTGCTCATTTCGACTCTCCAGATCTAACTTGCCTCTCTAAAGTAAGATAACTAAGTCTGGTACTTTATTTCTTTTTTTTTATTTGATATTTATTTCTTTATGTAAGTAATTAGTTTTTTCGCAAATACGAAAGGGGTAATTTAAGCATGGATTTTTACAATATTGGAACCAAATTTATTTTAGTAACAAGTTCCCAGATAAACATCATCTGGAAACCAAGCAAATCGCAGAAAGAAGAGAATAACTCATCAGTTTTTAATTACGATTTATTAACAACGACCGACAGGATAAAAACATGTCGAAATCTAACTAATCAGCTAGAAGATCTGAATTTAAACCACTACTAAGTTCAGTGGCGCGCGGTGGCAATTATAAAGGGGGAAGGATGCAATAGAGTTTCGACTAGAAAATCCTAACAGTCTGAATTATTGTCCAAACTCACAGAAGGTGGTCCCTGCATTTCAAAAAAACAGAAATACACACAGCGAACTCGTCCGAACAAACTAACAGTCGTATTCATAGTCGTCCTAGGCGAATCGCCAGCGACTTGTCAACGGCGCTTCGCCCGCGACGCGACGGCGACGCGCCGTTGATGCGTGTGTTATAATGAGCGATTCTCCGTCTATGAAATGCATTACCGGAATATCCGGCGGAATAAAAGCTGGCGAATCTCCGAAGAATGACTATGAATACGGGCGTAACACTCGTATTCATAGTTATTCTTCAGGGATGCGCCAGCTTTTATCCCGCCGCATATTCCTGTAGTGCATTTCATAGACGGAGCATCGCTCATTATAATATACGCATCAATGGCGCATCGCTGGCGAAGCGCTTGTTGAGAAGTCGCTGGCGATTCGCCAGGATAACGACTATGAATACGACTGTAAAGCTTGCGAATCGCGAACACAGTAAAAGCAGGTTTCCCCCTTTCAGGCAGTCGAGTCGGCACCAACTGGGGCCTACAATTTACCTTGTTTTTTAAATTATCAATATCAATGCGTTAGTGACAATTTAAAAACAAGGCAAATTATAGGCCCTGGTCGGCGCCGACCACCTGAAAGCGGGAAACCTGCTTTTACTGTGTTTGTACCTTTAGGGTGTAAACACAGAGGTTATCTCCAAAAAGTTTAGGGAAGCGGTGCTTCCCCCGCTTTCATGGACCGCACGCCCCTGACTAAATCTTAAACTTCTTTAGTAAATCCGGTGGTAATAGTCTAGAACAGCGGTTTCCAACCTGTGGTACGAATGTACCACCGGAGGTACATGCAATTATTTCCGGTGGTACGCTAAAAAAGACATAAAATAAACACCAAAGCAGACAAACTAAACTCATCCAAAAAAAAAAACGCGACAAATCTGGTAAATATATTGAAGAAAAAAGGAAAGATGGCAACATTAGCAACACTAATTGTGAAAACTAGGTACCTATATTTTTAATACTTACTGATAAAATTTTATTTTATCCCTTGGTAAAAATTTAAACTGTACATAAATTGTAATTATTTAGAATTTCCTAGAGTGGCCTAGATGGATTAGGTTGTACCTAAAATTACGAAAGGTTTTGGTGGTAAGCCATTAAAAAAGGTTGGAACCGCTGGTCTAGAAAATTTAATGAAAAGAAGATATAAAAAATCATGTTTCTTCAAAAACACATTTTTAAAATGTTCAGTGTGTTTAAAATATTTTTTCTACTTCTGTGTTATAGAAAATTGACATTTCAAGCATTGGTTTCAACATTGAAACATCATCTTTTTATCGTAGGTTATAATATTGTCTCAGCGTTTTTATGACATTTACTTTCGGTTCGAGGTACTTTCGATTCGAGGTACTTTCGGTTAGAGGTACTTTCGGTTCGAGGTGATTTTGTACGAAGTATTTTATATTATTTCAAAACAATCAGGCAACTACACGTATATGTATATAAAAACAGTTAGTTTAGCAGAACTTAAAAAACTTTATTTGAAAAACACATAGATAGTATGCAAATTAGCGAAAATTCATAGTGACAGTGCAACTTGTGCAATTTGTCATAAGCACTAAATTTAGGGAAAAAGGGTATCTAAAAAATGTATTGTGTTTTTAGTCTACAGTCGTAGAAAAAATAGTGTGTACACCACGTTTCGAAAGTGCTTTGCAATCACTCGCACCGTAGCTCTCGACTGCCTCTCGAGCGGCGAACTTGGTGCTCGCATTGCAAAGCACTACCACTTTCGAAACTGATACCAATAACTAATTTTTATATTTATAAAACTCATACTCGATAGATCGGAAAATGTTGATAAAAGAAGAACGAAGCCCGGCAAACCCTGAGCAAACCCCGAGTCACCAAACCGAAATAAGATGAATCTGCGCAGATTTGATCAGGTTTGCATAGATCTGCTTAGGTTTAGGCCTGTTCAGGATCGTTTCCATCTGTTTTATCAACATTGTCTTATATGTTATCACAGTTCAAAATTCAATTTTCTAAAAGCTACCGCCCAGGTTCATTATTGCTAAGACTGGCATAATTTGACAGCCAAGAGTTCAAATTGACAAGTATAAGAATAACTTTAAATTACCTTTTCGGTGATATATCACAAGTGGCAGCTTGCTCTCAAATGGCGACACTGGAGGCATTTTTCTCAGTTTGAGTGGGTCGTCATTTTGAAGTCCCTGGTTGCTATTTTTATAAAATATCTCTGTAGTTTAGTGAAGAAGGTTATTTAACTTTTATTTTTTAACATCATTTTGTAAAACTCTTTTTACATAATTTGTATATGAAAATTTATGTTTTATTAATATGGACCATTTTTAAAGCAAATTTTCACCAATAGGAACATTAAATAGAAAGTACCAAAAGTAAAATAGCCGTTGCGTAGAACCTGTTATTAATTTCCTGAAATTATCAAAAACATACATTGTAACGGATTTTTTTCTAAAAAAATATCAAATAAATAAGACAAAGTATGTTAAAAAAAGAACATCTATTTAACATAAAATCGGCTATCCATTTACTTAAGTTGGCGTTGAAAACCAGCCAACTTAGGTAAATGCATAAATCTGATTTTATGTGTAACATTGACTGACAGCGTGCGCTAACAAAAGCTAAGTTAGCAGGGTGAAATATTGTGTTTGTACGCACGGCCACCGGTCATATTTCTCGAGCCAGATCGGCGAGGGGCTTGCGCACAACTTGCTTGTGGTCATCTGCTACACGTGTTGCATAACCAGCTGGAAAACAATCAGAGTCGGATCGACGAGTCCTGTCCATCATAGATGACAAATTTGCAGTGCGCATGCCCATGGCCGATCAGCTTTGTTTACATGCGCAAGGCCAGAAATTTGCCACTTTCGCGATTATTGTTTGCGGATCCAGTAGTACAAATCAATGATGTGTAATAAATAATGTTATTCTTAACGTACTATTTTTTAGAAGAAAACCGGTAAAATGTGTCTTTTTGATAATTTTTGGTAATTAATAACATGTACTACACGACGGCTATTTTACTTTTGGTACTTTCTATTTAATGTCTTAGTGAAAATTTTCTTTACAATAGGCAAAATTAGTAAAACATAAATTTGCATATACAAATTATTTAAAAAGAGTTTTACAAAAACATGTTAAAAAATAAAAGTTCAACAACCTTCTTGACTAAACTACTGAATTATTTTACAAAAATAACAACCAGGGACTTCAAAATGGCGACCTACTCAAACTGAGAAAAATGCCTCCAGTGCCGCCATTTTGAGAGTAAACTACCACTTGTGTATCTCACCGAAAAGGGAATTTAAAGAGCTATCTAATGGTCTAGAAAATTGGTAGGTTGTGGTTTAAAATAAAAAACTTAAACTCGCCTCCGGAGAAACCACAATCGATATTCAATTATTTTTTATGGCAAAAAATGGGTTTTTGTCAACTAAAGCTCCAACCCAAAAATGAAATTTCTATTTTTAATATGAACAAAATTAGGGTATGTAAAATGAATTCGTTAACACCCGGTATATATAACTAAATTCAATTGGGACAAATCTGAGCAAACCCAAGCAAACTTGCACTTATTCGCTTTTTTGTATTTGCTTAGGTTTGCTCAGGATTCGTTTTGTCTTTTTTCTGAACATTTTCTCAACTTCTGAAATCGAATACCTACATAAAAAAACTCTAAGCAGAAACTTCACCAGTAGACCATAACTACGATATTCTATAATGCATCAATTTCGAAAAATCATTTTTTTTAAAAAGCGTCTTTCGAAAGAATGTACCTATATTCGAAAAAAATGTCTTCCCAAAAAATGTAGTTAAAGAAAATTTACTTTCAAAAGAGACATTTTTCGACAAAACGTATTTTCGAAAATACATTGTCGAAAACAATTTTTGGAATAATTTTTCAACAAAGATTCGTAGTTACGTATAAAAGATAGTAACAACAACAAATCTCGCTCTGCATCGATAATATAATTAGACGGAAAAATCGAAAATAAATGATTTAATTTGTGCCATCGCGAGCTATTTTTCGCGATCGGCCCGCATTTCTGCGCCTAAGCCAAAAATTTAACATTTTGATTTGGAAAAATCGGGAAAACTTGGCAAATGGTCGCGCTATTATTTCTATTCTCCGAGTCTTTAATTAGAAAGACCGTTAGCTGAAAATCTAATTAGAAATATCAGGAAAAGGTTAGAAAATACAGCAGGAGCAGCAGACACAATAAAACATCTTTTCCTACTGTTTGTAGATGCGCTTGGTATTCGATGGGCCCATCGCAGTTAAACGCCCGGTAACGATAACGATAAAAGTTTTAATTTCATACGGTGCAGTAGCAGTAGGTATAGTAAGAATTAAGCAAGAAAAAACCACGGGCGTCATAGGCATGAAGACATCACGTGTGCTATTAAAACTAACGATTCAATGATTGTGTGGATTTATTATTTATTACCTTATATGTACAGAGGCATCCACAAAGTTCGCGTCATATGGGAAAAAAATCATTTCCTATTTTGAAGAAAATTTTGGGTATTCTTGACAAAAGTTCTTGCACGCATAAAAAACGTTTTTACATTATCACAGCTGAAATCAAATATACAAAGTATCAAAATATAAGAAGAATGTGATTCGTCTAAACCGAATATACCTACATATTTAAAACGAATATTTTTGAAACAAAAATTTCCTTTGTAGGATGCATAGTTTGGATAAATTTAAAGTAGAACATTGAAAAAACCCGAATTTGATCAGTTTTTGCAAAATTTTGTCATAAACTATTCAGATTATGCTCATTTTCTATAGCTTTTGATTTGGGTTGTTTCAGAAATTTTTATTTTGAATGTTGTTGCTATAATTAACTTTAAATTTTGATAACGCCAGAAACGTATTTTATACATGCAGAAACTTTTATCAAAATTAGAATTTCCTAAGTGCCAACTTTGTTTAGCACTAAATAGACAATGCATCTCTTAGCATGTTGATGGGACGGATTTTATTTCGATTCTGATTTGGCCAAAGCGAAAATCGTGCAACGTTGCCAGTTCTATCAGCACCACTATTTTTATCATAAGGATAATCAATAACACGCCTCTGATGGCCACTTTGCAAAAGATGAGACAGAAGGAAATAAGTGCTGTCAGTTATGACGCTCGTGGCCTTTTCTTGCTTGATTCTTACTTTGGTTCCAAATTTACGTCATTAATTTTAGTCCGGTAAATGCGTTATTATAGTATCGGCGCGCTGGTAAAAGGCACATAACACCCAAAATATAATATATAATGTGCCGCCATCCCATGGTTGTTCTCCTTACTTCTCAATCTTTAAAGGTAATACCACAAACAATATTAAGTTATATTGTTTGTGGTAATACTATGTCTTTTTTATCTAGGGCAGCCCTCGTAGACTTCAAGCCTATGTACTAAGGTACCATGGACGTCTGAAGAGAAGGCAAATGTAATTTATTGATACAGAATTTAAATGATTAGAGGTTCGGAGGGGAAGGGAAAACCTCTGCAGGCAGTTTGTTCTAAATTCTGGAGATTTTGGACAGTAAATGTGCGATGTATGTGCGCTTCTTGTTGTTCAGTTAGGAACAGCCGAGGAGGGAATGATAGCGGTTAGTTCTTCTAAACAAAATTCGCGGAAAAATCTGTAGAAAAGAGACAGATTCCCAACAGCGCGATGAGCAACTGAGGGTTGACTCATTGATGAGTCGAATTGCTCTCTTTTTCTTAGAATCAAGGATGTTAAGTGTCGAAGGGGATGCTGCTCCCCAGATGTGGGAATAGTATGATCAGATAGATCTTATTTGGTAATGCCAAAAATCAACTTGAATTTGACAATTCAGGGTTTAAGATAGGAATAAGATAATTAAGTTTTGATTTAGGCTTTTGGCAAATCTAAGAAGAAGCCAATTTAACTGTGTATTTTCCACAACAACTAAATTAATTTTAACAACAGGTTTTAAGGTAAAATCATTTGGAAACCATCCAAGCAAAGAGCAGAAATAATGTCTCATATTATGCTCAAAATGACTTATTATGACAGTAACTTTTACGTCATAATAAGTCATTTTGATATAGCATTTTCATAAATAGTGCCTCCTTTTAATAATAAGAATAGATAATATAATAAAATGTCTCAGTCTCCTGGACTGATAAGGCCCAAAAAGGTCGAAACAATATATTGTCAGCAGGATGTATGTAAATTTTTAAATCATTTTATACTATTTTTTTATTTCATATTTTAAAAGATTTAGTTTTTCCTGCTATGTTACTTAATAGTCCAATATAAATCGATTTATATCAGAAGTTTAGATTTCCCTAAACAACAATCCTGAACCACCTAAATATACCTGGGCAACCCGCGCAGATTCATCTTTCTGAGATTGGTCAGGTTTGCTTAGGTTTCCTCAACCTTTTCTCCGTTTTTTCGATCAACTTTTCCTAAAATATAAGAATCCCACGATATATTCTGATCACCTTAAACCTGGCAAGTTTAACTACGTTACTCGTAACGCATTTTTGAAAAACTATATTTTCTACATATATTTTCGAGCAAATGTATATTCGAAGACAGAGGTGTATGTATGTGGGCACTCGAGTTGGCTAATTAGAGTACGTTGAGTATTAGAACTTCGTACCAACAAAAAGAATTATAAAAAAATATCGAACGTTTTGCCCGGCGATAATTTGCAAAAAAATTCGACAATTTTGGATTTTTATCTTCGATTAATTGGGCTCTTACTTTTAGATGTGCAGTGTATTTCCATTTAGAACTGAAAGTTCGAATAATTGTCATCAGGCGTACGTTAATAGACTCTTAATACGTTAGACCCATTCTCTAAAATACAAAACAAAAAACAGACATGATGCGTTATGTTATTCGATTGTAATGCAGTAATATAAGAGCCCAATAAATCCGTACCTACAGTGTTGCCACATTCAAAAGTAAACAAGTTTATGGGCATACTTAATTTATATTTATTTGCCTATCCGTGTCTACGGACGTAAATTTCAATCAAATATCTATTATTTTCGAACTGTATATTATGAGCGATGCAAAACAAACAAAAATTTATAATAGGTTTGTTTTATTGACGTAAATAGTTTTTACTTTAACGGGAATTCCTCTACACTAAAATGAACGTGCTGGTGGAGAAGGGGAATTTTAAATTTGTTTTATACGGTAAGAAGCAAAAGTTCGCCCTTTAAGCCGCTTTCTCTTAAATCATTTTTGACCACATCCACCCATTACGGCTTTCGTCTTCCTATACCTCTTATTTATTATATTATTATTATTTATTATATTATTTCCCCTGCTGACATAATTATTACTGTTCTTCTATTATTACTACCTATTCTTTACCTTCTTAGATATGTATTTTCACAATCTCGGTTCCACTTATTCTTTTTTCCTGTCCTAACATCGTAATCTCTTTGTTACCCCACACATCCATTCGTAACATTTAAAAGGCACTGGCGGTCTGATCCTTGTTTTCTTAACCACCCCCCTCTTCCTTACACTGATCCTACGGTCACACAGACGTTCCTCAAATTCCTTTATCTCGAATGCAATCCGCTTATCATCTCTAAATCAAACGTACGTGATGGTGTAACCCAGGTATTTAAAATTCTTCAATTTATTTTGTTTTTCTTTTTCCATCCTTATTTCAGCTCTTCAGCCTTTCAACCTTCTTCATTGAAATTTATGTACTCCTTTTTCTTCCCATTGCTTTTTGGGCTTATATATCCTTTAAGGATCTTTTCCAGCTCCTCCACTTTCCTTTCAGTGCAATGTCTTTCCGGCTCAGGCACGTAACTACGGGCAGGTCCGCCGAGAGGGGGGGGGGCAACGGGGGCTGACTGCGGTTAAATAGATACGGACTCAAGGCCAAAACCCGAAGCAATCCAATCAATTCCCCACTTTCCTTTTAACGTTTTTCCTAAAGCTGATACATATTACAGTATCATCCGCAGCCAATGTCAGTAATGCTGTGCAGGTCTGCCCAGGTTTATTTAGATTTGCTTAAGGTAAAAAGAGCTCTTTGCTCTTAACTTTTTCCTTGCTGCTATATAGGTATTATAATATCAGCAATGCTGTGAAGGTTTGATCAGGTTTATTTAGGTTTGCTTAACGTCAAAACCTAGTGCAATCCAACCAGCTCTCCACTTTCCTTTTAACGTCTTTCCCGAGGCTGCTACATATTACAATATCATCCGCAAACAACATCGGCAATGCTGTGCATTTTGGCCCAGGTTTATTCAGGTTTGCTTAAGGTCAAAACTTGGAGCAATCCAACCAGGTCCCCACATTCCTTTTAACGTTTTCCCTGCTTCTATGTATTACATCATTGCATGATTTGTTCAGGTTTGCTCAGGATTTTATTGACAACAAAAGAGCCCGAAAAAGGACATTGAGTAAATCTAAGCAAACCAAAAAAGGCTAATATGTGTATGTGTAGTTGTTATAAAAAAAAATCAGCAGACGTAAAGAAACCTCAACCAACCACTACACCATTGGAATTATCGTTATATTCCTGGTCAAAAATATTTTTATACAATTTTGGTTACTTTCTAATAATTCGACAAAATCACCGTAATTCTAATAAATAATATCAAAAATAAAACACATAAGATATGTCGTCTCTACAAATACTTTACACATCGTACAGTTCTATATTTTGGAAGATATCTCGACAAATCATCTATTAGCGAAGAGATTTTACACCAGTTCCACGGCTGAAAAACACGTGTTTCGCGATGTTATTTAATTTTACAACAGCACCAGCAAATGTAATTTATCAGTCGCCTAACTTGACAACTACTAAAATTATAATTTCTAAAAGTCGAGAATAATGCGAAAATGCAATTGCGGAAAAGATTTTGGCTTTTGTTCATCTGTTTGATCCAGTGGGCCGTAACTGACTGTCGTAGAACAAATGAGCTGGGAGAAAACCTGGTAGGTGACTTGCTTTGTTTAAAGCGTATTAGCAGCATATTTGCTGTTTTTCAACATTTTTCCAGTAAAAAACATTAAATTATATAAAAATTTGCTCCCATTTTAAAAACTAGACCTACTTTAATGGCAAAGTATCAGCTGCTTCTGCCACTATAAAAAGGCAAAATAACAGCGATTTTTTACTTAATCACATTTTTCTAAATACCATTGGTACACGGACATTCGCTTGATGAATGCAATAGATGCACAACTCAAAATTTATCATTTTTGAGTTATCACTGTAAATGGTTTTTAAGTCAAGAATCCAAGTTATAAAGTCATTTTTACTAAAAATGCCGAGTTTTCTATTCCCGTACTCCAATATTCAAATTAAATGTCGTCGATATGTTTCATATTAATGTTCATTATGATACAAATTTTCATTATGAAACCGCGTTATTAGTCACTCTGAAATCCATATTTTTTTAATCAAGTGGCCTTTAGTAAATGCAAATGATGTGACCTTGACAGTTCTTTTACTGAAATTTACATTTTCAGTAAAACTTTTAAGAATATTTAAATTAGAAATTTCATATTATGGTATTGGAGATATTGAAGAATTTAATTTGTTTAACTGTTGCTAAATTAAATAAATGTCGTTCAGTTTAATATTTTTTAATAAATGGTCGTGGTGTATGCAACTTTATTGTAATGGTCATTAATACACTCGTATTAGTAACGACACTCGCCAAGGCGCGTGTCGTTACTTTATGCTGGTGTATTAATAGCCATAATTACATAATTGTTGCTTAACATCAGGCGCGGCCCCGCCCCCGTCCATAAGGTTATTTGGTCAATGACACATCTAAATTTATTTTCAATGATAATAATAATAATTTAATTTTTAAAACTAAACTTTTCTTTCAAAAAAGTGCAAGTTTCATGCGAAAACTCCCCAAGAAAGAATCAAGCCAAGCCATCGTCGAAAGATATCCAAGCTTGCTCCGGGCTGGGTCGTATTTTAAATTGGCCTCATAGGTTTAAATGGACGATATAAATTCATTAAAACTAAAAGAGAAACAGACATACGCGCTTTAGGAAGTTAAAAAGAGACACAATTTGTCGACGGCCCACCAATGGAAATACACTCAAACCGCCCCGTAAAATATACTCTTTCAAAACATTTGGTTTGGAAAACGAAAAACTAATTAGGTAGCTAATATGCGCTTTGTATTTGTATTGTATTAATGTATTATTCATTAGCGGTTAAACATAAAAATTTATAAATACGATCTCAGCCACGCCACGCTAGTCATCAAATATACCTCAGACCAGAGGTAGAATCTCAGCGAGTTGACCAAGAGGTCCTGGGTTCAAAGCTGTGTTAGGGTAGACTATTTTTTAAAAATTTTGGTTATTTAAAAAATTAGATCGGCTCTAAAAGGTGTATTGGCAACAAGTTAGCACTTGTTCCTCGATAAAATATTTTTAAAATTATAGGCAATCTCATATCTACTACAGCTGGCAGCCTGCACGTGCGTTAGACAAAGATCGTATTACTATGTCTAGTCGCCAGTATTGTATTTATTAAAGAAAACGGAGCTCAGTAATCATACTTTTAGCTCAGAATAAACACCACCATTTATTCTGGGCTTTTAGTACAAGGCGCGACCTCTATTGAGGAGACGCTAATCGTATCAAAACGGGAAGCCGCTAACAATCTAAATCTAGAGTACTAAAACACATAGAAAAAAGTCATAAACATCTAGAGTAGCAATGTCCAATATACAACAGTACCTATTTTATGATTTTTGCAAATTTATTGGCAAAACTAGGCACATTATTAAAAAACCTTCCTGAATTAAAAAAGTGTATTTTGTTTGTTGCGTTGATATCACTAGTTGCCCACAGAATTTTGACCAACATGTAAAAAAACTCACGGGCCGCGTCTGCTTAATGTAAGTACTATGATTCAGCAAAACAAAATGTGGCACAACATAAAAGCGTTTTTTAATTTTACGTTCAAAATTAAAAATACTATTTTTTATACTATGTAACGTAAGATAAAAAAACCGTCCTCAAAGTATGCCGTGGAATCAATCACGCATGTCTTGAATTATTACTCTTAATATAGGTAAAAGGCATGATACAATAAAAGGAAGATATGATACCAAACTGTATCAAATTCGTCCGGGTTCGCGCATGACGTCACGCTGTGAGTTATTTTTGAAATTTACAACGCGCAATATAGAGTTTAAGTTAGTTATAGGCGATTTTATATAAATTATATTGGCAATATACTTTGCCTCCTGTTCATAATACAAATTCTAGAGTATATGACTTAAAATAATCATGTAAATAAAGGGATAAATTAATTTACAATAATAGATAAATTTCCTGCCAATTGCGTTCTACGTGTTACGTGAAAAGAAAATGTAAATAATTTTATAAAATAAAACTATGCCTAATAATTAAGATAATAATTTTTATTTAGACACATATTCTTATTAAAATATATATACTTACCTACAGAGTCTTCCGAAAATATGTTATAAATAAGAATTTTGTTTGTTCCTATAATTTGTCAAATATTTTTTGCTTTTTTGCGGTGAATGTTTGTGACGGAATAGTTATTTATACTATAAGGGATGTAAGTAACATTTACCAGTCGAGGACGAATTTTGCGCCCGAGCGATAGCGAGGGCTGGCAAAAAAGTCCGAGACTGGTTAATGTACTTACATCCCATATAGTATATAACATTTTTCCCCCTCCCTGAATTGTATGTTTACCAGAAAATGCTGGATATATTTTTGGATTTTTATTATCATTACATTCGATAGCATTCTCATTAAATTATGAAGGCAGCCGTGATCCGTTGCCAGAGCAATACAAGCAGTTTTTATTTTATCAACAACGTCAAGTTGACAATTCATAATAATAATTTCAGATTATTATTTCCCTAGGGATGTAAGTTGACTTACATCCTGTCGTTAAGGGCAACCAATACCTTGTTGAGTAACTTTCACTTCCGTCTGTCAAAGCAGTGTCAAAATAGGTTGCTTACAATACAGGGAGGGGGAAAACATGTTTTTAGGGTAGTTTCTTTGTGTTTTTTTACACTTTAAATAGTAAATTATTAAAAATTATTGTATTCTTTGATTTTTCAAATTTAAGAAAATGCCAAAAATTATTCTAATTATCTAAATTATGAAATGATATTATGAAATTAGGTAAAACAAGAAATTATTTTTCAAGAAAATAATCTTTTTTCAGTCTCTTTGTCGTATTTTCTCGATTAAAGTCTGTTGATTCGTTACTGTGGAGATTTTTAGCGATTTTATTGTTTGTCACAGTAAACATTTTTATTGAAGCGAGTTTGTAAAAGCATTAAACACATTTGACATTCATGACATGGCACAATTCATGTTTTAAATTACCTTCATAATCACTTTCGTTAAAATGTCTAGAACAGATTCTAGCATTTTTCACATTAAACTTATCTTCTCGTTTGCACAGACGCTTCCAAACACTTTGTGTTTCGTTGTCTTTGGGGGAGCTAAAAACTTTAATATCGGGCATAAAGCCCTTGCATTGATTGTTCACATCACAACCATACACAACACACCTCATTTTCACTTTTAAACTCTTAAAAGTGATATAGAAACACCAAAAAATAACTTTAAAACACAACGCGATCTTAACAAAGACGTGTTTCGTTTACAAAATAGGGCGGAATTACTCACAGCGTGACGTTCATGGCCACGCCTACCTGCGCGGTGTCATATCTTCTTTTATTTGTGTCATGGGTAAAAGGTACAGGTGAATGAAAAATAGAACTATCAAGGGTAATTATGTAGTATACGGTTTTCGGCTATTTTTGCGTTTTTTGGGAAAATTCTTTTATGGCCAAATTCTACTGTCTCTCCTGATTGCAAATATAAGTGCGCACATAATAAATTATGAGCAAACCTGACCACCTTTTTGCTAACCAACCTGAGCAAAAGGTGGTCAGGTTTGCTCAGTTTTGATTGATTGATATATATATATATATATATATATATATATATATATATATATATATATATATATATATATATATATTGATATAGATACATATATATATATATATATATATATATATATATATATATATATATATATATATATATATATATATATATATATATATATATATATATATATATATATATATATATATATATATATATATATATATATATATATATATATTGATATAGATACATATATATATATATATATATATATATATATATATATATATATATATATATATATATATATATGTATGTATCTATATCAATCAAAACTGAACAAACCTGACCACCTTTTTGCTCAGGTTTGCTTGGGTGGTGAGCAAAAAGGTGGTCAGGTTTGCTCATAATTTATTATGTGCGCACTTATATTTGCAATCAGGAAAGACAGTAGAATGTAACCATAAAAGAATTTTCCCAAAAAACGCAAAAATAGCTGAAAACCGTATAGTACATAATTACCCTATCAAGTTCTGAAGTTTTTACTTTTAAGAAAATTAAATATGGTAATAACGACAGAACAAAACGCTTTTATGACCGAAAATTACTTTAGAAATGGTAGAAGGGTTGATGGCCAGTGGGTTTATTCAACACGAGACGCCATTCGGGATTTTCAGACAGAATTTCCACACATAGTCATGGACTTCGAGCAGTTTTGCCAAGTTTTAACTAGATCTGTGGCTTTGTTTAGAGAAACAAGAAGTGTGAATAGAAAGGAAGGCTGTGGGAGACCCAAAATTCGCAATGCACAAAAAGGAGAAGAATTGAGGCAAATTGTTAATGAACACCCACAAACCCCTATTCGGCGTTTATGTCAGCAAGTAAATGTATCCTACGGAACCTGCAATACAATCCTGAAATGTGACCTGCATATGCATAAATTCATTAAATGTTAGTGTCCCCAAATTGAAGTAAGCATATTTTGTTATACATATCTATGGTATAATAAATCCTATCGAAAGATTGAACACAAATGTTGAGGTTATGATTTACTACTGGCAAAGTATAGCGTAAGTTAAATAAAAAGAATCAACTTATTTGAGCTTATTGGCACCTAACAGTTAATATATCTTAAACAAATACCTTAAAGCTTTAACTCAATTTCTGCAGATGTAGGTAAAGTCAGGATTTGTAAAAAAATAAGCATCTCATCACAAACGCATCAACTGTCGGCAAGAAAGAAAATAGAATAGGTTTGTTCGTCGGCAAATTATCAGAGTGTCCTTGCGGTCATTGTTGAACACTTTTTTCATTCAAATGTAATGTTTCTTATGATTGCAATTTCCTAATTTTTAGGAGATAATCAAGAAGATAAATTAACACTCGAATATAGAATAAACCAGCCATAATAGCACTTTTATTTACATATCATGTAACGCCACAACCAATAGAATGACGTTTTGCAAGTTTTCAAACTATTTCAGTTCAAAATTCAATTTTCGCCATACTGTATTTTAAAAAAATTGAAAAAAGGTGTTTTAGAAAAAATGTACTACCTACTTTCCAAAATTAATGTTTCACAAAAAAGTTTTGTAAATTTTTTCTTCAATAATTATTTTTCATTTAATCCCTACGAGACTGAAAGTATTTTTTAACCCCAAGGAGTAAAAAGTGACACTTTACTCCTCAAAAATAATGATTAAAACACCACTCTCAATCTAGTGTGTACACAGTCTTTATTTTCTTCGAAATAATCACGCCAATACAAAATAGCTACAATGTTTCCTATCGTCGTTAAATTCTAAGCAATAATAAAACGGCGCAATCAAAAAATTTGAAAATTTACGATTCCCATGATTTTTGCACGGGTATAAAAGGGGTATAAAGTATAAATTTACCGGATGGAAAAAAAATCCGAGCTAGACCTCGTAAAGTCAAACTGTAAACTTTGACGTTTATGGGCTTATACGGCGCAATTCTTTTCGTACTATCGCGCTTTTTAGAAAAATCGATTTATTGAAGATTTTATTGCTTATTGCCTTCATTTATCTTATAACGTTTATCTTTTTTACTAGGCGTCGGTCACCGCAAGAGTTTCCAATTGCACAGTATTACAGCATAGAAAATTGTTTGTTTTTAAATTTACTTAAATGGATGGTGATTTTTTTTTCACACAATTCTAAATAGCAAGTTATAAATCCTCGTCCAATAGGGAATATGCGAATATTTCTTATTACACAAATGATTCAAGCAAGTCATTACAAATCCAAAAATGTTATTTTGAAGAAAATTACTAGGAAACTTTACTTTTCGGTGTAATTTATAATTTATTACAATTTAAAAAGCAGCCATTTGCCCGCGCCTACAAGTGACGTCAGATATTGTGTAAAGCACGCGACGCTAATTCGTACCAACTTCTTAAATTCAATCCCTTTTATCTTTTTCCAATTTTTAACAGCCATGTGATGTGAAGCACTTTTGTATTATGAAATAAAAAAAATTGCTGGATACGCCCATTTTTTTTATTAAACAATGATATTTCTAAACTACCCTATAAGTGGATTGTGCTAATATACAAAAATATCACTGCAAGTGCCTCGAACACTCTTCTTTCTTTTTGTGCCAAGAACATCCGAAGTCAGAAGAAAGCAGTGAAAAGTTAATTAACAATTTTACAGAAAGATTACTAAATGTCAGTATAGTCAAGTTTGAGTAAGCACATTTTGCTATTAATTCATTTTTATGGTATAATATATCCTAACCAAAATTTGAAAAGAAATATTTCAAATCATTTACCACTGTCAATGTATAGCGTAAGATAAAACCTTGTTGGAACTTATTAGCACATAACAGTTAATATTTCTTAAACAAATACCTTTAAGCGTTTTTTGATTTAATATCTGCAAATGTTAGGTAAAGTCAGAATTTGTAGAAAAATAAGCAAATTAATTAACTGTGGGCAACGACGAAAATATATGTTTGTTTACTCGCAAATTATCCGATCGTCCTTGCGGTCATTGTTGATCAATCTTTTTAATCGAATGTAATGTTTCTAATATCCCAATCTACGAGAAATAATAATCTAGAAAATAAATCAACACTCGAATTTACAGTACATCAGCCATAATAGCACTTATATTTATATATCATGTGCAGTGGCGGATATTTGGTGTCGGCGGGGGAGGGGTGGTGGGGGGGGGGGGGGGTGGTGGCGTGTGTGTTTGGCGTGGCTGGGGGGTGAATGAAAATTTGTTAAAGCAAATATTTTTATTTCATAATAAAAACCCAAAAATAAATAAGTGAAAACCAACCGCCAAAAATAATTAATTTATGTAGAGAGTACAAACAAAAAATAGTTTAGATTTTTTGGATAACATGCTTATTGTCTATTGTTAAAACGTTTTGGGCTGAAAGCCCTATATGCTCAAATTCTATTTTTGGTCACCTGAATTATACAAGATGTCACTAAAGGAAGATGAAGGGTAAAATGCAATACCTTGCTTCATTGGTGATTTTTCTCGGGTGACCTCTGGAGTGGTTGTTTCAGTGGCGGCTGGTGAAATTTCAAAGTTTTCAAAATCTCTGTTCCTACTTACAGGACCCGTAACAAATTTAGGAGTTTTAATAATGAGCCCACTGGGAATGTTTCGGTAAAGAAAAAAACAATTTTTAATTTGCGAAAAAAGGTTGAATTTTTGCTCTGCCTCGCCTGCGAAAAAAATTAACACGTTTAGGTATTTTATTTATTATTTTTTCTAAACAAATTTTACATCATTTTGTCGAGAATTTTCAAATTCTACGAGAAAAAAATGTGTTAGTAGAAAGTTATAGTCATTTGAGTTTTTTAAAACCTAAAATATAATTCTAAAAAAATTCAAATGACTACTTTATACTAACACATTTTTTTCTTTTCAAATTTAAAAATTTTCGACAAAATGATGTAAAATTTGTTAAGAGATATACTAAATAAAATACCTAAAGGTGTTCATTTTTTTCCCAGGGGAGGCAGAGAAAAAATTCAACTGTTTTTCACAAATTACAAAATGTTTTTTTTTCTCTACCAAAACATTCCCATTAAAACCCCTAAGTTTGGTACGGGTCCTGTAAGTAGGAACAGAGATATACAACTTTGAAACTTCACCAGCCGCCACTAGGTAACCTATCATTAGCATTTTAAGGAGAATACCATGCCTTCGCTTGCTATGACGATTTTCACAATTATCTGTTTTTTAAACACAAGCTTCACAAATATCAAAAGTAAAAAATCTCGAATGCAATTAACATCATCATGGTGGCAAGAAAAATGTCACTCTCGGTTTTACCATTTAGCGATAATCACGAAATTTGAAAAAAAATACAAGGTCCGGCAACGACTTTAACGTTCAGATTCACTAAGAAGGTTTAAGATTTAGTACTGGTTTAAATTAAGATCTTCTAGTTGATCAGTTATGTTTTGACAGGTTTTTGTTCTGTCATTGTTAATAAGTCGTCATTCAAAACTTATGAATTGTTCTGATATTTGATTTTGATATGAAAACGACGATGGTGAAACGGTTAATGTTAATGGCGAACGCTACCGCAATATATTAAGAAACTTCTTATGGCCCAGTTAGATAATATGCACCTTAACAATATGTTCACTGCGAGGGAAACTTTGGATTTGTTACGTTGACACGTTTTCCTGGCCATTTCTCGAAATGGTGATATTCAGTGGACTGCAAGATCGTGCGATCTAATCCCCTTCGATTTTTTCTTGTGGGGGGTTTCCTCAAGAACAAAGTTTACCTAGAAATCTGCAGACGATTAATGACCTGAAGCAAAAAATTAGTCACGTTATTGGTGAAATTAAACCGCAATTGTGCCAAAATGTTGTAACGTTCGTTCCTGTTGTATTTTCAAGTAGTTCAGTTGCTGTTTGGGTTTTGGGTATTTTCGACCATGTGCAAAACGCGTGAATTAACGAGATCATGAACTCATGGTAGAAGTATCGGTCATACCGTCTTGGTTGACGTTTATGACTTTTGAGTTGTCATTTGTCCGATGTTATTCTGAAAGGCTGTGGTAAACAAAGAGTCCCTTTTTTAGAGGAAATTGAAATCTAGTTTCATCCCGCCTGTTTTTACAGGAATCTTTGTTAGGGACTCTAAAAGGGTAAGTAGCCTAAACCACTAGCCTAATAGCCTAGTGGTTTAATTAGTCAATTACTTGGTTTATTTACTCGATGAAATTATCTCATTGAGTCACGGTGTTTGGAAGCCAGCTTTTGACGTTTTGATGGTTCGGCGAAGTTCTGGGTCTGTGTCATTGTCCAAGCCTTTAGAGTGGAGGAGTAAACCTCATAATTTTCGATCTTGGGATCGATATTAGGTGTTCCAGAATACAAGCTTTAAATGACATCAAGATAAGTACCTCATTTTATAATGGTCACGAAAACTCAAATGTTTTGAACAACCATTTTTATAGGGAAAATTGGTTTTGATAACTGGTCCGGATGATCGCTAGGTCCCATAGCACTGGCACCGTGCAATAGAATATAATATTTATAATATACCACTACCTCCGCAGAGAACGTAATACATGGCGCTCGGACCAGCGCACAGCAAATCCTCAGAAGTATATTATTATTCTGAATTAATAAACATATGGAAGTTATTTTATGCGCTAACGGCATACAATGCAAATGTCGAAAGGATATTTTCTCTAATCGCTGCTCAGTGGCTCAACTTAAGACCATAAGATATATGAGTTTTACAAAGTCGAACTTAAATTACACTTGTTTGGAATTTTATAATTTTTTGTTACAGCCAGAGCAGTTAAAACTCTTAACAAAACTCCATTCAAAAATTAAATATTTGTAGATCTGGCATTTATGTTGACACATATTTATTAATTTTTACCTTGCTTGAGAGTTTAGTTTTTGTTTTAAAGAGATTTTTGAGCTATATATATATATACATATATATATATATATATATATATATATATATATATATATATATATATATATATATATATATATATATACGCATTTTCATATTACAAGTGATTTTTAAAATATCTTCGCTGTTCGGATTTTGTCCGGATTTTTATGTAGCCTTGTCCTGGTTTTTAAATTTTAGAGATGGAAACCCTGTTGTCATACAGCTTGGCCTTTAATATAACAACTATTAATTCATGACAGCAATAATTATGATATTGGCAATATTGTGCAAAAAATGGTCATCAATAGAAACAACCGAGGGGGACATTTGGAGAATATTATTTTTAAATCATCTGCCATGTCATGTCTCTACTTTTTGATAAAATAAAAACGCATTTTATTATTCTCAAATTGTTGGTTTTATTTAAAAAGTAAATCCAGAAGTACCTATTGGGACATACCCTTTACGTCTTCTAAATCAACAAAAGTTTATGTACTCTATATCAAAAGAAACTGCATGTTTTAAATTTTGTTCAATAATACAAAATAGTCTGGCTCTTTTCACAAAACCACGACCCAAACTAAAAAGCTTCTCTGTCACATTTGACAAAAACCCGTCATCCCGCGCGACTACATACGTGCTATTAAATAAATTCACTGGATTTCCAGTTTATAATGACTGAACCCATGTCCATAATATTCTGAAAACACACTTGTACAAATACAAAAGCCTTTGAAAACAGAAAAGAGTTAAGATTTTATTGGATTTTAGTACTTATGTCGGGGATTTCTAAGGGGTCTTTTGTGTGAAAACGTTAAGGTTTTTGAGCTTACGTAATAGTAAATGCACCATGTTTGAAAGTGAATTAAAAATCTGACCCTTTTGAACTACTTTATAAAACATCTGGTTGATAGCCCGTTTTAAAATATTCGTGTTTAAATGAAATGTGCTCTTCTTTACAGGGTCGTAATTCGTAATAATTTTTTGTCGTAAAATTTATTTTCGGAAAAAAGTTTTAAAACAAAAATTTTTCGAAAAAAATGTATTTCGATCCGATAATAGAGAACATCGGTGTAGGTAACTTAACATAAAATAGAGCTCTTAGGGAGCATATATATATATATATATATATATATATATATATATATATATATATATATATATATATATATATATATATATATATATATATATATACATATATATATATATATATATATATATATATATATATATATATATATATATATATATATATATATATATATATATATATATATAGGGTGTAACATAAAGGTTGGGAATAAATTAAACGGTAGATTCCTTAGTAAAAAATAAGTTTTTTTTCATATAAAGTTATGCCCTACGGGACTTCGTTTCCAACTTACAGGGTGTTGAAAATGTTAAAAAACATTTGTTATTGTTTAATAACTTTCGAACACCAGAAGATATGGAAATAAAATTTTAGCCATAGCTTCATTTGGTAATGCCCTAGTAAAATTGAAAACATTGACTTTGTACCTTACGCAGTGGCGTGCATACGAATATTGCCGTAGGGTTTTCCAAAGAAAAAAGTGCTACGCCACTGATAAAAACATTTTTTTGTTAATTTGTTAGAATACGCATTTTGTTTTAAACAAAATTTCCCTCTTGCGATTTCTTTGTATCTCTTGCCATTTTCCCGTAATTAAATATTTGTAAATACCAGTTTTTCCACTGCTTACATGGGAATGAATAGTAACTTTGAAATTTAAAATGTATTCACCAATAATAATTAACAAAACAACAAACAAAATTACAAAAGGTGCTGAAAATGTTGTCCTCCAACTTCTATACATTTTTCAATGGTTTTCACATGGATTCTCTAACTCGTCCAAAAATACCAGGCATCGCTCGAATTTGCTGACACCCCATTTCAACTCTTTGACGAAGAGTCTATTCGTCAGGAATGGGAGTGGAATAAACTATGTTTTTTAAGTGCCCCCATAAATAATAATCCAATGGATAAAGGTCGGGAGAACGAGGAGGCCACGCTCTTGGTCCTCCAGGCCCTATCCATTTATTCCGGTAAGTTTCATTAAGGTATTCTCTTACTTCTCGCCTAGAGTGAGCTGGGGCGCCATAATGCATGAACCACATGTGCTGGCGGGTGTCAATTGGGAGTTCTTCTAATAAAGGTTGTAATCCATTTTGAAGAAAATCCAGATATCATAAGCCATCTAGTCTATTGGGTAGTACTACAGGTTCAATCAGAAAATCGCAAATTATTCCTGCCCAAACATTAATAGAAAATCGTTGCTGGTGCCGGGACTGTGTTATTCCATGAGGATTTTCATCAGTCCACAGATGGAAAATGGCAAGAGGGAAATTTTGTTTAACACAAAATGCGTATTCTAAAAAATTAACAAAAAATATTTTTATCAGTGGCGTAGCACTTTTTTCTTTGGAAAACCCTACGGCAATATTCGTATGCACGCCACTGCGTAAGCTACAAAGTTAATGTTTCAAATTTTACTAGGGCATTACCAAATGAAGCTACGGCTAAAATTGTATTTCCATATCTTCTGGTGTTCGAAAGTTATTAAACAAAAACATTTTTTTTTAACATTTTGAACACCCTGTAAGTTGGAAACGAAATCCCGTAGGGCATAACTTTATATGAAAAAAAACTATTATTTTTTACTACCGTTTAATTTATTCCCAACCTTTATGTTACACCCTGTATATAGCGAGCCCTCTGAAACAACTTGAGGTTAGTTTAAAAGTAGCTTATTTGATGTTCAGTTGTTTTTTCAGTTACGTTTCCTGATGGTTCTTGTACAAATGTTCAATTTTTCTAATTTAAACATTTTTCCATCTTTTCAAATAAAAAAGTTATCTATTGACCCAAATATAATCAATAACCCTGCACATTCTATAGAAAAATTGTTTTAAGACAATTTTTCTGGTAAGGATTAGGTCACTACTGAAAACATTGTGCTATCAATTTAGTTACTTATTCTAAAAACTTGATATTAACATTGGTCAAAAGAAATATATATATAAATTATTTAAAATATCTGTTCATTTACAAGCTTCATTTAATAAAGTAAACAATGATTTTTTAACAATTCAAATAAACTCTTATTAAGGCAAAGAATGCGCTGTTTTACTACCGTCACAAAAACCAACTAAATTGACTTAAATTGCCTGTGACA
This sequence comes from Philopedon plagiatum, assembly GCA_963971165.1. NCBI lineage: Eukaryota > Metazoa > Arthropoda > Insecta > Coleoptera > Curculionidae > Philopedon > Philopedon plagiatum. Next base: position 79,416,824 of record OZ020193.1, read on the forward strand.
TATTTGATTTAATTCACTTAAAGTGACTCCCAATTTATTATTTAAATTTTTCACATCTCTTCGTGGCTGTCCCCGACTCGACTTCAAAAACACATCAATTTGTGTTTATTGCTATTACACAGTTTAGAGTGGTTTTATTTTTTAGTACCGTTCCGATAATAAAAGTTAATTTGGTAAAAATGGGTCTGAAGTGGAATTTAAGATGATAGATATCTATTTATTATGTTCGTGGAGAAAAAAAACGGACATGGAAAATTATACTAAAATTTAATAATTATTAACCGTTTTCTTCGCAGCTGTATTCAATTCACGATATAATTGGAAAACCCATTTTTGTGTGGACATATTTCAAAAATATATTTTTTCCGTTTTTTATCCATAAACAATTATTTCAAAAATGCATTTTTGCAATAAACATGTTTTTCAAAAGTCTATTATTCCGAAAAAAATGCGTTATAGAATGACGTAGTTATGGTCTCCTGGCTAAGCTAAATGTGCGCAGAATAAATTATTATTTGTTGTTTTTGTAGGTATGTGTTTTAGATTTTAATAGTGTAGAAAACGTTAATAAAAAAAGAATAAACAAGCCAGAGAAAACCTAATCAAATCTAACCAAATCTGAAAAAGGCGATGGGCAGGTTCGCTCAGGGTACTTCTCTAGTATTATAAAAATTCAAAATGCATTAAAGAATCACAAATTTATTGTATGTTGGTCAATTTTAATGTGCTCAGAATGTATGGTTCCGGTCATAATGCTGATTATTTTTTTACAGGTTTATAAATCAGATTTTAATCCTTCAAAAAATGTTGATAAAAGCAAACCTGACCAAACCTAAAAACGCGAATGTGCACAGGATTGCTTAGGTTGGTGCACTATCTTTTTCTGTCCTTTTTTCATTAACATTTAACTATTAGAGTTCAAAATTTGCATTATAGAATAAAGTAGTTATGATCTATTGGCCAAGTTGAATGTGTTCAGAATATATTGATGGGGTCATAATACTGGCTATTTTTTTTATATAGTTATCAGCTTTAAATGATTTAAAAAATAGTGATAAAAAAGGCAAAAAAGAGATTAATAGGTAAAGTTCAGGATCTTAAGATTATGTTAATTTGCCAATTATGCCAAAAAATCTCCAAAAATTAGCAAGAAAATGCATTTATTTTTTGCAAAACAATAACGTTCAGATTCATGAAAAAGGATTACGTTCAGATTCACCAAGAAGGTTTAAGATTTAGTAATGGTTTAAATTAAGATCTTCTAATTGATCAGCTATGTTTTGAGAGGTTTTTGTCCTGTTATTGTTAATACGTTGTCCTTGTAAAATTAATTATTTAATAAAAGGATTTTTCGTATACCTGCCTTATTTTTTTAACAGATTGCGCCCCGGCCCCTGTACGTGATCGCAACAGGCGCGGCCAGTGAGTTTTTTACAGGTGGGTCGAAACTTTGTGTGCAACTAGTGATATCAACGCAACAAGCAAAATACACTCTTTTAATTAAGGAAGGTTTTTTAATAATGTGCCTAGTTTTGCCAATACATTATTTACCTACAAATAAACACCGCAAAAATCATAAAATAGGTACTGTAGTATATTGAACATTGCTACTCTAGATGGTTATGACTTTTTTCTATGCGTTTTAGTACTCTAGATTAGTAGATTGTTAGCGGATTCCCGTTTTGATACGTTTAGCGTCTCCCCAATAGAGATCGCGCCTTGTACTAAAAGCCCAGAATAAATGGTCTTCTAAATTCTGAGCTAAAAGTATGATTACTCGTAAAATAAAATTAGGAACGCTGCCGAAACTCCGTTTTCTCTAATAAATACAATACTGGCGACTAGACATAGTAATACAATCTTTGTCTACGCACGTGCAGGCTGCCAGCTGTAGTAGATATGAGATTGCCAATAATTTTAAAAATATTGTATCGAGGAACAAGTGCTAACTTGTTGCCAATACACCTTTTAGAGCCGATCTAATTTTTTAAGTAACAAAAATTAAAAAAAAGTCTACCCTAACACAGCCTCGAACCCACGACCACTTGGCCAACTCGCTGAGATTCTACCTCTGCACTACGCTGGTAATGTAAGAAAACCGGTCCGATGCCATTATATTTGATGACTAGCGCTGGCGTGGCTGAGATCGTATTTATAAATTTTTATGTTTAAATGTTAATTAATAATACATTAATACAATGCAAATACAATGCGCATATTAGCTACCTACCTAATTAGTTTTTCTTTTTCCAAACCAAATGTTTTGAAACAGTATGTTTGAGTGTATTTCCATAGTGGGAGTGGACCGATATTATTGGTGGGCCGTCGACAAATTGTGTCTCTTTTTAACTTCCTAAAGCGCGTATGTCTGTTTCTCTCTTAGTTTTAATGAATTTATATCGCCCATTTAAACCTATGTGGCCAATTTAAAATACGACCCAGCCGGGAGCAAACTTGGATATCTTTCGACGATGGCTTGGCTTGATTCTTTCTTGGGGAGTTTTCGCATGGAACTTGCACTTTTTTGAAACAAAAGATTCTTTTTTGGTTTTAAAAAATTAAAAAATAAATTATTAGGTAGATCATTGAAAATTTTAGGTGGGTCACTGACCAAATGACCTTATGGACGGGTAGCGCCTGGACCGCAACCCCCCGGGGGACGCGCCTCCCAGGTTGAGAAACGATGTATTAGATTATATTATTAGATATAGCTCTTTAACTGATTGATAATATTAAAACAATTTATTCAATTTCATATAATGTATAATAATTGTTGGTAATATATCATTCTATTCTATTCTATTCTTTAAAACTTATGAACTATTCTGATATTTCAGCGATTTGCTTGGATTCCAAATGATTATCATCTTGGAACGGGTTGCTATATAGAATAAATTTAGTTCAATTATTGTCGAAAGTACGTACTAAAATTGCCCTTTTCAATATAAATTTGCGAAAAAACTTAAACAAATTCATAGTATAAAACTTACTTGTCTTATTCTTACATTTGTCAGTTTAAAACTTTTGGTTGTCAAATTAGACCGGACTAGCGTTGAAGAATCTGGCCGTTAAGATTTAGTACTGGTTTAAATGAAGATCTTTTAGTTGATCAATTAGGTGTTGACAGGTTTTTGTCCTGTCATTGTTAATAATTCGCCATTAAAAATTTATATTACTTAACTATTATTCTAATTATTAATTATTAACTATATTATTCTAATATTACAGCTATTTGCTTGGTTTCCAAATGATTTTTATCTTGGAACGTATTGCTAGAATGAATTTAGTTCTATTACTGTGGAAATTACGTACTAAGTCAAACACGCTTTCAAACAAAATGTACCTATTCTATATTACACTTCAAATCTGAATTTTCGTAAGATATGTTTTAGCAAAATGGTATTTTCAATGTACGTAGTACTTTACAAAAAAAAAATTTTCGAGAAATTGTGTATTTGGGTTTATTTTCGATACTTTTTTTGTAGATCCATAGCGAAATCCCATTTTTGCAATTATATATTTTCGATAACACTAACAGAATAGAGAATTTCTAAAATCGCTGTACTAAATTCAAAGCCAATTCGCCAACATCCTGCATGTGTCGAGCACTTTAATATGTGAAAATGTCGATTCCGAGTAAAACTTTTAACACAACAATGGAAAACGCATATAAAACACACAGTGACAATAAAAGCAACTTTTGCAGAAATATTTTATGGGATTTCTCCTTAAGATTTTATTAGTTAATTCAAAATTAATTGTTTAAATTCTCGGTCGTAGAAAGCCTGTGTGCATTAGTGCTATGCAAAAAAGAAAAAATATATTTGAAAATACAGGGTGTTTTGAAAAACATGTACTATCGCTTGTGGGGAGATTTCTCACTTAAAAAAGAAACAGTTTCTGTCAGCATTACTTCGTTCCTAAGATACTAAGAGTTAAAATAATTTTTTACTTTTCCGGTTTTTCCAAATATCTCTGAAACGACTTGAGTCGTTAAAAAGGTATGGACGGGTTTACCAGGGATGTGCATACGGACTGGCAGTACTGGCACTGAAACAATGTTGTAAAAAATATCTACGCCACTGATTTTTGTTTTCCTTTATAGTTACGTAGACAATTAAATGCCTGATAAAAAGTTAGTTCTTAATATTTTTTCAATTTCGTCTTTGTTTAAGAGATAAATGCAATTTTATTAAAATCTGTTAAATATCAAGCTTCACATTAATCAGCAAAAAAATCTGGTATTTATCATTGATTTTCAGCACGAGGGGACGATACCATTTATTCATAAATATCCTAAACATCTGACTTTATGCGCCGTATGGCATTTCAAGCAAACCTGTGAAAAGACGGTTCCGGATGAAAATAATTCATTTTTCCACGTACTGGCGCATCATTTTCCAAAGTCCTTTTAAGAAAAACCAAAAATCATTTAAAATTTCACTATATACCTATATTTCGGCCTGTCAAAAACGTTACACTACACCTTGACGATTGTTTAAGTAATGAATAAACGGGATTACGGCACGTGGTACGGAGAAAAAAGGGACGTTGTCACTCTCACTTTAAATTTCGTCAGCATGCAATGGAAATAAATTAGAAAAATTTATTATGACCAAAAATATCCTGTATTTTATTAATCCTTAGTCATTGCCTTAGGTATTTACGATTGCGGATATTAACCTACAGTAATTGCGTTATAGTATACCAATTTGAAAATCTATCACAGACCACAGCCTGACAACAGCCGTTCTCAAAAAGTAGGTGGGGGACCATATAGTTGGCCAGATTAAGAGTAACCCTGAAATCTCTGATTGCTCTAAAATGTAAATAATGGTATCTCCTCCTTCCTGTTTCTATAAAAATGGTATGTAATCTTTTGTGCCACAGTGAGATATTTACCGCGAAGGTTCAGTGTTTGTAATGAAGCTGATGATGGCAATTTTTACCATTTTCTGTGATCCTATTTTGGCAGATTTAATTAAATAATAAATAATTTATACAAACCAAAATCATCTTAAAGCTATTTGAAAATATGATATCAACTACCCTTCATTATAAAATTGCATTTGTATCTAAAACGAAGCAGAAATAGAAAAAATAACTTTTATTAAGCTTTTAACACTGCCGCCTTGAGCATGCCCGCAGTCAAGCTGTACACACCTTTTCAATGCTTAAATATGTACAAATATGTACTATTTTAAAAGTACTTTTTAAAACCTAACAGCCATATTCTCCAACGCTAGTCCGGTCCAATTTGACAACCAAAAGTTTTAACCTGACAAGTGTAAGAATAAGACAACTAAGTTTAAAAACTATGAATTTATTTCTTAGCTTTTTTGCTAATTTATAAAGAAAAGGGCAATCTTAGTACATACTTTTGACAATAATAAAACTAAATTCATTACAGCAACTAGTTCCAAGATAAAAATCCTTTGGAAACCAAGCAAATCGCTGAAATATCAGAATAATTCATAAATTTTTAATGACGACTTATTAACAATGACGGGACAAAAACCTGTCAAAATATAACTGATCTACTATAAGATCTTAATTTAAGCCAGTACTAAATCTTAAACCTTCTTAGTGAATCTGAACGCAAATTTTTTTGAACTGCTTAATTCGTTTCCGAGATATTTTGAAAAACCGAAAAAATTAAAAAGCTTTGCAACACTTTGTATCTCAGAAATGAATATAGAGCGGACCCATGCTGATAGAGACTATTTGTGTTATTTTTGGATAACAAATCTTCCCAAAAGCGATGACACATACTTTTTTGAACACCTTGTACGAGATACTTATCCCCCTTATCTTGGAAAATAAACGATTTATGAAAAAAAGTTTAATGAAAAAATTTCTTGCATGTATCTGATTTTGTTTTTGATAGTTGCCGTGTATACAAGGTCTTGATTGTAGTCTGGGCTGCCATAATTTTTTTTAGCTTTAATGAAACACCCTGTATATTATTCAGTTTTAGAATTCTATTATAAATGTTCTTTATTATTAGCTCTTTCATTAAATCTGAAATTCATAATTTTAATACTTATGTCTTATATCAGGGTATGTTACATGACTATTGTGTTTTACAATCATAAAAAGAATCCTGAGGCCTGAGATGTTCCATAACTTTTTTATCGAGAATTAAAAACCTATTAAAATTCAATTGAATTTAAATATCTAGATTTATATATTATACAGTTTAAAATAGTGATAGTCTATTTTAAACTGTATAATATATAAATGTCTTTTAAAAAATTAAATCTAAGCTTTCTAGCAGCATTAACCACTTGAACGGCCTTGTAAACAACGCGGTAAAGGCCAGCCTGATCCAACTTAAGGGCTAAAAGTTTACCAAGGGCCAATATCAGCCCCGGCCACTCGGCCGCTTGCTCGGGGTGAGCAAATAGCAGCAATGCCACTTCTGTACCCCTGTACATATAATGAAATGAAATGTAAATTAATAGCCAAAATTGTAAATATGATTTAATAAATGCCTTTAAAAACAACGCTTATTGACCCAGACGTCTTGGTTCGAATCCGTGCTCGGCCCCATCTTTTTTTTTTTTAATTTTTGTCATTTAAAATTTTATAAAAAATTAGGAAATCGGCTCTAAAAGGTGTATTTCAAACGGGTTAGCACTCCTTCCTCGATAAAAATTTTGTTTTGTCTTTTTTTAAAGGTCCCGAGCAAAAAAATTATCGTGTCTAGGTATCTTAACCTAAAAATTATGTTTTGTTTGTTGTGGGTCCAGAAAATCTAGCGAACGGTGGATCGGAGGGCACCCTAAGGTCGGAACAGGGTTAGCACCTGGTTAGCGGCCCTGACTAGGGATGGGAATTTTTTTCGATATATCGATAGTTATCGATAACTATCGATATATCGACAATCGATAAATGTTTTAAAAAATATCGATATATCGATATATCGATAACTATCGATATATCGATAACTATCGATATATCGATAACTATCGATATATCGATAACTATCGATATATCGATAACTATCGATATATCGATAACTATCGATATATCGATAACTATCGATATATCGATAACTATCGATATATCGATAACTATCGATAACTATCGATATATCGATAACTATCGATATATCGATAATTATCGATAACTGCCGATATATCGATAACTATCGATATATCGATAGTTATCGATATATCGATAGTTAATTTCGGAACACCTAGTGCATTATCAGTAATTAATTTTTTAATTATTATAATATACTGCTAAAGCACTTCTCGTAAACCTCCAGAAAGCAGAAATTTGGTAAATATCGGCTCGAGCGAACACTTACGATTACGAACTACCTTTTAAATGTATATTAATGTATCTATAAGTATTAATATATATAATTTATAGTTATCGATAAATCGATAGTTATTGATATATCGGAGTTATCGATATTTATCGATATATCGATATTTATATTTATCGATATATCGATAGTTATATTTATCGATATATCGATAGTTATCGATATATCGATAGTTATCGATATATCGATAGTTATCGACATATCGATAGTTATCGACATATCGATAGTTATCGATATATCGATAGTTATCGATATATCGATAGTTATCGATATATCGATAGTTATCGATAGTTATCGATAGTTATCGATGAATCGATAGTTATCGATATATCGATAGTTATCGATATATCGATAGTTATCGATGAATCGATAGTTATCGATATATCGATAGTTATCGATAAATCGATAGTTATCGATATATCGATAGTTATCGATATAACGATAGTTATCGATAAATCGATAAGTATCGGCATATCGATAACTAAAACTTATCGATAGGTACCTTGCCGATGGTTATCGATAGGTAAAACCCATTATCGCCCATCCCTAGCCCTGACCAGTCTCTTTCCTCGCAAGCGAAGAGGGATCGGTGCGAAAAAAATCCAATAATCGTGCGGCAAAATTCGGGACAGATATTGCGGGTACCGGCTAGACGCTGGTAGAGAGGAAATCTATAGTAGATTTTTAGTAAATTATTATTAGGAGGGTCAAATTTCGACAATTGTTTTATTTTTGTGTGCTAAATCGCGTTTAGAGTAACAAAAGTACTGATAAAACCACCGAACATATTAAAACCGAAAAAGTCACCCATAAAAATATTGAGTGTCGAGAAATTTTTAGGATCTATGAACTCTCCGTTTTGGTATTTATCTCAAAGATACCTTGGTTATTTTTTTTTATCGAAAGACTTTTTTTACTGATCCAAAAATACTTAACAATATTAAAAAGTAAAAACGTCAAAGAATCTATTTTTCCTTGGTATATACAATGGCAGCAGAATAAAAATTTGGTGAATCGGTCCCTTCTAGATATATTTCATATCATGTCTAAAATGAACTGTTTTTAAGATATTCTCATGTAAAAAAGAAATTCAATTTCTGGATATCACTATTTCTTGGATTTTTTGTCTATTTCTTGTGCCTTACTTAATTTTTCTTTTTCGACTTACCATTTAATGGAGATTCCATAGGAGGGGGCGACGAGCTATCAGTCTTATTTAGGTGGGAAAATGAAAGGTTTCCCGAAAAAATACCCTGTAAGAAAAATAAAATATTAATTTTAGAAAAGTCGATTTTACTACACACCATTCCAAAAAAAAATGAACTAAATATTACGTGTTAGAATTCTGTGCCTTTTCCCATAAATAATCTTACATTCCTATAATAACAAAAAATACACAAACTTACGGTAAATTCTAGTAATTTACTTTTATCAAAATTACCCAATCTAAAACAATTTTATTGTATTTTTTTTACCATGATTAAAAACAAATAATAAACTAAAACAAAAAAATACAAAACGCATCATAATTTCAGGAACTCATACCTTTTTCTCACACTCTAAAATTATTCGATGTAGGTTTTACTCTTTTCTAGAAAATTAAGTGCAATTATAAAAATACATAAGAGAGTTTTAGCGCTTTGGGTGCTTCACGCTGACGTTATTTTATTTACATTGAAGAATAACTTTCATGCTTTATGATATTTTGTTTATATTCATTTTTTTCTTTTATTTCTATTTTATATTTACACCGGGATTCACTAAAAAGGTTTAAGGTTTAGCACTGGTTTGAATTAAGATCATTAGGTTTTGACAAGCTGTTGTCATGTCACTGGTAATAAGTCGTCATTAAAAACGTATGAGTTATTCTATTATTTCAGCGATTTGCTTGGTTTCCAAATGAGTTTTATCTTAGTATGAATGTAGAAAATACATCCTTAAATAATTGTCTTTTTCTTTATACATTTCCAAAAAAAATCAGCAAAAGTCTGCATAGAATTTCCCTCGTGAAGTGAATTATAATAAAATTCAAAAATGCACACTATTTCGACTTTAGTCAACAGTAACAGCTTACAGTACAATAACTAGTCGGCTCTAATAAGAATGTAAATTGTAATATATTTTTTATCTGAGACAGTCCACGTAGACTTTAAGCCTAAGGACTAACGTACCGTGGGCATCTGAAGAGAAGGGAAATGTAATCTATTGACACGGCATTTAAAGGATTGGAGGTTGGAAGGGAAAGGGAAAACATCTGCAGGCAATTTGTTCCATAATCTGGATACCCTAGGCATGAATAAGCGAGAAAAGTAGGATGTTCTAGGCTTTTGTAGCTGGAGAGTAAAGGGGTGCCTACGTAACGCGCCTCTTGCTGTTCTGTTAGGAACAGTCAAGGGAGGAATTATAGCGGCTACTTCTTCACAGCAAAATCCGTTGAAGTATCGGTAGAAATAGGGTAAATTCCCAACAGCGCGGCGATAAGGGAGAGAAGGGAGTTTTCTTGTGAGGATTGGGTCACTGATGAGTCTAATGGCTCTCTTTTGGACAGAATGAAGGATGTTAAGTGTCGAAGGCGATCCCACTCCCCAGATGTGTATTTAGAAACTATTACATTAATCAAACAGATTCCCAGTAAAAACAGACAAATTATTATTTTTTATTTTAAGTTGCCTACCCTCTATCTGGGCCAAAGGTAAAAGTCTCGCAGCTGCATATCTGAGGGAAAGGAACAAAACTAGAAATTAATTTTTAAGGTTCTCATCCTGTATATATTTCACTGAAAGTGTGGCCACTTTCAAACTAGAGTGAAGCCCCACTTATATGCAAAATTTAATTTTCTTTGGCCAAGTAGTTCGCGCTAATAGACAGATCGACACAGTGGCGGATCCAAGGGGGGGGGCGATTTTTTTGCGCCCCCCCACTGAATAAAATCCTGGATCCACGCCTCGACCGACAGATCGATGGGCAGACAGCCTCGCAGACAGACCGACGGGAATGAAAAACCATGTTTTTTGGGATCTAGAGAACAAGCAAAAGAAGAAATCTGAAAAAATTTCTGAAGGTGATTTTTTGGCGAATAGAATACTTCCTCTAGTGAGGAAAATAATAATGTTTGTACCCTATCAGATAAATGTGGATCTGGTGTTGCTTATGAATAGGGTTGCCATAAATCATCTGGCTCATATCGGGATACAAGGCCCCGAGGAGAGGGGGGGATTAATTGTTTTTTTTAAACTTACCTAGGTCTAAATAACAAAACACAAAATCAACTACCTATATTAGGAACAAACATCTTTATTATAACCGAACCCAAGTAAACGCCGCAGGCTTTAACAATAAAAAAAATGACTGATATTCATTAAAACTAAATCAAAAAATTATCTAGGATTTGACAGTTTTAAATTTCTCTGATGAGATAATTTTCTTTAAAACAACTTTTTGGTCTTTGATGTACTTCTAAAATTCTGAACATGATGATTTAACGGTATACTGGGATTGCAGAATGACCGCAATGGACCCTGCTAATAAACGATTTCTTTCTGGTGGCCACTGGATGGACATGAAGGAAAAATCCTTTCGCAATTTGCATTATGCGCAGGGATTGCGAACAGGTATTCACACACTTTGAGTAACTCCGATTTCTGATCTAAATCTTCTGTGCTTTTAAGGATATATAACCATCGTCCTTCAATCGAACTGTTTTTGCCACTCTTCTTAAGAGTTTTTTTCTTCCATAAAATGCTTAAGGTATACCTAAATACTATAGAAAACAGTGATCTAAAATTATCAAACTGTTCGATTAAGATATATAATTGTTTCTTCCAACTTTTTCGATTCTCGGATTTCAGACAGTGACATCCAGTTGAAAACGTTGAATTTTAGAAATGACTTGGACCATCAATAGTAAGCGCTAGGCATCAAGTGAACTGGTTTCCAAAGAATTAGCGACTTAAATTAAGGAAACCAGCTGAAATCAGCTAATCTTCAACAAGAAAGAGGGACTCACTAGACGATAAAATTGACAAAGATGCCAAACAACACGATAATATAATGACATAATGACGAGAAAGACGAATCGAAAACATTCCCCGTTGTAATAGTGACGCCACGTTTTTAATTTGAGTCACCAAACCGACGCGATGCTACGCACAAATCCGCAAGATAGAGGTCTACTGCGACGCTATTGTAGTGCGTTATTGCGTTAAAAACCTTTCAAAATCACGTTTATTGGTGTGTATGCCTTTTAAAATTTAATTTAAAAAATCTTGATAACGTCGATCGGGACTTTTGATACCTTTGTCGGTACGTCGAGACATGAACTCAAATAACGGTGACAGTCCCGATATATCGGGACGGATGGCAACCCTACTCATGAAGAAATTATGCACGCAAAATTCCACCAAGATCAAAAACACATTCCTATTCCATTCCATTCATAAGAAAACAATTATTTTGTTTTTAAATTTCCCACCCTGTATAAAATACGATTTTTGTAAGTTAACCGTCTAGAACTACGGCGAAATTACACAGTTTTTATTTTATTTTCCAGCCTGTATATATGATGATGTATGAAAAATCTAAATTTTCCCCGAAAGCTTTAAACGAAGATCAAAATATTTTTTCAAACTTCAAACTTTTGTAAAATGCATCGTCTTTAAATTAAACGCAAATTGATTTTTTAAGGTGTCCACCCTGTATATAGATACTTTATCAGACGTTTCGTCGGATTCGAGCTAGGGTAAAGCCCAATCTACATATATGCAAAATTTAGTTTAATTCTTTTGGTCAAGTGGTTTTTAGTTTACGCGCTAACCGACAGACAGACCGACGGGAATGCGAAACCATGTTTTTCGTAATCTAGATATTCCAAAAAGGGAGGAAGTTAAAAATCAGAAATAAATTCGTAGTACCAAACTTACCTGTCTACTCTTACACTACTTGTCAGTTTAGAAACTTGATTGTCAAATTGGACCGGTCTTGGAAATAGTGAATTTCCATGATAAATGTTCACGAGTATTAACCTATATGAGAGGCCTAGTTCCAAAGTGTACAATCTCCAATTTTCAACAAAAATGGGATAGCTGGCGGTTCAGATGTAATTTTTAGCGCTGAATTGAAATAAACCATCATTTCGTACCAAAACGGTCAATATCCAGTCTCTTTTGGTGTAGAAAATTAGGCTTAGTTCCAAATCGTACAATCTCCAATAATAATTTAGTTCCAAATCATACAAACCCCAAACTCGTCAATTAAAGCAAAATGTAAAATCTCCCAAGCATATTAATACACTAGTATACTGTAATTTTCAAAGTGAGCAATATTGCTTTCGCGGTAAAATCAGCTGTTTACGTGTTGTTTTAACAGGTTATAACTTTATATTAACTATATAGGTATTATCTGAATTAAAAAGCGTTATTTTATTTCCAAAGTGAAGCAATAAATTTCGTAACATACAGTCTCCATATCTTTTTGTAAATATTTTTGGAAAAAACTACTTTTTTCCCTAGAACTCCATAAAATATCTAAAGATAATGAGTACATCTTAATAGAAGATTAAAATTTTAAAAAGGATGCATCACATTCAGTTCAGAGGCTTTTTTCGTTTTCTGGAAATTTGTTTAAACTGGAGATTGTACACTTTGGAACTAGGCTCCTCACATATAATATTATTTATTAAAACTATTGACTTCATAAGCTAAGTTAAGGAAATATTTTAATCACTATCATAGTTTGCGAAAATTCCCTTATTAGACAAAAAAAAAACAAGACAATGCTGTTGCGGTTCTCACTTCTTTTAGTCATTTTCTTCAACAAATCGTTGATTTTAGGAGATTTTAGAGATCGGCAGCGTGTACGGTATTTAAAAACTCATTTTTTATTATTATTTGTTATAATTATGGGAAACATAGAAGTTGTCTTGTAAGAATTGATAGATGGTAAAGAATTCTTCAATTTTATTATAATTAGCACTTTTGAAGAGTAATTTAGGTGCGTGACAAAAATAGAATATAAAATACCTAAAAATCACAAAGACGACTCAAGTTAAAGATTTGGCATCCTACCATTCGACAATTGGCACAATAATCGGACAGTTTGACAAATATTCTAATGGGGGTTGTTTTCTTTTTGTTTTCGTTTTATTAGTATTTTTAGCACCTTCCTCAATGGGTCTGTTTCATTTAATCGAATTAAACTATTACATCACCAAACCTAGTTTATTGCAAACAGGAGTAGATGTCATGTAATTTACAAAAGTCGAGTCAGTATTTCTGGAAAACTATTTATTGACTCCATACTATACTGATCGAGAAAATTGTTCAAGAAATAAATACCCGCCATATTTTACACCAGTGAAATTATGAGCTGATTTGTGCTGTTGTCCAATTTTCCAAGTCAGTTACCTACGTTACAATCGGGAACGTGTATTGCCCCAAAATACAGAACTTTTTGTCTAGTACAACTTAATACATTTGTACCGTGAACTATCGCTTACTGTTTTTTACTTCTAACAGACGTTAACTTTTAACTCACATAAGAGGCAGAATACGGAAATATTTCTATTGACTTTTAACAAGCCTAGTAATTAATACGAATCGCATTATATTCTCTCTAATCTAATAGTAAATAAGATCTAAATACTGAAACTTTTGCAAGCCTAAAAAAGATACAAGGGTTGGACGGCGAGGCAAGGAATTTTATAAAATTTGAATACAATGCTTTTCTATCGGCCTAACCGCGGACAGGTAAATAAAAGAGATTTAAGACCCGTTAAACAATTTAAGATAAAGGTCTATCTTTGATTTTGATCCAGGTGCCCTTCAGCTATCGCGATTTCGGAAATCCGAGTTCGACATTATACTTATAAAGCTGAGTAATGGATCGGTAAGATGTAGTAGTTCGCGCGAACTACTTTACCCAGTCTGTGTTTGCTCTGAACTTAAGTTCGGCTGCTAACACAACATTATCCGAGAAAAATACTCGGACATTATGTCGAATTTCATCGACTGTATAAGTGCAACTGTACGAGAAAAAAATTACTTCAGTCTATATGAAATGAAAAATACATAGATTAATATCTCCGCTGATGCAATATAAGACCGTCAAACAACTGCTTTTGGATAATGTATAAAAAGTGAATATCGTCAAACGACTTTAAATCGATTTGGCTCTTAACTTGAGTCGTCAACAAAACAATCAGTAAAACTTAAAAAGGTACCTACCCCTACTTACCTTTATACAGCAGTTTAAATCAAAAAAGCTTACATAAAAATGTCTTATTCTCTAGAAAAAAAATTAGAGTTTATTACGTGAAAGCACAATGAAAAGAAATGAAACAGAAAAACAATAAATAAGACAGAATGGACAAGTCATGCAACACAATTTAAACATTAATTAAACAACAAATAAAATTTACAAAAATATTTAGAATATATTTTTTACTTAAAAAAGAAAAATAAATTAGAAAAAAATACGAAAGGAAAACGCAGTCCTAATAAGTGCAAAGTGGAACAAATAAAAAACAACAATACATAGTATATTTTACCTACTTAACGGCAGAGAAAACGAAACAAAAAAATCAATTAAAGAAGCCAAATTAATAAATTAAGAAAAACGATAAATAAAAAAATTAATAAAATTGTACATGACGCCAAAACAAAAAAGTAAAACGACACAAATTCGAAATTAAAATAACATAAAAAGGTATAACATATTAACGCTTGAAAAAATAGAAAAATTAAATAAAGCAACTATTTTAAAAACAGCCTTCAAAAAATAGAGTTAATTACAACAATAATAGAAATTTGGAACGCCATGTAAATTAAATGTGAATAAAATAGTACCAGAAAAAGAAGCAACATAAAAAAAAATGCAGCAAACAAAAAGCTAAAAATAACAGAAAAATAAAAGGTTTAACATATGATGTAACGTACCGTATGCCTCCCCTCTTCTGACCTATCTCCTTCACTTTTACTCTTATACTCCTCATCCATAAACCAATCTCCTCCATCCCCATTTGCCAGTCCTCCAAAATCTCTTCCATCTTTCTTTACATTTAAATTAAGCGGGAAATTCTGACCAATCCTCTTCGACTCATGTCCCATCAAACTGCTAGAAGCGTGACTTAGACTGGTGGGGGTATGACTTAAGCTGGTAGGGGTGTGCGCTTGAGGTAGTTTTACTCCCATTAGAGAAAATTGACTAGAGGGTGTGGTTTGAGTAAAGGGCATGCTACGAGATGACTCAGGGGCATTTTTGGGTGACAGGGGGGTTGATGGGGAAGTGGGGGGTTCGCTGAGGGATGTGGGTGGTTTGTGAGTAGGGGTTAGGGAGAGGTTTTCGAAGATTTTGCCTAAAACAAAAAGGAAATTTAGTATGTCAACTTATGTTGCAATATAACGGCGACAACATATAAAAAAATGTGGGCTTTTTATGAAGATGAACGTTTTTGACAAAACGATAGAGAGGACTACGCATTCTTGTGCTTAAATTAAGCATGAAGAAGCTATTTATTTGCTTAAAAACTGGTGAAATATTTTCTCTTGAGAACGAAAACACACATAAAGCGTGAATTTATGCTGAAGTGGTTCTGTGAAGTGTTTTATTAAAAATTTTATTCGTTTTGAGTGGTTTCGAGATGTTAAACAGGCAGACATTCTTGTGTTTACTTTAAAATCCTGGAGATTTTCATTCGGATTTCATGTTGATTATTAAATAAAGACGTGTAATGTACTCATATTTTAAGTAAAATACCATAAAAATGAGAGAATACGAGGGTTCTCTAAAAAGAATTTTAAACAATACTGGTCTGATTTACTATTGCCAAGTCCTGGGCCGCTGAGAGCCCTTTCGGGGCCTGTGACAAAATGCCGATTTTTTTTTGTAAAGTGAAGGGGATTTTTTTCGTAGATTCTCCCCCAACTAAATGAGGCCTCTTTAAGTTGGGAGCCCGGAGCAACCGTTGCCCCCTCTCTTGGGGGCCCTGGCTATATAAGAATGTTTAAATTGACAGGTGTAAGAATAAGACAACAGTTCTGTACTATCAATTTATTTCTAAAATGATTTCACCTTTATCAAAAAAGGACAAGGAGGTCAAGGAAATCGCAGAAATATTAGAATAATTCATAAGTTGTGACGACTTAAATGTCATTAACAATGACAGGAAAAAAACTTGTCAAATCCTACCTGATGAACTGCAAAATCTAAATTTAAGGCTGTGTTGTCTTAAAACAGAAATAAATTCATAGTAAGAAACTTAGTTGTCTTATTCTTACACCTGTCAATGTAAATACTTGATTCTCAGATTAGACCGGTATAGTTAGTAAATCTGGCCGTCAAAGTATTTCTTTAATTTTTTACATTTTTTGAACCGCTCTCGTATATTATAGCTATTTTAAAATTTGCACATGTTTCGATCAAACCCATCAACTTCAGATTAGTTAATATTTTAAAAGCATGATAACCAAAAACGATTTTTCCAGCAATAATAAAAATAAAAATGATTTTTTTTTGACGTAAACTAAACATGTGGCTCACAGAAACAGAGCTATCGGATTTCAGAGTTCGCGTTTTATTACATACACACATATTTAGTTGATTTTAGGAATTAGAACAAATATGACTAAAAATATGTGTTTATTTTGCATATAAGTTCCATTATTTTTTTCTGAAAAGTCAGAATGAGTTTTTATTATATCATGTAGAAAACGAAATTAAAAGAATTAGCGTTGCCAGATCTAAATATTTAAAAAATAACAGGAATTTAGTTGTTTCGTAGTTCGTTAGGGTCTGATTATTATCATTGACTAACTGATAGAAAATGAGAAAAAGGGGGCATAACGGAACAAAATTGGGAATCCACGAAAAATTAATTTATAAAATACATTTTTTCGGAAATCGAATTTTTAACTTTACATCGGGTTGCAGAAAGACAATTTAATTCAGGATTAGCTAACGCTAACACCGTGTTAAATTGTAATACAGTGTAAAGTTTTTGTCAAGTTACCCATGATTTAACTAAAGGTGGCCAAGGTGTGCGTTAAAAAGAAATCGCTTAACATCGCCGTTTACATTTGTATAATTGGGAGCGGTCGTGTTGATGCCAAGCGTAAAAAGTTGTACCTAACCTGTCCTGCGTTTCTTTTGAAGTGTAACTGTGTGTTTTCGGATAATTGTGAAGAAAGAAAGGGACGTATCCTGCAATTAAGTATACTGAAAAGAAAAAATATCTATTGCTAGAAATAGCAGGAAAATAAAAAAAATATTTTTATTTAAATAAATATGGATATTGTATTCAAGTTTCACACAGTTGTTTACTCTCAACTAATATTTTCCCAATGTTCCACACAAATAGCCAGTAAAATCCATAATTAAAGCATGATGGCATATTAAATTTTCCAGTATTAAACTCTTGTAATT
Source organism: Philopedon plagiatum (assembly GCA_963971165.1). NCBI lineage: Eukaryota > Metazoa > Arthropoda > Insecta > Coleoptera > Curculionidae > Philopedon > Philopedon plagiatum. Next base: position 79,434,576 of record OZ020193.1, read on the forward strand.
ATTCCCTACCTTTCAATTTTTCCACATTCAACCGTATAAATATAATTTTACACAAGAGTAGCTAAAATGGTTTTATTTATAATTTTGAAGAACAACAATGTGTGGTATATTATTCAAATAGTGCATATTTTATGTTAAAATGCACATCATAAACTAGCTATATTTTTCCTAGACTTTTTTTTATTATAGTGTGCATACACCGATACAAAGGTATATATCGGAGTACGCATTCATAATAATAATAAATTAAATATCCATCTGAAGTACAGAAGTACGGAATTTTAATTTTAAATTATTGAGGAAAAGTTTTTTCTTTCAATTTTTTGTACTGGAATGAAAAATATGCAAAATTAAATATTTTATCAAAGATTTTACCAAAAACATACATTTAATTCCAGCATATTGTGAAATTAGTTTAAGTCAGGGTTAAGTCCTCTCTGTGGTTAAGGGTTAGGCGCTCAGGAGCAGAACGGAATTCCGTATCCTTTCGCGAACGCCGGCCACTCTATTCTATAATAATAATTATTGATTTTAGAACAATGAAAAAGTGTTAATTAAAATAAAACATATTATTAATATCATGAAAATTACTGTTAAAAATATTTTCTTAGTTAAGTAATAGAATATTTAGTGAAATTTTTTTTTTGTTATATATAGGCTCGGGGAGCGGCTGCAGCCCGGTACGGCAGCCCCCCCCCCCTTCGGTGCGCCACTGAATAGTCAGTATTAACCTAAACAAACCTTAGCAAACCCGCATAATACAAATTTTTGAAGAAAATACTTTTCTAAAGAAATTAACTTTCATAAAAATGGGTTTTGCACAAAACTTTTAGAAAAATTTGTATATTATACTTTCTAAAAACAATCCGAAAGGGTGATATGTATTAATGTATTAAATTTAGATACACCAGAGTTTCTGTTCTTCTTCTATTTAAAAAAGTACTGAACAGTCATAACCTAAATTCAAAATTTTAATGTAAAAAAATAATAACATATACCGAAAAACCACCTAACACGACTTTTTGATTAACAACCTCCTAAAGAAATGTTATCCAAAAATTACCATTACACAAATTCATCATTTTTCAAAGATCAGTATCTTGTAAATATGTTGGTTGAATGCCTTCAGCAGACCATTGTACTACGTACAAGACGAAGACGGCACATCACGAATAAGACACGTGTATAAGAGAGATGAAGGTACGACCATCATAAATTAAATATTTGAATATTGAATAACATACAACGATGCGAGAAATGAAGAAGTCGAGGAGCTTTCGCTTGGCTGGGTTTTTTCGTGTTTTAACGTAACGTTATAATATGATAATAAAATAAATGATGTATTAGATTATACCTTGATTTCTTTCCGCCAACAACCCACGGTACCTTAGTACTTAGACTTGGTGCCTTCATAGGTTGTACGAAGATAAAGAAAAAACAATACCTCACAGTCGCTGCAAGGAATGGGGTGTATTAATAGCAACATTGCCGAAATGGGCAAAATTTAACCAACATGTTTTCATTTAATTATTGACATTTGGCAACCCCGAATGACAATTATACGAGATGTGCATCATGCGATTCATGCAAACAATGACAGTAATTACTTATTACCCCTAACATATCACGATCTTTCTTTTTTCCCTTCGCGTAATTTTCCTTAGATGTTGGCGGGTGGCGAAACAATGATTTATGAATGAATAGTTTCATCTGTTATTTTCTTAATCTGAGGGATGGATGCTTCCCTGTGTAATGTAAAAAAATTCGTGTGAGTTTAGAGATAATTTTAGATCTTAGGGTAAAAATGTTCGTATACAGTAAAAATAACCACACGCGTATGGAAACTTTCCTGTTTATTTTTTTCGAAAAACTCTCTGTTTAAACATATTTTATTACTAAATTACATATCTATGTTGAACCGTTTAAGATACTGGTATTTACAAATTGACATGTTTGACATAACGAAAAGTTTTCGAAAACATTTTTCCGGAAATACATTTGTTCGGAAAATAGTTTTTCGAATCAAATTTTTTTGGAATATCGATTATTCGAAAATATATTATTATATATTTCTAAACATTATGGAATAACGTAGTTAATGTATTTAGAATATATTTTTGAGGTCATAGTGCTGACTTTATTTTTTTACAGATATCACATTTTAATAGTTGAAAAAATGTTGATAAAAGGACAGAAACAAAGCCAGAGGCAACCTGAAAAACTCAAAAAAGGCGAATAAGTGTAGGTTTGCTCAGGTTTGTTTAAACTTGCTCAGAATCTTTTTATGTTTCTCTTTCACCAACATTCTCTAATCTATTGGGATTTTCGAATAATGTGTTTTCGAAAAAAGGAATTTTTGAAAAGATGCATCCACTATCGAAAATTTGTTTTTCCAAAAAAAATTACGAGAATTCTTCGTTAATTTGTCAGGGTAAACCTGACACATCATTATTTAAAGTTTATGGATAAAATCCTGTTTAGAAAAACCAAGAATCACTTAAATCTTCACTAGAACGCATATATTCTACCTGCCAAAAACGTTATACATACAGTGGCGGTCTAAAGGGCGGGCGACAGGGGCGGGCCCCTGCTGGACCTGCTGGTGGGGCCCGGGGCGGACTAACTCCTTCGAAGGCCGCCCCGGGCCTCCAAAGGAGTTAGTCCGCCACTGACGCCTTGACAACTGTTTAAGCTAGGAATGAATGGCACTACGGCTCGTGCTTTGGAGAAAAAGTGACACTCTCGCTCTAAATTTCGTTACCATTCAACGGAAATAAAGTATATAAAAAATTATTATCAAGAAAAATAATGGCATATTCGTATACTTTATTAATCCTAAGTCATGCTCTAGTCTGTAGTATTTACGATTGCAGAATATATTAACCTACAGTAATTGCGGTATTTTAGTGCAGTGTATCAATCTAAAAATATACCACACCAGTGAAAGTCATAGTTTATTAGATTAATAGTAATCTCTGATTGTTCTAAAATGTAAATAATGCTATTTCCTCCTTGTTTCTAAATCTATGGTGCATGGTTATCTAGTCCACACCTTTTCTCCTCAAACTTACAGGGTGGCACCGTAACTTTTCCATCATATATTCAGGAATCATTACACTTGCTTTATTTTTTTTAACTTTCAACATCCCGCCTAAGCAACAATCTTTTAAGGCGTTAAAAATTAACGATAACCATACTTTCCGTAAGCGTAAAAATTCGCCTGCGAAAACTCCCCTATTTCATTTGGCCATTCTAACAAATGTGTTTAAGGTAGCCATATGAAACCTGAAATAACTCTTGTAGCTCGTTTATATTATTGTCTAGCTTGACTCATTTAACTACTCGAATTTTTACGGAACTCACCACACCCATTTTAACACACTGCCAGAGAAATTTACTGGTTTAGATAATGAAAATGGTTTATTGTTAAGTATTTCGGTGTCGATTTTGTATACAGATTTTAAAATTCTATAAACTAGCTCTAAACTGTAATAAGAAATAAAAGACGTATATAATTCGCATGAGATACTCAAATTGTATTTTATTATTTTCCTGTAAAATGCCCCAGCGAAAAACAGGAATTTGTAGCAGGGGCTAGCGGTCCACAGAAGCGGGGGAAGCACCGCTTCCCTAAACTTGTCGGAGATAAAAAATAAATTTTTATACATTAATAATGCATAATTTTCAACGTTATAATGTAATTTTATTAAAATAAGGGTTTAATTTCTTGTAATTTATCTGTAATCCTATGTAAATGTAAAAAAATTTACTGCGTAAATCCCTTGCGCCGACGTGGCATGCATGCGACGTGCATGAAAGCGCGTTTCACAATTTCCGCAGTTCGTCTATTACACCTTCAAGTAGGTTTGGTCCAATTACAAATTCTACCGCCCTGAGCTTTAGCCCAATCAGCCCATACGTAAATATGCTCCTGATAATGATGCACACAGTAGAAAAAAATTATAATAATAAGAAGTTGTATTACGAAACACTTATCACGCTAGCTGGACTTACACTTCACCATTTTTTTGTATGGTTTGTTTACAATATCCCTTTTTAAATACAAAAATGCATTGTCAGTTAATGATTTTCCAAAAGAATTAATTGAAATAATTATGGCCGCACTCTCCATATTATTATGTGCATGGGAACCACTGTGCAATGGAGGAAGCATCTTCTGTGAGTGTGGACAATAATTTAGACTGTGTTTGTGTCGTATGTAGTTTATTAAAAAAGGATTTTCGGGTCGAAACTTTCAAGAAAAAAGTGACATTATTAAGTCTGGCAGGCTCATGGTTCCTATTTATAGGCAAAAGTGGAAAAGTCGGTAAAAAAACTTTCACAACACTTTCATGTGGGGTTTTACGAAAAATATGAGTGGTTAACCGGCTGCAGAGTGCAGAATCCTATCAAAATTATTCTGCTGGCCCTGTTTACTTTTCAATATAAGTGAGAAAACTCACTGGAACTCAGTCGGCATTACAGATTTAAATAATTTTCACAAAAGTGTAAGTTTTTTGACAAGTTGTAATAAGAGTAATAGGTCTTGGAGTAGATATACAATGTTTTTTTTTTAAATTATTTTTATCGGACCGCTTCCCCCTTTATAATTATCATCGCACGCCACTGAATTATAGAGTTCTTTAATTACACAAGGTCAGTTTACAGAAACATTGTGCCTCTTCATACCAAGAACAAGTTAATGAAGAGACTGCATTAAAGTGCCTATTTATAAGGAAAACGAGGACGTTGAAGACTGTGAAAACTAAAGAGAAATGAAGCTGATGCCAGACACGACAAAGATTTGGAAAAAGATCAATAGGGGACGATCATACGAATTCACGCCAGGTAGGAGTACAACGGAAGCAATTTCTGCTCTAAAGCAGCACCAAGTTTGCGGAAATTACTAAGAAGATGCGGGAAAGGAAACTACACTGGTATTAAGCATCTGATGAGAAGAGAATTAAGTAGGAACGTCGACCCCTCTCCTCCTCTCTCCCATATACAGATGGAAAACGACAGAGTCAAAGAAAAAGAAAGCAGAATACTTTTACAGAAACATTATATTGTCCTTCTAATAAAGACAAATTGGTTTTTAGAGCCACTTTAATAAAATTGGGTTAACTCCAGGAGTTTCTTAGGGTAAACTCTCTAAGGTGGTGTAATTGATAGGTACAGGTTACCCGACTTTATAAAAAGGGTGATTCCAAAATCATCGAGTTAACTTCAAGGGTATAGGTTAACTCCACTCGGCTAAAAGTGGGCCTGAGTGTTCTTTGTAGGAAACTCCTTGGTAATAAGATTGACATTCATATTTACTAAGAAGGTTTGAGATTTAGTACTGGTTTAAATTAAGATCTTCCAGCTGATCAGTTAGGTTTTGACAGGTTTTTGTCCTGTCATTGTTAATAAGTCGTAATTAAAAACATGAATTATTCTGATATTTCAGCTATTTGCTTGGTTTCCCAATGATTTTCATCTTGGAACGGGTTGCTAGAATGAATTTATTTCTATTATTGTCGAAAGTACGTACTAAAATTGCTTTTAAATTTGGGAAAAAACTCAGAAACAAATTTATAGTATAAAACTTAGTTGTCTTAATCTTACACTTGCCAGTTTAAAACTTTCGGTTGTTAAATTAGACCGGACTAGCGTTGGAGAATCTGGCCGTTTTAAAGTCTTGGCAAAAAGTATATTAAAAATAAGTAAATGTCGATGAATTCAAGCTCATAAACACAGTTTAATTGCCCAAGAGATAAATCATTGTGTTTGATCAAGTTCTTCGCAGGCGAGTCTTTCAGTAATTTCTACTATGTAAAATTCGATACTCTGATATTGCGAAATACCGGATATAAGAAAAAAACCGCCACGTTTTAAAAAATATTTATTAAATCTATATTAATAATTACTAAACTCATTATAGACATGTTTCGATCAAAAAATGGTCCAAGGATATCCAACAATATACTTCGGGCCAACAATAGATTACAATAATTATGGTTTCCCAATTTTTTAATAAACAATCTATCTTAAGTCAGCAAAAAAGTGGTATTTACCATATTTAAAGTTCGTTGTATTATTCAAATTTTGTCAGAAACATATTCAGTATTTTTTGTGATTAATTATTATGTTATGTAATTTTTATTTTTAATAAAGTGGGCTTATTTTAAAGAACGTTTTTGATGATAATTGCGTTTTTTAGCTAAGAAAATAAGTATTAAGTTTCTGTAGAGAAAAATATGGATCTTAGAAATTTTTTCCTAGAATATACTTTTTTCGAATGTATATAAATTTGTTTTGAAAATACAATTTTTAGAAAATGTATAAAAATATCGTAGTTATGGTTTACCGGCTAAGTGAAATGTATTCAGAACATATTGTTGGGGTCATAATCATTTTTTTATATAGGTATTAGTGTTATTAGTTATGTGGCAGATTTTCAAATTGATAAACTATACCAAAATAACGCAATTACTGTAGGTTAATATCGGCAATACTAAATAGTACAGACTAAAGCATATGACTAAGGATTAATAAAATATACTAATATACCATTATTTTTCGTAATAATAAATTTTTAGTAATTTATTTTCCATTGCATGGTGACGAAATTTAGAGCACATGCCGTAGTCTCGTTCATTCATGGCTTAAACATTTGATAACCTATATTGTTTTGTGTGTAACGTTTTTGACAGGTCGAAATATACGTGTTGTAGTGAAATCTTACATATTTTGTGTTTTTTCTTAAGAGGGCATTATCCATAAACTTTGGAAAATGGTGCATCAGTGTAAAAATGAATTCTTTTCATTCGGAACTGTCTTTTCACAGGTTTGGTTGGTGGAATCGGAAAGCCATAGCGACGGCGCGCGAAGTCGAATGTTTAGCGTTCTCGCTCTCTTCTTTCTTTGTCCTACACACACACACACACACACACACACACACACACACACACACACACACACACCGTACGAAACAAAATAAAGAGCTAGTTATGAATGAAGGGTATCTCCTCTTGCTGAAGCTCAATGGTGAAGAACAAATTAATAAAAAATTCGGTCAAGTGCAAGCTATACTTCCACAATTAGTGTTCCGTGCCATCAGCCCCCCACTTAACCTGAGCAAACATCGGCCGCGCGATCTCCGTCCATCTGCCGTGCTACCCGCCGCCGACGCTACAACGCCGTATCACGTCGCGTATGCGCGGAGCTGAGTGGGGAAGCGTTTCGACTGAGCCAAATTAAAAGTTTTGAAAAATATGTAAGGATAAAAATTGTTCCTTACATCGTGAGAAATATTTTTTGTCGAAAATCCTTCTCTCTTAAACCAATGGTTCAGCAGTTATAAGGAAATAAACAATTAAATTGTTTATAACAATTGATCGCGCTAGAATCTTTCAATCCTGATAATTTTGGCTCAATCTACACCGACTTCTTAATGTTCATGTTTTTTTTTTCAGATTTTTGTGAGCGATCCTTTTGGTGATAAGGATGGGGGCAACAATTTTTAAGCACTTTCCCCGAAAAATGTTTAAAAATATGCATAGAAAAGTACATAATATATATTGTTAAAATCGTGTTTTAATAAGCTTTCATATGACCCTTGAATTTTTTTTACATTTCCCAATTTACCCCCTGAAATTAACCCCTGGAATTGAAATCAATTTTTTATACTTTACGTCTATAATAATTGAGCCACCACACTCTATCTCTGGTGCTAAATTTCAAGTTTTTACGCCGAATAGTTTCACAGAGAAAATCGCCTGTGACAGACGGGCGGAAGGACGGACACCGAAGTAATTATATAAGTGTTCCGTTTTGCTAATTTTAGCACAGAACACTAACAAGACAGAAAAGAGCCTCAGCACACCTAAGCAAGCAAATAAAACAAAGGCGAATTTGTTTATTTGTCTACTCAGAATTTTTTTATTACCATTTAACTATTTGAGTTTAAATCTCAATTTTCGGAACTGTATGTTAGAAAAATGTGTTTGTGTTTTAAAAAAAAAGGTAATATGCAAAATAAAAAACCTTAACCAAACCCAAAAATAAATGAATCTGTGAGGGTTGCTCAAGTTTGTTTAGGTTTGCTCAGGATCTTCTTCTGTTTTTGTCATTAAGATTTTCTCGGCGATTACAGCTTAAAATTTCATCAAAGAAAATATTTTAGAAAAATTGTGTTTTCGAAGAAAGGTATTTCCGAAATAGTGACTCCGAACCAACGGACAATCCCGGACCAAACAGACAGTAAGCTTCTGTCCCCCTTGGAATTCACCAGGCTGTCACAGCCCATAAGTCAAATCCGTCATCCGTCATCCATCTAAATATGCAATATAAGAAAATGCACAACACAAAATATGTGCCAGCATCTTCAAAAACAACAAAAAACTCATTAAAAACTCTTTCATCAAGACTTATAATTCTTTATTCTTCCACCGATTAAAAATTATCATAAAGGCACAAGCAGCGGGTCTGGTAAAAAAAGACATCCCAAAAAAACACAAAAAACCAATTCCCTTAAATCCATTTATCATTTTATGTATATTCTGAAACAAATGAAGCTCAAGCCTACTTGATTAATATATTATTCAACTTTGTATTCGTTTTTACATGTGCGCCAGATAAAGATAAGGATGTTTACCGGCATCCGTTGAAAAGAAAGGGAAAACATCAGAAACATATACGAACGTCTGGCCGTTTGCTTGGGAGCAGCCGTATCTAGTAGCCTCTGGTAACGAAAATATAATGAAAACAAAAGAAAAAAAGAAAAAAGGAGATGGAGAGACAAAAGAGCTGTATTTTAGAGAGAAAGAGAAAAAGAGAGAGAAACACGGTTTCAAAGGGATGCGTAAAAAATGATTAATTGTTTCTGGAAAACAAAGAAAAAACGAGTTTAAGGGGTTTCTTGATGTAAAAAGATGTTTGTACTTAATGGTTTAAAATAATATTGGTGATTCCTAGCGTGCTAGTTTGATCATCGCTTCTGAGGATGGTTATGTGTAGGTATAGCGAAAGGTGAGTGTACTTTTAAACTGCTTGGACCTATAGAATAATAGAATAATAATATAATAGAATCTCACTTACGTTATGGAATATGTTTCTGGGGAGCGTGTTCAAGAAATTTTTTTAATATGATTTTTATACTTCAAAAAAGAGCCTTGCGTTTTATGTTTAAAATTAAAAGAAGAGAATCATGTAAACCACTGTTTATACTTCATAAGTTGTTAACACTGCCATGTATTTTTATCCTAGAAACAGTCCGCCTTATTCACAAAAAATTTTGGCAGGAAATTCGAGCAAATCCAGTCTATTCTGTGCGTAATACACATACCGCAGCACTTCCCATTCCATCTTCTACTTTAGTTAAAAATTCCTTTGTTTATAATGGTAAAAAGGTATTTAATCACCTTCCTAAAGAGGTTAGAAAAATTACCTGTACAAGAAAATTTAAGAGAGAAGTTAAGCAAATACTTATTAACAAAGCCTATTACTCAATTTCAGAATTTTTTGATGAATCTTTTTAATATTTTTATGGTGGCTTTTAATTTACTATTAATTATTATACATATTTTTTAAAATTAATTGGTGGTTTAGTTGTAAAAGCGAAAGATAATTTTAGGCTCCTACAAGTGAATTTTATAATGTGCGCTTATTGGTGTATACTTATGTAGAGTGTCCATGTAATGACATTTTTTTTTTAATTTTAAGCATGCTTTGTCAATAAGATTTTCTTTGGACAATAAAGCTTTATTGATTGATTGATTCGATATATTGTGTTTGTTCTTCTCAAAAACTTTCCCAAAATATTTTTTCGATAAGAATTTTTCGATTTTTCTTCACATACACGTATCGAAAATATATTTTATCGATTTTTTTAAACAATACTTATTTCTAAAATACATTTTTTTTCGACAAAAACTTTCTTTGACTGTACACTTTTTGATATAAAACTTAGTTGTCTTAGTCTTAGCTTGCCAGTTATTTTTGCAGAGACCTGGGGCAACATGGTGGAAGTGCCATATATGTACATAGGGATTTGACATTTAGTGTACAAAAACGTATATGTAATTTATCAGTTAAGGGGGAGTTTGAATGTGCGGCAATTCAGAGTGAAGTAAACAAGACCAGAGTTACTTTTATCTCCATTTACAGACCTCCTTCAGGTAACAAAGACATATTTTTTAATAAACTGGAGCAAATGTTATCCATGATAAATATGAACACTGTTGTCTTTATTGTAGGAGATTTCAATATTGAAATGTTGATTGAAAACCCAAGTAAAATTATCTTGTTTTCTCTAGTGATTTTTATAATTTAGTAGGAACAGTCAAAGAATCTACTCGAGTAACAGCAACGTGTAGTAGCTGCCTTGATAATATCTTCACAAATTTTGAATCTTTTGAGATAGAAATAAAAGACAACCATATTTCAGATCACAAAACACAAAAATTATCATTTACCGTCTTGCATGATAACGATAAAGAATTTACATACAGAAGATTTTTTACAGAAGATAATAAAAGAGATTTCTTAGAATTATTAGAGGAACAAGATTGGGAGGATGTTTTTAGGGCAAATAAAGACGACATAAATCTCCAGTGGAACATTTTTAGTAGTAATTACAAGAATATATTCAACCAGTGTTTTCCATACCTTATGACATATAAAAATATAAAATGCAAACCTCTATACAACGAACAAATAAATGAATGCAAGCGCAGGTTGGATATATTACTGGTTTTATCAAAACGCATCGATCACTATAAAACGATGTACAATGAAACAAAAAAAGAATACGACAATTTAATTAAATTGGAAAAAGTAAATAGATTTGAAAACAGGATAAAAAACTCGGATAATAAAATAAAATGCATGTGGAATATTTGTAATGAGGTAAATGGCCGAGTAAAATCTTACGCTCAATCATACGATAATCCACAAAAAGTTTCTAATGAGTTTAACGAACACCTTTTAGAAATTGTTCCAAAATTATTAGCAAACCAGCCTCAGATGTCTTTTGAATGTAATTTTAGTGATAACAACCAGTCAATATACCTATATCCAGTAACTAATAGTGAGTTGCTAAATATATCACAGAAATTAAAAAATAAGTACAGTAGTGGAGATGATGATATTCCAACAAGTATCGTCAAACTGTCTGTAAATAAAATTTTAGTAGTTCTGAAATACATCATAAATAATTCGTTAAAATTTGGAATCTTTCCTGAACAGCTAAAAATTGCTAATATTAAGCCACTGTACAAAAATAAGGGTTGGACTTTGACAATTATAGGCCAATAAGTCTTCTTCCAAGTTTTTCCAAAATCTTTGAAATGGTAATGTGTTCTAGGCTTACAGAATTTTTCACCAGGTGTGAACTTTTTTCAAATAGACAACACGGATATATCAGAGGTAGATCAACCACGACGGCCATATATCAGTTCAGTACAGCTATTCTACAGCATTTAGAAAATAGGAATCTAGCTCTAGGGTTATTCTTAGATTTAAGTAAAGCCTACGACTGTATTGACTGTGAATTTTTACTCCGTAAATTAAAAAAATATGGCATTACAGGAAATGCGCTGTCTTGGATTAAGACTTATTTGTCAAACAGACCTCAAAAAGTTATAATTAATTCTGTTAAATCTGACACAAAAATCAGCAAACTTGGAATAGCACAGGGAACTATTCTGGGCCCCATTCTGTTTGTGATTTATTTAAATGATCTAAATTCCATTGAAACCAACTTTTTAATTACAAATTATGCTGATGATACAAATCTTTTGGTCCCAGGTGAAACAATTCATGATATTATACTTAACGGTGAGCAAGCTTGGAGGAAAACTGCCGAATGGTTTGTTCGGAACAAATTAATAATCAACAACGACAAAACAAATTTAGTTCTCTTTAGAACTAGAAATAGTAATCTGGTAAGACCTGAAAATTTGATTTTGGCAAATAACAGTTACACCTTGGATCATAAAACTAAATTCTTAGGCCTTGTTATTGATGAATTTTTGTGTTGGAATCAGCATATTGATGATTTGTGTTTAAGGTTGAGCAGAATGGGTTATGGTATAAATATTGCTTCACGTTATGTAAATATAATTTCATCAAAAATATTATACTGGGCTAACTTTGAATCTGTTCTGAGATATGGTATTATCTTCTGGGGTTGTTCCACGGGAATACAGAGAGTTTTTGTGGTGCAAAAAAGAGTAATACGGACTATTAAAAAGCTGGCTTTTATGTGCACCTGTAGAGGTAGTTTTAAGGAACTTAAAATTTTAACAGTTTATGCTCTATATATATTTGAATGTCTAATGTTTTTGTACAAAAATAGGAATGCGTTTGAGATTGGCAATGCACATAGATATGGCACTCGAAATTATAACATTCTGTATCCTCAGCACAGACTTGTATTAACTGAAAAGAGCCCATATTATATGTGTGTAAAACTATTCAATAAGCTTCCTGTCCATATTAAGAACATTACTAACATGAAGATATTTAAAAGGACAATAAAAAATTTGTTAATCGATATTGAACCATACACAATGAACGATTTTTTGAACTTTACCTTTTAAGTTTTTTTATTGACGTCATTTCATTTTATGTATGTAATTCTTATGTTATGTATGTAATTTGAAATAAAGAAGTATTATTATTATTATTATTATTATTATAATTGTTAGTTTAAAGCTTTTGGCTGTCAAATTAGACCGACCTAACGTTGGAGAATCTGTCCGTAAAATTCAATTTTCGAAAAACCGTATTCTGAAAAAAGAAAATTGGAAAATTGTTTTTCGAAAGCTTTTCGTAGATCCTGTGTGTACATGTCTTATTTTCAGGAGTAATTAATTACAAAAAATTGCAGTATTAAAACAATGACGTAGCCGTGGCCTCTGCCCCTGCTTAAAATATTCAGTCTTCGAGAGCAAAGCCCTTGTCGAACCCTCATACGAAGAGGTTAAAAATTTTTCCTATTAATAACTTGACCACCAAATTACCGAAAATTAACCGACGATAAAGACTTTTTAACTTTGTACGATCTCACCGGTCCATAAAAACTGGCCACACAAAAGAATTTTTCTCAGTTTTTGTACATTAAATCCGATGACGCGGCAGATTTTTCGATGATTTGCTCTTTTTTAGGAGTGCCTCAAAAACGTATAAAACAAACTTTTAAATCTGAAGGAATGCCTTTTTTGAATAAGTAGAGTCAGATTGTATTGTACATGCCTCGCTTCATCTCTCTCTTCGACCCGCCTAGGACAATGGAAAAGAAAGACGTATCAATAACAATTTTTTCTGAACCGAGGCAAGGAATTAAAAATTATTAGTTGATAAAAAACTCTTTTTAAAAGATTTAGACAATAGTGGTCGTTAAAATAGACAAGAGATGTAATCAAATAATAAGTCTATTAAAAAAAGCTCGTAAACTGTTGTAGAAACGCATTTTTAGGAAATAGGAGCTATTAAGATGAAGAAGAAAATCATTAAAATATGGATACATATGTATAAGTGGGCGGTGTCGTTGTAAAAAAGCATGTAAAATTAGGAAGGCCATCATTCTTTTTTGGGTCACATGACAAAAAATATTTAGTATGTCAGAACTAGTGAATAATAGGCCTAAAACTTAAGGCTATGGCCTATAATATGCCTTTGGGGTGTATTTTTTTACAATAGTTCTCTAAAGAAATAAAAACTTAAAAATCGGTTCCCATCAGTTGTAGAGCTTTTAAATTCCTCATAATTTCTCTTTAAAGTTTTTTTTATCTGAGACAGTCCACGTATACTTCAAGCCTAAGTATTAACGTATAGTGGGCGTCTGAAGAAAAGGGAAATGTAATCTATTGACACGAAATTGGAGGTTGGGAGGGTAAAGGAACATCTGCAGGCAATTTGTTCCATAATTTGGAAACCCTAGGTATGAGCGAGAGAAGTGGGATGTTCTAGGCTTTTCTAGCTGGACAGTAAAGGGATGCATAGTACCGCGCCTTTTGATGTTCTGTTAGGATTAATCAAGGGGAGAATTATAGCGGCGACTTCTTCAGAGCAAAATCCATAGAAGTATCGGTAGAAAAGGGTCAAGAGAAGGGAGTTTTCTTGTGAGGACTGGGTCATTGATGAGTCGAATGGCTCTCTTTTGCATATAATCAAGGATGTGAAGTGTCGAAGGTGATGCCGCTCCCTAGATGTGAGAGCAGTACTCCAGGTTAGGTCTTATTTGGGAAACAGTGAGAGTGTGTAAGATAGAAGGGGAGAAATATTTTCTGTCTCAATAGAAAAAATCAAGCTTTTTAGCTGCTGATGTGGCTATTGAACTAGTGTGTGCCAGTTGATATCAGTGGCGTAACACCCCCCCCCCCCCCCCTGCAAACTTTGAGCCCCCGGCAAACGTTGGGCCATCCTCTCTACAATGATTGGAAAAATGCAACGGGACTCGGGCAACGTGGGCCCCTAAGCGAGCCCCCCCCCCCCAACCCAACCCCCCCGGGGGTGTTTGTTACGCTAGTGGTTGAGATCATGTTCGAAAGCGATGTCAACAAGATCGAACGTTTCATTATTCTGTAGGGAATGGCCATTCATGCGGATGGGGTAAGGGTTGCCGGATTTTTTGCGTGACAGGGAGCATGGCTGGGTTTTGAAGGTATTGACATAGGCGTTTCTAGGTGGGGGCTTGGGGGGGCTAGGCCCCCCCAAATCTCGGATTAGCCCCCCCAAATCCAACTGAGTGACCTAGCCGCCTATATATAAACCAGGGACTTAAGCCCCCCAAATATGTAAACCGGGGGCTTAAGCCCCCCCAAAAATAGAGGTCTAGAATCGCCTATGGGTATTGAACTGAACAAGGATCTTGGGAAAGGGATAGGTGCATAGATCTGCGTCTATGATCCAGCTCTTGATTCGAGATTTGCATTACAAAACAATGTTAGAGTGAAGAGGACTATCGTCGGCATAACTGGATGGGATTGGTAGTTGAGGAAAGCAAGTTATTAATGTGAAGAAGAAATAGGGTTGGTGCTAGGACTGAACCTTGGGATACGCTAACATTGATAGGATGGAAGTTAGATATGTAACCGTCCACCACGACAGATATTAGAAAAATGCTACCGATCCAGGATTCCAGGTATATAGTTTGGGAGGAAGGCCATAAGAATGTAGTTTGTTGAGGAGTGTGGCATGCCAAACTTGGTCAAAGGCCTTGGAAATATCACGAGACAACGTCAAGTTACACGGAAAATAGAAAATACTTGTTTTATATCAATAAAGTTCCTTTTTTTATCTGGAACAATCCACGTATACTTCAAGCCTTAGTACTAACGTATTATCTGAAGAGAAGGGAAATGTAATCAATTAATGCGGGATTTAAATGACTGGAGGTTGGAAGGGGAAGGGAACACATCTGCAGGCAATTTGTTTCATAATCTGGAGACCCTAGGTATAAATGGGCGAGAGAAGTTGTAGGTTTTTGTAGCTGGACAGTAAGAGGGTGCATATTATGTGACCAGAGCTGGGAATTAATCGATTACTTTTGTAATCGATTAATTTTGTAACTGATTACTGTAATTAATAACGTTGGTTGTAATGAGGAATCGCGGCTGATTGCTTGTTTTAAGAGCAATTAGTAATCGGTAACCGATTACAATTTTTGAGGAATTTGTATCCATCATCAAAATTACTGTCGAAGAAGTGATCATAAGCATTTTCAGTTATTGCGATTCCTTATTGTAATCCTAATTACCCAAAGGAATTGCAAGAGATGCGATTACTTAAGTAATCACGATTATAATTAGGAATCACGATTGCTATTTGCATGTATGTTTATTGAGTTACATTTGCATTTTTTTTCTGTTTAAATCTGATTTCTGGAAGCTCTGTACCTGTCTTAATGATCAGTCTTAAGTAAAATGATTTTTAATATTGACATTTTAAAATAATTGAAATTTGACACCTACTGAACAATATGAAATATCTATTTTAATATGAAATTAGATACCATATCTCTGATGATGATAGAAGTTTCATATTTTGACGTATACTTTACATACAAAAATAATATAATATAGATTCTTTTAAAATGTGGTGCTAATTTTAAAATTTTAAAGTGAAATGTTTTATACTTTCCTTAATTTTCGAAACTCACGTTTATTTAAAACTGATGTCGAATAAGGTACGAAACACACTTATTTTTTAGCTTCTAGCTGGTACCGAGAATATCTATCCCGAAGGTAAAAATCTGAATCATTCAAATGCGTTAGCATTACCTGTATACTGTTTGCTCAGGTTTCCTGGGGTTTGTTCAGGTTTTACCCACTTTTACTTAGTCTTTTTTCATATTGCATTGTTTTGGTAGTGCCATTGATTATTTGTTTCGTAATTTATGAATAGTCACTAACGACTCATCAAATCAACAATCGTTAGGTAAAATTCGGGATAAAGATTCTCGGTACCGGCTAGACGCTAGTCACTTATTTGCATCGCATTGGATTTCCCCCATGTAACAATATCATTTTGTATAGGAATGCGTTTGTATTCCGGCCGCGATACGAACGATTTGAATTTCTTACTAAATGGGTCATTTTCATTAACTTTTTACTTTGGTAATACTGGGGTACCACACATATAATTCACGTATTAAAAAAAAATTATTGTTTTTACCAGTTGAAGGGGTACCTGCTCTAATAAGGCATTAAGAAAAAAGTAGTTAAACTCTTAAATTGTCATTAAAAAAATAACAATAAACAGTCAAATTCACATTTCGGTCACGCGTAACTATAGCATTTGTCAACGTACCAGCTCATTTTTTACGGCTGTAATTGTTATGTGTTTCAGTAAAATCTATTTTTTCTAAATATACCATGCCTTGGCTTTCCAAAAATTCGCAAACAATTAAAAAATTCAGGTGGTAAATGTTATTAATTTACGAATATTTCTTGTAACCACGATTTGTTAACATTTCGGTCACGCAGATTTTAGTAGTCAAATTAGCCGGTAGATGGCAAAGGGAGCGCTTGAAAATAATTGAGTCGCATTGCCCTGTAAACAAGTTAGCATTCCTATTTGATAGTCTGTTAACAATATCGCTTTTTAGTGTGTTTTCGTCAAAAAAAAGGTAAGTTGTGATTGCGGTTTTTTTCTTTTAACATTTCGGTCACATGGAACTATATTGTTATAATAGAAATAAAAAAATATTCAAATATTTGCCAAAATAGTTAACGATACACGTTTTCCGAATTTCTAACATCACTTGATCCCGCTGTTTACACATAGATATAATAATTCGTATTTCACCAAAATCACATTTCGGTCACGCCACATTTCGGTCACGCTGGCGAAATGCTAAAACGGGACCGAAATGGTAATTTCCCATAAAACATAGGGTTCGGCTGTTATATATTAATTTATTATCATTCGTTTGTGAGTTCTAAAAGCGTCCGAATTGTATTTTAAATAAATAATAGTTTACCTTTAATTATAGAAATATCTAGAAAAAAACGAGTGCTTTTAATCAAGTTTGAGTTAGTTTGGGTTTACTTTTGCTTATGGTCTTTATTTGTATTTTTGTTACTCCTTTCAGTATTAAATTATGGAGATTTCTTCAGTTGATGCGAAAGACGTTACAGTAAATGTTAGCACAAGTGAAAATCAAAAAACCAAAAAAATGACTTTGTTAAAAAAAAAGGTGAAAGCTATGAAGGAGAAAGCAGTAGAACGCCGATTAAGAAAAAGCTGACAAAAAGAATAAAAACAAAAAGAACCCATGGAAGATTAAGTTGTCAAATGTCACTAAGCCGGCGGCAGGCAAATCGAAAGCAACGAAAAATGAGCCTATCAATACAACACAAAAACCTACAAATATGCATATGCTGCCATCAACATCCAGGTGCACCTCAGAATCAGTGCTTACAGTGGAAGTAAAAGTAAACAAAATAACAAAACACACACAAAAATCAAAACCAAAACTGAGAAACTCCGATGCAGAAAATGAAAGAAAAAGGATGTTGGCAAGACAAAGGAAAATAAAGCAGAGATCAAAAATTAAAGAAAATCCTGAAGCATATGAACTAAAGAAAAAAAAAGATCGTGACAGATATAAAAATAAAGAACAGGGTATAGTTAAACCTATTGCTCAGCTCTCTAAGCGCATTTATTAAATGAAACTTAATGCATTTTATTATAAAAAAAATTAAAAAAAGCAAAGGTTCATTCTTCAAGTTTTTTTTTGGAAGTTTTCTGTGCGTGACCAAAATGTTAAATTGTCTAAAACGTTCAACCAAATCTGTGAATACAAGTTTTAATTAGTAGTTTTTTGATTTTCAAGGTTAAAACCATATTTTATACAGTTTTAGCAATTTAAGAAAAATTACAGGACATCTGAATTATTTTGTCAGTTTTTTGAAAGTACTGATAGGTCAAAATTAAAAGCTAATGAAAATGACCCAAATAAAGATAAAATGCGGGCAACTGTAGCTGCCATTTCGCATGCGATCACATGAAGTTAATGAAATGAAGTGAATTCAGTAGTAAATACTAATGAGTATGAACACGGTCGGATGGGTACATATTTTGCATTCGGTTAATGTATATTACTGTATCATCATGGGATACGATCGCATTCTTCCCGATCCCATCGCATTATTTCGGATCCGACCGAATGCGATGCGAATAAGTGTGTTTAATTCCTAAGGTAAATACCTATTTTACGAGTCTGTAAAGGCGGCTACAGACGGCATGGCAAGCCTTGGCCAATGCCCGCTCGTTCCAACGTTGGCGCATCGTGTGGATGCAAAACATATGGCAAAGCAAAGCCAACGTTGGCGCTGGCCAGGGTTCGCCTAGTAAGCGGTAATTTCGACACACATCAAAGGGACTTGTTGAAGCTCGCCAGTGGGCTTGATCGCCGTACACACGTATTCAAAATCACTTGCAGACATTCTGCAGAAATTAATGAACTTTAGAGATGCCTACTTTCTCAAATCGCCAAGTAAATCACTTTCATTGTACCTAAAAAATTATTTGTAGTGTGAATGTTCATTTAAATATTATTTAGTTAACCTACGTTGTCCTACTTAGATAAAGCGAATTAGTCCACCACCTGCGTTTTTTTCTTTTTTTAATAGTTTTTGATAAAAATAATGCAGCTGAACTTAAAAGTAGAGCAGACGCTGCTATCACTTCATCATCGGACTCCATTTTGTCTGTCTTGTATAGTTTGCCCAGCGGTAATTGACACTCGAAAGGAATGATAAACAAATCTCTATGATGCCGTAGGGAACTTTTAAAAATTCGGAATACTAAAAAACTATGTAGTCCGCGTACGCCTATAGTTTTTTAGCATTCCGAATTTTTAAAAGTTAACAACGGCCTCACAGGAATTTTTTTCCTTTCTTTTCGAGTGTCAATTACCGCTGGGCGAACACACTTGTAGAGATTCGCTTTCACTTGCCTCGAAAACACTGGCAAAGATAAAACATGTCGTGTGTACGGTTGTCGGTGCGCGAATATCAAGCAAAGACCAATGTCTCTACAAACGCTGGTTGAAACGCTGGCCAAGGCTTGCCATGCCGTCTGTAGCCGCCTTAAGGTGGTACATACTTGACAGAATACAACTGCAGGCGCGGCCTGTGAAATTTTAAAGCTGTACATCTCTGTTGCTACTTATGGGATCCATGCCAAGTTCAGGTTCTTTAATAGTGAGCCTACTAGGAATGTTTTGGTAAAGAAAAAAATATTTTGTAATTTGCGAAAAAAAGTTGAATTTTTGAATTCAACCACCTGCAAAAAAATTAACACGCTTAGGTATATTATATATTATTTTTTTCTAAACAAATTTTACGTCATTTTGTCGACAATTCCTAAATTTTAAGAGAAAAAAATGTGTTAGTAGAAAGTTATAGTCATTTGATTTTTTTTAAATTAAATTTTAGGTCTAAAAAATTCAAATGACTACAACTTTCTACTAAAACATTTTTTTCTCTTAAAATTTAAGAACTGTCGACAAAATGATGTAAAATTTGTTTAGAAAAAATAATAAATAAAATACCTAAGCGTGATATTTATTTTCCCAGGTGGATTAATTCAAAAATTCAACTTTTTTCGCAAATTGCAAAATATATTTTTCTTTACCAAACATTCCTAGTGGGCTCACTATTAAAAAACCTGAACTTGGCATGGATCCTATAAGTAGCAACAGAAATATACTACTTTAAAAATTCACGGGCCGCGCCTGGATACGAGTATAGTATGCCTATAAGTATCTTATAATATTCTTTTGTTGAATCAGTAACAGTGATTCACAAACTAGTCATAATGAGACAAATAGTTCTTAAACTTCTTTAAATAGTTTTTTAGGCGAATAAAGGTCAACGCGCACTGTTGCGCGGCGAAGCGAAGCGCGGCGAGGCGAAGGCAGTGGAAGATTTTATATCTCATTTGTTTTAATGGAAATACGCTGATTTGTCGGAAGCGCGGCGAAGAGCGGCGCGGCGACCCATTTGGAATTGTTCGTCGAGAATATTTTTCGCTTCGCTGCGCCGCGCTTCGCCGCGCTTCCGCTATGTGCGCTATAGCTGGCGACGAACAACGAATAATTTTTTATGTTATTATCTACCACTTTGCTTTTATGTTTGCAGATAATTATTCTATTTATTTGTAACTAAAAATTTATACCAAATTTATTTGCTCTTATTAACCTATTAACACAGACAACCAATAAATTAACTATAAGTACTATAGCTCGACGAAGAGTAGTATTTTGTTTTACTATTTCTGGTTTTAGCATTTCTAATAACTCCATAAATTTTTCATAATTCATCCGGCAGTACTGATAAAATTTACTTGGGTCGTTAATTAAGTCACGAAATAATGTATTAAATTCACCAACCCTTCCTCGCTTTTTGCATATTGGATGTATCCATTTTTTCCTAATTTTATTATTTTTTTCTTCATCCTCGCATAATAACATATAACAGTGAAACAATTATAGCATCTTCCTCGTCTGAATCCATCTTGACTACTGCCAATTTGCAAACTTCGACGACGAAGCCGCTCTAAAGTGCGCATTAAAAATAATTTATTCTCCGCGCCTCGCCGGGTTTCGCCGCTCTTCGCAGCGCCTTAGTGCGCGTTGGCCTTAAAGGCTTGGTCAAACAGAACGCGTACTAAGCGCGCGTCAGCGCGTAATAACGTCGCGTAAGAATTTCGCGCTATAGCGTCGCGTTGTGTTGTATACTGTACTTATATATGATGTCACACAGGGCGCGCTCGCGAGAAGTACGCGACGCTCAGGCGTAGCGTTAGTACGTCGCGTTGAAGAAATTTTCAGTTTTACGCTCGACGTTCTTGCGGAGTATTGTGCCGATGTGACTGAAAAGTTAATAGAATGTGTTCGGAAGCACCCATGTTAGTATGGTACAAAGAATAGCTTGTATAAAAACGTTGCTTCCAAGGCGAAAATATGCAAACGACGATATTTTCCAAATTCCTTCCTCTTTTTATTAATATCATGCACCCATACTCTTCTTTTTAGCGTGACAACGCATATACAAGTAATAGTTCTTCCTCATCTGAATCGCTTGACATCTTATCAGAGAATGGCACTGGTACAAAGTACGTCGCGTCAAACCTTTCAATATGACGTCTAACGTACGCAGCGCTCAACGCACCGTAAAAGTATGCGCTGACGCGCGCTAGATACGCGTTCTGTTTGACCAAGCCTTTAGAGTACTTTTCGTCTCAGGTATATAAAAATACTTATGTATGTATTGTAGTAGTATCTAGTAGGTTTTGGCAATTTTTTGTCCTGTTATTGTTAATAGGTCGTTATTGGTTATCCCTTATTCTATTATTTTGGCAAACTGCTTGGTTTCCAAATAATTTTTCTCTTGTAATTTATTGCTAAAATGAATATAGTTCGATTACTGTGGAAAATACATACTTAAACTGATCTTTTGTTTATAAATTTGCAAGAAACCTAAAAACACAAAACTTAGTCGTCTTACACTTGTTCATTAAAACCCTGGCTTCTTAAATTATGCCGATCTAAGCAATAGTGAATCTGGTTGAAGGTTTTTTTGATTTGTGATAGTTGGCAAGACTAAATGACACTGTTGCCAAACTATAACAAGGTTTACTTCAACAAATTAGCGCTAAACATACTTATTAGTAAAATGCTTTCAAAATAAGATGCAAAGATAAAAACTATTATAATTAAACCTTTCAAATGCTACACAGTAGCTTTTTTTCGTACGAGAAGCAAAATCCAAAGTAGTTATTTAAAAATTACGGTACATCAAAAAAGTTTTTATAGGAAATCTTAAATCATTGCCTAATTTAAAATTGACGTCCCATTCAGTAAGAAAATAACTTGGTAAACGATTTGCCAAATTTGCCTCTCCCATTATTATTCGCGAAATTATTAATAACATCCGACATAATTAACAGAAAAATAGGGGGTTTGCGCTGCATACCCGCAACGGTAACGTTAAATACCTGCTATTAAGGACCGATATACGAAAATTTTCCGAAAAGCACTTTTTCGGATTTTTTTTTTAAATTCTTCTTTTTTAAAAGCATCAGAGAATCACTTTTATCGAATATTTTTTGTCAAAATTACGCTAACAAAGTTATGGTCTAGTAACCAAGTTTAATCTGTTCAGAATATTTTGTTGGGGTCATAATTATTTCTATGCCGGGTACCACAAATTAGTGACCCTTACAGATCTTTTCTTGGGCCAGGTATCCAAGGAAAATTTTAGATAGTCAAATGAGGCATCGTGTTGCATTTTTAACTGCGACAGTGTTGAAAAAAATTCCCGAGTTTCTGCCCAATCAAATTTTGGTTTCTAAATGGGATACCCTTTATATTTTTATTTATTTTGGTTTAGCTTGACATTTTGAATGCAACATTTGTCACTTTTTATTTTTATAAAATTTCTTGAAAATGCTTATTTTTTTCTATTAAGTGTGTGGTATCACAAACAACTAGTAAAACAACCTTTCTTTTAACCCAACTTTTTAACATACCCCGTTTGTATTTGAAAAAAAACTTTTAAGGGAAAATATGTTTTATTTCTTGAACGTATGCATGTAAAAGAAAAAGTAATAAGTGCAATAGTAATTTCTCAAGCTTTAAAGCATCTTGTATAATCCACAGTCATAGATTTAAAAATAAAAATTTAAAAAAGAACTTCGGGTGTCAAAAAGTGACGAATGAAATGTTGCACATATTTAAAATGTCAAGGTGAACCGAAATAGGCAAAAATACCCAGGATGTTTCACTTAAAAATTAAAATTTGATGGCAGAAACTTGGAAATTCAACAAAATTTAAAACACTGTTATACTCAATGCCTCATTTTACTACCTCAAATTTCGCTTTGATACCTTTTTAAGGAAAAAAAAACTATAAGTGTGAGTCATTATTTTGTAGCATCCGGTATATGTATGTATTATATTCGTATTTTAAGTATTTAAAAAAATGTTGATAAAAAAGAGAAAAAAAGCCTGATTAAACTTAAGCAAACTTGTCCAAATCCAAAAAAGAGAATCAATTTTCTAAAAACTCCAAAAAAATTCATTCCATTCTTAGACTTTAATAAAATAATAAACACCCTTAATTGTCAAATTAGACCGGTCTAAGTAATAGTGAATCTGGGCGTTAAAAATTACGGCCTCTCTAACAAAATATAGGCTGCCCTCAAAAATATTATAGCCGACAGCGGATAATTTTCAATGCATTGTTATTGCCAATAAAAGTAGTCATCTTAGGACTTTTAATCAGAAATTGAAGCAACAAGTCTAAGCGAACCTTTGACTAACTGGGTGTTAATGAATTAAAAAAAGGCAAAAGAAAATAGGCGACTCGAGCCAATTGTGACCTGCCTAACGGTAACGTTAGAAATACCGTCGCCGCGCCAAACGCCCCTAATTAGGTGTCAAATCTAGGTTAAACGCGAAATAAACTACCAATTTGGTCATTATATTTGACAAATACGGCGCAATTCACTCCGGACCATTTTAATTTCGTTTCCCATCAAAAGAAACTTTGGCGAAAATGCGGTTTTAAAATAATAACAAAAAATCGAATTTACAGTTTTAATGATTCTCCCCCGAGGCTATAATTTGACTTTG
Source organism: Philopedon plagiatum (assembly GCA_963971165.1). NCBI lineage: Eukaryota > Metazoa > Arthropoda > Insecta > Coleoptera > Curculionidae > Philopedon > Philopedon plagiatum. The sequence goes on from OZ020193.1 coordinate 79,458,709, forward strand.
AAAAAGTCGAAACCATTATTTTTAGACTTCTTGTGTCGGTGGATTTTAACTTAAAAATTCGTTCATTAAAGTAAAAGGTAATCCTCTCGGTTTAAAATTATTTTAATTTGTGGAACAAATTCGTAGGCTTTTTTTGGGCAATTAGGCTACAAGTCTAATGGTTCTTGTTCGAATAGTTTTTGAAACAATCGTAATAAAGGCCACATTACCATTATTTTATAAATACACAACCCAGAAGTATCTACCAACATTCTTGCGAAAATAAATTTTCTCCAAAACACTTTTTGGAAAATATACAGAAATAGATCCTAAACAAATCCGAGCAAACTAGCATAGTTAGCCTTTTTTGGGTTTGCCGAGGTTTGCTCAAACTTTTTTCTGTTATTTTAACTGACATTTAAATGAACATCGAACTTAGGAGTAATCTGAGCACATTGAACTAGGCTAGTAGACCGTTATTCTATAATGTATTTTCGGAAAATTATTGTTTTGAAACAGTATTTTTTGAAAAAAAAAAAAAAGAAATTTGAAACATGTGTTTTTCGAAAAAATTTCCTTCCGAAACAGATGATTTTCAAAAAATTGTCCTTGAAAAATTACGTGTTGGACAAATTTTCTTAAATCCAGCCTACAATATATACATGCTCTGTTGTGTAAGGAAGGTTATGTATCCGTTTAGATCAGTGGTCCTCAACCTTTATTGGACCAGGGACCACTGATTTATTTTGTTCTTGGCAGGGACCACAAGGTTCGAGAATAATAAACTGTGGTAATCTTAAGGTGGCATTTTCCAATCGGGTCCATGGTGGCCAACTTAACTTCATTTTGACGGCTTTAAAATTTTTAACAATAACATTATGGGTATATTAAGTATAGATTCATACCCTGCAAGCAATTTTCAGTCAATTATTTAAAGTTTCAACGTTAATAATAATTTCATTCAGAAGATTAATATTTTAAGAGATCTATGGTGTCATGTTTTTTGTTTCTAGGACCTCAATATTCTTTTTATATTGTTTTCCTGAAATAAATCATAAAATATCTTGAAACTTTTATTAATACGTTAAAAAACACTCATAGAATACGAATATACGGGGAAAATGAAAAAAAAGCAAAAAATTATACTAAAATAAAATTCAGTTGGCAATAAGTGGGTGTGGTCGGCAAATGAAGCCTTAAAATATCTTTAATCAAAACTTTCAATATATTCGTTAAACTTAATAGTAACATGCACAGAGTGTACTATTATTTATAATTATAATATGGAACAAATTGCCTGCAGATGTTTTCCCTTCCCGTCCCAACCTCCAATCCTTCAAATCCCGTGTCAATAGACTACATTTCCCTTCTCTTCAGACACCCACGGTACGTTAGTACTTAGGCTTGAAGTCTACGTGGGATATCTTAGATAAAAAAAATAATATAAAAATGAATAATTTTTAAGCTTGTGTAATCCTGGAGTTAATATTATCGCACAAAGCTACACGCATATCATCACTTACTTTCAATCGATTCCGCGACTTATTTTTAATTACAAGCAAAGCAGAAAATCCCTGTTCACTTAAATAAGTCGTGGAGAAGAGCATAAGACAGCGCAATTTTCCGAATTTCAGTATATGAAATTGCTTTTTTACACCAAAACTCCTCAAGGGATACATATTCAAACGCGTCGTCTATCACTTTGTTATTCAGTAAGCTCTTCTTGGACTTCTTCAGCAATCTCTCCAACATTAATACCAAAAGGGTTACGAATCAGCTTTTGCATACGTTTCAATTGATAAACGATTGAATCTCCAGTAAAATGAATAAATGTTTAAATATTTCGCGATGTGGGACAAAGAAAGAGGATAGACAGAACGCTAAACATCCAACTTCACGCGCCGCCGCCACTATGGTTTACCCAACCGTCTGTGTTCTATCAAGACAACCTGTGAAAAGAGAATTTCGGATGAAAACAATCTATTTTTCCACACATTTGGCACTGACTTGGTCCTTCTAAGAAAAACCAAAAATTACTTAAAATTTCACTATAACACGTAAGTATATTCCAACATGTTAAAAACGTTATACACAAATACTACACCTTGACAGCTGCTTAAGCCATGAATAAGCGAGACTACGGCACGTGCAACGAAGAAAAAGCGACGTTGCCACTCTTACTCTAAATTTCGTCACCATGCAGTGGAAATAAATTACTAAAAATTTATAAGGTATCACGAAAAATAATGGTACATTGGAATATCTTATTAATCCTTAGTTATATGCTTTAGCCTGTGGTATATATGATTTTAAACAATGGTATCCTAAATCAATTGTTGTGGTATATATGATTTTAAACAATGGTAATCCTAAATCAATTGTTGTGAACTATATAGTAGGCCAGATTAAGAGTAGCCCTGGAATCTCTGATTGTTCTAAAATGTAAATAATGGTATTCCTTGCACCTAAATCTGTGGATAATATTATCAAGTAAAACTATTGTACTCTAATTACGTGTTAAAATTGATAAATAAGACATCTACGCCAAAAACAACCCCAAAATCCATAATTTTAAAGTTTTCACACAACCAAACAACTCGAGACAACCTTCCACCCCATAAATTTCACCTATTTATCCTTTCAGACAAAAGAAAACGATCGTTTACCGCATATTAAGACGCACCACCACAAATTTAGTCTGCTAAATTGTATATCATCCCTTGAATTCCGACACTCCAACCATTTTTTCAACCCCTATAACGTTTTCAGTAATTTGGAATACTTTCTTGGACTGCTTTGACGTTTTTTACCTAGCTACCTTGGGGCACTGTGTGAAATTCTTTTTTTACGGATATTTCTTTACCCCGAAATGAAGGGTGTGCAAGGTGTTGAGTTTTTTCACCCTATTTTGTAAGATGATACCGGTATTAGGAAATTTATTCTGTCTGATTCATGAGAAAATAGGGTTAAACATCTAATATGGTAAATTGCGCAATTTTTCAATAGAGACGCACCCCTCTCGAGGGGGTTGAATTCACGAATTTTTAACCCTCTTCCTATTGTGTTTTTCGCTTAATTTTTTTCACGGTAAATCTCATTCTTTGTTCTCAGGTAAAAAAGATAAAGAACACAGAAAGATGAAGGAATCAAATAAGTGGTAGATGTATTTTGTTGACTTAGGATTTTTTTCGGGTAAAAAGAGTTTTTGAGATAGATTATAAGGGTTTAGGGGGACTCATTTATAAGGGTTGATATTTGATCGTAAGGATTAGAAGAATATTAAAAAAGGATGGGGCTTCTATAAGAACTGTGTGAATTTTTTCCGTTTTTTTGGTGGTCGGTAGTTGTAATTTGACGTTAAAAAGTTTTAACTATCTGGATTTGTATAGCAAAAAATAATAAAGGGTGTCTTGCGGAGTATATCCTATAGGTACTGCTCTGGTTGGGTTGAGTGGGTCTTCGTCCATAAAATAATCTGAAGAATATAAGAAAATATTTTTAACGAATATAGATTTTTTTGGAGATGCACTTCTTCGAAAATACAATTTTTGGTAAATGTGTCATATGTAGAATAACGTAACTGGTCAAGTTTAATGTGTTCAAAATAGATTGTTAGGGTCATAGTGCTAATTATTTTTTTCTTCGAAACCGTTAGAGTTGAAAATTTAATTTTTGAGAAACAGTATTTTTTAGAAATGCCTTTTTAAAAATTGCGCTTTAAAAAAAAGGTGTTTTCAAAAATAGTATTTTTGTAAGTGTTCTTAAAAAATTTTATATTTTCAAAAATTTCTCGTAGATCTCCACTCCTAATTAATTATTGCTTACTGAAAAAAATAAGCACTGTAATATAAAAAGTTTTGTAAGTTTTCAAACGAAGACTATTTACATTCCTGGAGCTTCCAAGGGGCTGTATAAGCAGAAATACATATTCAAAATTTTAACAAATATAAGTCTACAATTATCTAAGTATAGATAATTTTATTATAATTTTACATATACAGTAGTGGGCATTAGATATAAGTAGTAGTCCACGCCAAAGTCATAAAAACAGCCCCAAACCATAACTGAACCCCCATTATGTTGCGCAGTAGGTTTGTAGGTGTGTTAGGTTGTAATAAACTTTTAGTCCAATCTTGAGCCTACAGGACGTCTAACATATCAGGGCCCATCACTTTTAAATAAATTGAACTTCGACTCGTCACTAAAAACTATCCGTTTTCATTGTTCTGTGGCCCAGTGAAGGTGTTTCGGAGCAAACTAAAGCCGGGCCTTCACATTTCTTTTGGAAAGCAGTGGTTTTTTCGTAGGTCTTCTGCCAAACAATCCACTAATCTCCTTCGCACTGTTCTGGAACTAATGTTGGCAAGTCCCGTTTCCTCCAATTTGGCTCTTATTTGCAATGAAGAAAGAAATGGTTTCTTTTTCTACATTTGAACTATGCGCCTGCCAGTTTTTCTGAAACGGCCTGAATTTTTTGAAGGTGTCATGTGCCCAGGTCTTAATTTCGCGATAACACGAGAGACAATTGATTCGTGCAGGCCCAAATCAATTATCAATATCCACTTGCCACTTCCTCTTTATACCGCTCAACTATAATTTTTCTCATAGCCAAAAAAATGTTTTTACCAAGACCCATATTGATATAACGAAAAGGAAAGCTTTGTACCGTAAATAGCTATCTACTTCGAATTCACAGCGTCCAATGAAACAGTAAAAATGAAAAAGTTGCTATATTTTTGTTCAGCCTAATGGTGCATTTACACATGCATGGATTTAGTGGCGCCAATAAAAACTGGCGCGCCAATAAATAAAATTAGCAAGTGTAAACATCGACTTGCATAAAAATTTATTTTTGCATGCATAGATCAAAAAAGTCTGCATCCTTCTGAAATCACTGGCGCCAGTGGTGACAAAGTCGTACGGAAAATCAAAACTTGCAAGTGTAAACAAGTGCTTGCACGTCGGCGTCCGCTCGCCAGTTGTTGATTGTAGTTTATATAGTTTATTATTGCTAAAAACAAGTGGTCAGCAGAACTGACAATCAAATTTAAAATGAAACTGGCGTGCCACTTATTTTAATTTTCTCAACAAAGTGTAAAACTTTACTGGCGTGCAAATAGAACTGGCGCGACCACTGGCGCCACTAAATCCATGCATGTGTAAATGCACCTTAAAATAACTAAATATATCTAGTTTTTTGCCCCCAACCAGAGAATATTGGTATTTGGTATACTGTAAACAATAACAATCGCAAACGGTAAACATTTTATGAACCTAAACTGATTCGAAGCGGTATAGTTAAATTTTTCACAATTTTAATTAATAATTTTGGCCACCCCTGTACCTAACCCTCTTTTTTCACACATTTTTGTAAAACAAACGGCCAGATAAGTATAGCTAAGATCAGTCACACGCTGTCGCACAGTCAAGGTTTTAAATTGACTTAGTGTAAGAATAAAATAACTTTTTTTTAGTTTAGTTTTACTATGAATTTATTTTAGAAGTTTCTCATGACGACTTATTAACAATGACATGACAAAAACTTGTCAAACCCTAACTGATCTAAATTTCAAATACTATTAATAATAAGTCTTAAATCTACTTTTTAGTTAATTCCGAGAAAAAGGATTAATCTAATCCTTGCAGAAATTAACAGAACATTATAATTAGCATTGACCAGCACAACCCAACCGAAGAAACAAAAAGAACTTTTATTTGATGAACCATTACGAATTTAAGACAATAATTGTTTCATAAGGCCTATTAAAATTAACGGTTTTTTTTCGTGGCATTTCACTTTTGACTTCAATCAACCGTATATTGATTGCTCTTTACCTATTTGGTGAATAAATTAGTCACTATTAGTTGTACAGCCATTGGCGGAGAAGTATGGGTTTACTATATTTTTTCTAGGGTTGCATAAAAAATTATTTGCCACAATTTTTAGTAGTTAGAGTCGTGGTCACGTGAAAAGAAACAGATTTTTTTCTACTACGTAAAAAATTTAACAATACAGTTTCTTTTGATATGAAGTTTTGTTGATTTTAAAGGTACTACTCCCGAAAAATTTACTAATGGTTTAGACATACATGGCCTAAATATAGGTACTATAGGTTTTCATTTTAATTATTGTGAATAGACCTACAGCTTTTAGAGATTCAAATGTTTTACATTGCGTTGCTAAGGGACAGCGTCACATAATGCTGAGTCCCAGAAAACGGCTAAATGTACGTTTTCTCTGTAAAAATTTAAATGTCTTCACGCACCTGTTTCTTTTAATTGTGTCGATAATCTGTAAACAGAATGTTAAAAGAGAACCTGGGGGCAATATTAAGCAATATTAAGTCTTACTTAAGTTTATTGTTGCTAGTTGATCAAAAAATATATTTAGATTTAAAATACTTCAGTTTTACTTTGTTATCTACTGAAGATTAGTTCTGGTTTGTTAAAAGTTTTTTTTATTACGTTGGCACTACAAGCTCGTGTATTGGCCCCGGGACCTACAGATTAACGTGGGCTCCGCACCACGGTCCTCAGTAACACCAACGCATTACATACATCCCAAGGGCTATCAACGCTCGGTTTCGCGCTATCCTATGCTGTATTTTTGTTACCTACCGACTGGGGAGTGTGAAACGGCGCCCTTACCCTACAAGATATCCGATCTCATCCGGCCTTTAACCGGCATGAATAGGACGGTTTTGACGTCGAATCATTTTACACTCTTCCCTACGCTTTTCCACTTCCACCAACCGCACGGTCGGTAGCGTGATACTTCGCGTAACGTAGAATGGGTCCAGAACTTTTTACGGTTCCAGTGGGATTTGAACCCACGACGATGATCGAAACTCGGTCTATAAGGCTGACGCTAACCAACCGAGCCACCGCTGACGCTCTCTGGTTTGATATTTGTTTAAATATCTGTTTTGAAAACAAGGAAAAAATAGATTTATTCACAGGGAAAGAAATTTTTCCTTTTAAATACAGTTCATTTTTCTTGTATTAAGTTTTAAACCTTTTTAGTTAACTCATGGTAAAATTAAAACTTTTATCTTAATAAATGATTCTGGAGCGAAAAGCCGGCTCTATGAAAATATCCGAAATATACTTAACTATTAGAATACAAGCATTAAATATAAGGAAAATTTGGCTATCGATATTTTTATTTGTCTCTCTCTTTTTTATTCTAAATTCTTTTTTCTATTCTCTGTAGCTAATCTACGCTTATGATCGACAGCGTATTTATATAATATGCAATATAATACCTTTATTTATAAAAAAAAATATCCTGTTATACATCCATCCTGGTAATTTCGAAATGATTTGCAGAATCTTTGTATCTTTTAATTATTATTTGCAAATAGGAATTTTCTGATAGCCCCAAAAAATATGGGCTTGCTTAGGATTTTTAATTTATTCTACCAAAAATCTAATCTCTGTGTGTGTGAAAGAGTTTTTGTACGGTTTATTGGTTGTTAAACGGTACTTGTGTTGGTACTATTTGTTGAGGTAAATTAAATTCTATTATTGACACATATTCTCTTTTTAAAGAATTAATTACTTATTAACTTATGTATGAACGTAGGTATGTGCAGTTACTGAAAACTCCAACTTTCAGATATGCATTGCGTTTCTATTTACACCTCAAAAGTTTAAATTGTGAATGGCTGTACATTACGAAAACCTGATTCGATGAAACTGAGACGATGCTTTAGTCCATCCCATGTTATTTTTGTTGTTAATTCCATAAAATCGAAGATAGATGATAAAGATAGAGATATATACAACACCTTGAAAAATGTTGCATTTTCTTGCACAATTCCGTATGACCTTTTACGAGAATAGCAATTTTGTACAGTATTTTATAAAAATTATGTGTACATCTTGCTCATTAGATTTGTAATATTTTTACAAATTTTGAAAAAACATTAATAGAAGTTTAACGCCTTAACGGAAGACATAAACACTTTATTTCAAGTAAAATGTATGACATTAACATTAAACATTATTATTATTAAACATAACCCTAGTTACTTACGTAAACATGTAAGTTTTGCGAAGTAAGAAAGTATTAAACAACAAAAAATTTGTGCGTCTGTTTATTTTTAACCGACTTCATAAGAGGAAGTTATCAATTCAACCCGTATATATGTTTGCTTTTATTGTATGTTCGCGCATAATCTTTCAAAATTTACTTTTTTGATTTTTTTTGTTTTGTAGATGAATTCTCCCGAATCCCATTGTACCTAATAGTTTTGGTTAAAGTAAGCGGAAACTTAAAAAACATGAAAAACTAAAAAAGGTCAAAAGATCGTCAATTTTTGCGTGTGTACTAGTGTTGTAAATATCCGTATTCTTTAGATATCCGGATAATACGAAATTGGAATCAACTAATATCCGTATGCATCATCCGAATACTTAATTTTTTTAGGCGGGCGAAAGGGGTTACGAAATATGTATATACGGAATTATTACGGATACGGCTAGACAGGTGGATGCGGTATCATATGATTCGAAGTCGAAGATTAGTGATAGTAGGGCACCGTCGCTCGTTCTCGTTTGAATTTGGATCGGGTGAGGCGGGCTGAGTTTAACCCATGGATCTATTATAATAAGGATTCGATGTTCCGTATCGAACGTGAAGCCTTATATTTGTTATTTGTTGTGAAAACATTTACCGTAGTGGTAGAGTTTACGAATTTTAGGGAAATACCACAGGAAATACGTAATTGAATCAAGAATGGTAGTAGAAAGAGATAAAATAGCATTGGAGTGTTGAAGCTCAGGTTGAAAAATCACACCGGTGTGTCACCACCCTGCGATGATATCGAACGCAGCCCAGAAGTTGCTGGTTGTTTAGGAAAACGGCTGAAACTCGGTCTGAACACTCGGTTACACGTACGTCTTTGTCTAATGAACTAGAAAAGAAAAAGTGCGACTCATAGATTTATAAATGACTCGGAGCGACTTTAAATAAACACCTTTAGAAATAACATAACCTATAAATAATAAAACCTTTTTAAATTAAATTTATTATTATTTCGCAGAAAATAGAGTATTTTAGAGCTTTTATTACTTTTAGTAAATATTGTGATGCTTCTAACGTATTCCTTGTACACAAATATAAGGTAAAATCAGATGTGGCCAATGTTTACAAATTGTGTTTACAGTGTCACTTAGAATGGTTTGTTTTGGCTTCAAAGAATGTTACATCATCCCGTATCCATATTATAATAGATCCATGGTTTAACCAATGGATCTCATCCCATATAATACCCGTGACCGTTGCCACCCGTTAAGTATGCTATCTTTTTTTAGGAAATGTCATTAGAAAAAGAAAGCATGAGATCAAATATGCCAAATCGCAGATCGTGTTGTTCGCTTACAGTCGATCCCGATTCCGTTTTCTCTTTGCACTGTGCATTAGTAACCACCCGAATGCGTATTTATTTTGATTCCGTATCCGTATTCAAGTTCTCGACCAGTTACGGATAATACGGATTCTTTTAATATTCGTATCCAATGGATTTTTGAATAAGCATCCTTACATCACTAGTGTGTACTTCGGAATGACGGCACCGATTCTAATACTTTTTCTTCGTTGTATAGTTAACTTTTTCTTAGATCTCGCAATATGGTGACCAAGTCCCTTGTCATTTATGATATCCTGTTGAAGTCTGGTCTATTTTACCTTTAGAGGTTGGCTGAAAAGGCAGGACCGGACTTGTACTCACCGTTTGCTTGGGTCTCTGAAATCTATAAAGTCCAAAAATAAAATGTTTCAAACACACATTATACAAAAAACACCCACAGAAACGCTTCAAAAAACCAAAATCAAACGAAAATAAAAGGACGCGACCTGTCGTGTCAGTTTGATACGGCCCACTACCTGCTGATCTAGGGACTTTCCGAAGTAACCAATATCAGCTTTTGATGTCATCAGTCAAATGTTGAAATGCTGAGTTTTATCATAAATTGATATTATTTAGGATGACCGCCAAGTGGTTTTGTTGGTATTGGAATTTAAAAAAATAAATAAAAGGGAGGGGTGAGAGGGGATATAACCAGAGCGGCTGGGGATTTTTCCGAAAATGTTGACTAATATGTCGTATTCGGGGTTATTGAGGTCAGAGAATCTAATTTTGTCTAATATATGTTTAAAAAATTAGCGGGGGGGGGGGTATAAAACAGCACCTGGGAATTTCTCCAAAAATGCTGACTAATATGTCATTTTCGGGGATATTGAGTTCAGAAAATCTAATTTTGTTTGTTAAACAATGTTAAAGGAAAGGGGGTGAGAGGGGATAAAATTGAGCCGCTGGGAGTTTCTTTGAAAATACTTGTCTTTTGTGCAGATGAATGCTGAAGGAGTGCGGGGAGAGTGAGAAGGGATAAAGGGGTATAAAGCAACAGGGGGGGCTAGTGGGATGAAATTTATCGAAAAACGATATCTCTTTTCTAAAATACATAATTTTTAGTGCGATTGGGTCATTAAAGTCAATATTAAATGGATATTACAACTTTAAAGAGGGGGAGATAAAAGGAAGGGGTAGAGAGAATAGGTGCAAAAACAATTAACTGACTTTACAAAAAGACAAGCACTGAAAAGTATGTAGTACTATTTTTACTAAGGGTAAAATTAATTTTGTTCAAATTTAGGTAACTAGATCGTCGCAACTTCACAGTATCATCTTCACAGTTTCCATCTGATGTTACGAAACAAAAATATTAAAATACAGTATTTATACGCTCAGGTTTATCTGTAAGCTATACCTACATAACTAATGGATGGTCATTTATTTAGGTACAGCTTATTTTAGTCACTGTATCAGAAAAATTAATTCCGTGCAGGTCATTTATATGTTTAAAAATTATTATTGTTTCACGTTTCTTTGAAGAACTAAATTCCAGCCAAGATCTCACGAATAACCGAAAATATAAATTCCAACACCGAAAAAAAACTAGACAAACTAATTATTCTCAAATTAAGAGCTATACATGTTACATATATCCCAAGGTGGATTCACGGTTTTTTTTCTTTTTTAAGAAGATTAAAGTTAATTATACAGGAAATGATAATTTAGAAACGGCTGAAACGAGATTCGAAATTCCTAAAATACGGAGAATGACGTGTGGAGATTAGACGAAAAATGAGCGCTCGCATATGAAAAAATTATTATAGATAATTTGGAGATTATTATGTTAAATTAATTTAAGGTCTTTATAATATCTATAGAATTTTATCGTTTACACAAGAAAAAATTCTTGTTTGAAGAAAAATACTTTTTAAACCTGGTACCTTCAAACGAACATTCTTGATATAATAAGTACACACAACTTATGTTCTTAACATAATAGCTCAAATCAAAATACTTGTGTTTAAATTCAAGTAAATTAAAAACGTATATAATTCATCTGGTTTTGTAAAAGGTTCACTAAAGTATCGCCATGTCCGAGCTAGACCGCTGTAAATATTAACCCTACACGTCATAGTCTGACGATCTCGTTGAGCCTCCACCAGCTTCCTATTCGTAGCGGTATTTCGCAGGATTGTAATTAGGCTCTCTAGTGAAAAAGGCTATGCGACTTTCTTTCGAGTTTTGACTTGTTTTGTAGTTTTAATTTTTTGCGTTGATTTTTAATCGCTGTTTTGTTTGTTCGGTTGTCAAGGCTGGCAATTATTTAAGTTTTTATTTAATTGTAAACAGTTTTGCAGTTTAAAGTTTTCCTTCTCATTCTCAATGCGGCCCTGTTCAATTTCACCGTTTGAACCGATAACTTGTAGGCAGCTTGCATCTGTTTATATTCGGTTTATCGTCGAAATAAATAGACTTTAGTTGGTTTTCTTGTCATTCGCTATGATATAGGATGATACATATTAGATGTTTGGTTACTTCAGTACATAAAATGACATAGGAAATATGCATGTATTTTTTTATTGTATAAATTGTTCAAGCAAGTCATTACAAACCAAAAAATGTTATTTTGAAAAAATTACTAGGATATTTTAACTATTTTTTTTCTTTTCGGTACCTATATTTATTACAATCTAAAGAGCAGCTATTTGTGCGCGCTACAAATGACATCAAATATTGTCTAAAGCACCTTCTTAAATTCAATCCGTTTTATCTTTTTGCTCGGAATTTTTGACGGCTAATCGTATTGTGTACAACAGTCACGTGCCTGTAAAAAATAAGGAACAGTGCATCGAGTGTATATTCAGTTGCCTATACTCACCACACCTAACCCGAATCGGTAGTCCGTTATGGTAATAGAACATATTTGTTGTTTGCGTAGAGTTCGTTTTATGATTATAGTATAATTTGTGTGTAATTCTTTGCATTAAACAATGAAATTTATTAAAAACAACTACCCTATAAGTATTGTATTGTGCCAACATGTAAAAATACTACTGCAAGCGCCCCAGACAACTTGATAAAAACAGCCGAAATCAGCGTTGCCAATCCGTCGCCGCCTTTTTACTGGCGAAACTTTGTAGAATTACTGGCATTTACGGGCATTTTTTTCTGCGATTAAATGAAAGCATATTATAATACAAAATAAGCCTTTTCGGAAAACGATTAATCCGATCAACCCTTACTATCTCGTATCCTTTTTATTTGACCCTATTAAAAAGAGACAAAAGACAACAGCTGATGATCTGATTAATCGGATCAATGTTCCCAAGAATCCCAAATATAAAGCATAAAAATAAAAATCTGGGGATATGGAAGCCACCAAGCCACTAGTATCCTCCTTAGATTTGAGCTATTGAATTGGTTAGAAAAAATGTCGATAACGACATAAGCATAAACTTATAGCGAAATCCATTGGCTTTGGTAACTTCAGTGCGCACTGAGTGTAATATTTGTATCTTTTTTTAACAATAAGAATAAGCACAAGAAAAGGAGAGATATACATTTTTACTGGACTTTTTCGCCAATGGAATTCGCTGTATAGCATGGATTGGAATTAGAGCTGAGATAGTAACTCTGTTCGTAGAGGAATCACAAACCGATCAGCGCCAATCAAATTTTAGGTATTTGGTAACGTGACAGTTTGCCGACTGGTTTCCAGTAATTTCATTGGCTCTGACTGGTTTGTGACTCTTGTGCGAACAGGGCTAATGTTGTAAATATCCGTATTCTTTATATATCCGGATAATACGGAATCGGAATCAACTAATATCCGTATCCATTATCCGAATACGTATCCATTTCTTGAGCCGCGCGAAAACGGTTCCGAAACATGTATGTACGGAATTATTTCGGATACGGGTAGATAGGTGGATGCGATATCATATGATTCAAAGACGAAGGTTAGGGATAGAAAGGCACTGTCGTTCGTTCTCGTTTGAATTCGGCTCGGGTGAGGCGGACCAAGTTTAACCAATGGATCTCATCCCATATGATACCCGTTACCCCGATAAGTATGCCAAATCGCAGATCGTGATTGTTCGCTTACACTCGATCCCGATTCCGTTTTATCTTTATACTTTGCATTAGTAACCACCCGATGCGTATTTATTTTGATTCCGAATCCGTATTCAAGTTCTCGGCCGGTTACGGATAATACGGACCGCCTAATCGCCCCCGAGGGGGCTCTATAACGTCGGTGATATCATCATTGTCATGCCCTGAAAGTTTCGTGTTTCTAGAACATGTATTAAGGAAGATAATATCACACTCCTTCGGACTGATGATGCAGAATAGACCGCCCTTCGTAACCGTGTCGCTACACACATACAAACACCACACGTATAAACTATTTTTGCCAACAAAAAACTTTTCGGACACCCTGTATACATACATACAAACATAAACACATATTAATACAAATGTATTACCTAATGACCTAATAAAGATTATCTAAGTAATAATAGGAGTATTTGCACATACCGACTTTTTGGACACCCTGTATACATTCACACTAACACCCACACGTTTAAATAGGAATATAGTCGATTTACTTAAAATCCGAATTAAGTAGGTTTATCTCGGTACTATTAGAAGTATTTGCCCATACCAAGACTTTTCGGACACCCTGTATACATACCTACAAAGATAAACACATATTAATACAAATATATTCGAGTTGCGTGAAATCCGACCTAATAAAGTTTATCTAAGTAATAATAGGAGTACTTGCCCATACCAAGATTTTTCGGACACCCTGTATACATTCAAACTAACACCCACATGTTTAAATAGGAATATATTCGATTTAATTAAAATCCGAATTAATTAGGTTTATCTCGGTACTAGTAGAAGTATTTGCCCATACCAAGACTTTTCGGACACCCTGTATACATATATACAACACATATGAAAACAAATATAATCGATTTGCATGAAATCCGGTTTAATTACATTTATCCTGGTATTACTAGGAGTATTTGCTCCAACCAAGACTTTTTGGACAGCCTGTATACAGACATATATCTCCGTACACATAGAAATGCAAATATATACGATTTGATTTAAATCCGACAATTAAGTTTATATTTGTACAAATAGCAAAGGTATTTGTCCATATAAAGACTTTTCGGACACCCTGTATACATACATGCCAACACAACACAATACGACACATAGTAATTTAAATATTTTCGACTTTCTTGAAAACTCAGTTAAGTTTATCTTCGTACTAGTGGCAAAGATACAGAACATACAAAGACTTTTTGGACAATCTGTATACATACAACCATATAATAACATAACAACCACACAAAGAAATACAAAATTTACAATTTCCTTGAAATAAGACTTATTTAAGTTTTTCTTCGTGTTAATGACAAAGATATTTGCGCATACAAAGACTTTTCGGACACCTTGTAGACATAAGTATATACAATCACGCACTTGCCGAAGGGTACAAAATGTATTTTCGAATCGTTCTATTTGCTTTAAAACGATCCGAAGCAATTCATTTCCCTAAAATTAAATTACAATTATTTAATAATAATTAATATATTGACCCAAAGGTATACACGCTCATGCTTAGGAAATAAAATGCATATTTTTGGATATTATAACAAATTTGTCGGCCACTGAGCGCAATATTAGAATCTCAATGATGTCTTGTAGCGTCATCGGAAAATCGATAAAATTGGTTTTTAAAGCCAAATTTATCAAATGAAATGTCTTTCTACCGAAAGTATAAGGTCCCTAAATCCCTTGCCCGGTAAATTTGAAGCCGAAGTTGGTCCACACTCCTTCCAATCTCGCATCAAAATGCTGACATTTTAGCCAAATTGTGACATTTAATACATTATAATTAAATTAATACATTTTCCCGTATAGAAATTTATTTTTATAATGCAATATAGGGTCAACAAAAATTTCAAAAAAATGATATTTAATGCCCATCTCGTGCTACGCAATGGCTAGGAATAGTTAAAAAAACGTCCATTCTATCAATTCCATGTATATTCCAAGCCGAAACTGGCTCAGGATCTTTAAAATATCGCTAGAAAAACTGGATATTTTGACAGCTCATATTTAACTTCGATGTAAAGCGTCACCAGTTCAATTGCTTTTTTTCATGGCATGGTTTAAAATTCGCAGTTTTTAAAATTTTTCCTGCACCGAAGGAAGAAAACCTATTTATTTATAATTTTAACGCAAAAATATGGAGTTTTAATTAGTTAGCAGTGTTCTCAGATGATGAGGGAAGAAAATAAACCAAAAAAGAGCTGTTAAATAAGAGAAATAATACATAATAATGCCATTTAAAGATGAATTTTGATGGAAAAAACAGAAAAAATGCGTTTTTACCCCCTAAATCCGGTCCTGGATCACCCATTCTGGATTCATTTTAAAGCCTGATTATATCCCCACGGGATAGCGTTGAAAAAGTTGGAAGAAATTAGATAGGAAACGATACAGAGTGATTCGAATGTAGAGATGTCATGAAAAAAAATCGTAAAAAATCGAAATCTAATCCTCGATTGCTCCTTCCCTATTAAGAATGCAGGAACCAAAAAATATGAAAATTACGTATTTCGGCGAGCTCTTTCCGATAAGGTACATGGGATTTCGATTTGAATCCATTTTGACCCCCAAAAAATTAAAAACCGTCAAAAATTTGCATACAAAATGGTAATTTCCAGTTTTTCCCAATTTTTTCCAATTTCCAGTCGTTTTAGGTATAGGTAAATGTATTGCAAAAAGAAAGTATTTGAGATTCTTTAGTTTTATGTTCAAATACGTTTTTCTGTCCGATGTTCCGGCTTCGACTTATTAAGCGCCAAAAATGGCTCTGCAAAGGGCATTTTTCGACAAAAAAATTCAAAAGAATTACTTTCCATTTTCCGAATACCGCCAATTTCAATAGGGTTCTGATGTTCTGAAGCTCCCGGTCTTACCTGTACCCGATTTCAACGGAAATCGCGGAAATTTCGACTTTGGCGTTTAATAACTCCGAAACGGAACACCCTGTATAACTGAGTTTTTTACCGAAGCTAGCTGCACTATCCCTCTATTAACTCAGAAAATTTGGTTGCTCCCCCTCTAACTGTTTTCGAGAAAAAAAATTGAAAAAGTGAAAATGTCGAAACGGACGACAACATACGGCCATACATACATACATACATACATTTTCCTGACCAAGGGCTCGGTATAGAGACCGTCCCGGAACGGGCGGTCTCAATAAACATCATTTTTGGTTTTTTGTCTTTGATATATTTATGTGTTGTGCAATGTAAAATTATTAGTACAATAATGTCGAAATAATTTTTAAAAAATGTTACATTTCTGCAAACTATTTCATTGATAAAAAGAGGGAATGTTATTGCTAAAAAAAAAACACGCCCTTTAAATAAATTCGTTTGATCTTGCGCGCGGCTCTTGGTTTAACGGCTTTGGACGTTCTAACTGAAGAGAGATGGTAATATAAATAGACAGAATTTGAATCGATAATGAATAATTTTTATTTATTTAAATAGTTAAATAGTATCATTAGATACTGTATATATTTTTATGAAAAAAAGATTACTGGCAAATTACTGGCATTATCTTAATAGTGGCAAATGCCAGTAATTACTGGCAAATCGGCAACGCTGGATAAATAGAAAGAAAAAATTTATTTGGAGTTTATAAGCACATAACATTGTTAAGGTCCCTGCTGAGACTGAGACTGGTTATAGTTCTCTGCCGAGGCCCATCCTGGGTCCCTGAGCCGGGACTGGAGTTACTGGCGACCTACAATAACCCAATTTTAAATTTAAATGTAAATGACACAGATTAACGCTCCAAAGTTTTAATTCTGTTTTTATTTTGGACAATTTACTGAAATTGTTTGTTTACTCAGTTAATTAAGGCAAAATTTAAATAAACCCAGAAATTTAATCGACAAATTAACGTGGGTTTATACAGGATTTCAAAACAAACAAAAAAGTCTTGAAGACACCCACAGAGTAAACGTGTGGTGTATAAAAATGTTGATGAAATTGGCTATAATGGGAATAAAGATAAGGGGATTAGCAAAAAATGATCTAATCTACATACTTATAAATACAACAATATACAGTGCATTTTTAAAGGGTTACTTTAGGGTTTTGTATGTTAAATCTTTAACACCATGTTCTATTGGAAGTGTAGAGATAAAACTGGACATACATAGGTAAATTTCAAAGTCTTAAGATTATGTTAATTTGTCAACGTTGTCAAAAAAATCTCCAAAAAGTGCACCTAAAATTGTGACAATGTAGTTTCAAATGTCAGAAAATGAGTGTACCTTCACTTTGTTCGAAAAGGTAAAAAACCGAAATATAAGAGGTGTGAAAAATTAATGTTTTTCAAAAAATCAATACATTATTTAGGTATTTCTTGGAGCTTTTTTGGCATAATTGGAAAATTAACACAACCTTAAGACTCGAAAATTTACCTACCTAATAAAACAGGGCCATAGGGGGTTACAAATTTAACTTGCAAAACCCTATGTTCCGCTTTAAAGAAACGCACTGTATATCTACTTAAGAATATGCAAAGATAAGATAGTTTTAGTAAATATCACTGATTAAAAGCAAGTATTTTCTTTTTTTCGCGCATGAAAATACCATTTGGGCCTCAAAAGTCATTTTAAAACAAATTAAAACGATTTACACAAAATGTGCAAAGAAATGAACTAAAAAAGTAGCCTTAATTTACATGTTGTGTACATACATTACAGTACATAAATAATAAATAAAACCCATCTAAAAAATTAATTTTAAACAAATTACTTGTAATACATATGTAACATAAAAAACTGATTTATTGCATAAAATTTGTTTAGTTGTTATAACATATGTGCCTATATTATTTAAAATTGTAATTGATTTAGCAACAAACTATTAAAAATGTGTTTTATTTTTTATACGTTACACTATCCTACTTTTAAAAATTAGACAGGTTTGCAATTTTTAACATAATTTATTTCAACCTAAATAGACCAATAAAAAATTGATTAATAATTAAAAATTTTATTATAAATATTTAGTTTTTTATATAAACTTGTGTAAACATCGATGTGGATATGTGCAAGTTGTTAAATAGGTTTTTAATTTTCGGTTTTGTAATTTGCATCAACATACATAGGTGCACTTTAAATAATGGTAAATTTCTTTTTCTTAACTGATCTACCCGAAAAATAACAGGACAGAGAGAAATGACATAGTTTCCTTGTCCTTGTTTTTTGTTTTAAAAAGGACCGCCCTAACGCCTTCAGTCAACCCAGCGTTTGTCGTAAGGCGTTACAAATAATTCAGTAATTGTTAGTTATATCGAAGAAAGAAAGAATGATAAAAATACACAAACATACACTAAACATTGAGAAAAATGTTACAGTTTTATTCACAATTTTATTCTGCATAAAATATTACTATAATAGCAATTTTGTGCCACTCTTTATACAAATTATGTGTACGTTTTGCTCAGTTGTGTAAGTTTTTCACAAATTTTGGGAGAAATTAACAGTAATTCCTACGGAAGACCTAAACCAAAAGCTGGTTTTTAACTAAAATTATTTACAGTAAAATCCAAAAGAGGCAACATAACCCTATACTTTCTCGTTTTCGCTCAGTTCCCAATTGTTTGGTTTTATTTAAAATTTAAAAGAGATGGTTTAAGATATTTTTATTTAAGTTTTGCAAAGTGGGAATCAAAAAGAAGAAAAAGTTGACACAACTCTAATTTTTATTCTTTCCCTTCTCAGTTCTCACCCCAGTTGTCCAAGATATTTTGTTTAAGTTTTGCGAAGTGGGATAATATTAAAAACGAAAGCATTTTCTTGCGAATGTGATAATTTTTAATATAATTACGCAGCTAAGTGCAAAATGTCACTTCAGTACTAATTCGTTCAGTTGTAGTGTTTATTGTACGAAAATTTCGATTCCTCCGATTTATCAGCGAATAAAGGCGCGGATCCAGAACTTCGTTGGGGGGGGGGGTATTCAGTGATCAGTAATATTTGGTGTGGGGGGGGGGGTCATTTATTGAACAGTAATATATTTTTAACATTTTTATATTTATATTTTAATAGTTATACGTATTATTGATGATTTTGGAGAGGGGGTCATGGCCCCTATGACCTCCCCCCTATATCCGCGGTTGAGCGAATAGAGCGGCATTCGATCGGTTCCATTCACACGAAAGTGACATGCACACGTACACCAATGTTTAAAAACTTAAAAAACGATTATATCAATTTTAAATTAAATTACCATTTTATAGTTAACAATAATTATTCTGTAATAATTCCGAGAACTCCATTTATGTATTAAAAATTAATAAAATTATTTTCAAACTAAATTTTTAATAAATTCATCATAAAGCCACTCTAAAGTGGGTTTACCATCAGCTGAATAATTTCGTTCATTTGTTCAAAGAAACGAGTTTTTGAATAACAATAGCCTTTGAAAAAATATACATTTTAATGATAATATTAATTGTAGGGAGGTATTGCGCGGTCTATAACGCTGACGCTAATCGCTATCTTAAAAGTATATCTTTAAAAAGGGAAAGAACATATTATTATTCTCAGAATTTTAAAATAAAAAGGACGTTTGCAGTGTTGCTAATGATAAAACACTTTTTTTTATCTTCTGACAGCCCACGAAGACCGAAGTCTAAGTACTATGTACCGTGGGTATACTGGGAAATCGACTAACACATCCAGAGCTGGAAACATCCGTAGGGATCTCACCAGCCCTTTAAGAGGATGTGTGGGGTACCACCTCGGTCGAGGAAGAATTCCTCTACCACCTTCCTTGATCTTAGTTTGGAATTAATTGCCATAACGGAACTAGTATTTATCTTCATAGATTTGAAATCATACTAAAACCATAACATCATACAAACCTGACCAGGTTAACTATTGCTAATAACAATCTAATTTGACAATTAACGGTCTACAATACTACATCTTGTACTATGAATTTATTTTTAAATTTTATTCGCAAGTTTATAATCTTAGACTGGGGTGCTAAAAACCTTGTTTAGTTCAACGCCTCCAAAAGTCTTGCTCCCTGTCACGCAAAAAATCCGGCAACACTTACCCCATCCACATGAATGATCAAGCCCTACAGAACAATGAAACGTTCAATCTTGTTGGAATCGCTTTCAAACATGATCTAAGCTGGCACAAACACATTACTTCAACATCCACATCAGCAGCTAAAAAGCTTGGGTTTCTCTTTCGAGCCAGAAAATACTTTTCCCCTTCCAACTTACAGACTCTGTGTTTCTAGAGCACAGAATTTCTAACCTATACAAAAGCGGAAGAGCGTGTCGGATCCTTTGATCTCAAGGGGCCCTTTTCGGTGACCTTATATCATGCTCAGTAACAGTATTGTCAGTTATTACACTGTGAGAAAATCATCAAAAATTGAAATATAATATTTCTACCTTTAATACACTGAAAAAACATACATTTACATGCTGCCAGACGTGCAAGCATGTATTGTATATACATAGTAGCAACATCAAAATTACGCCAGGTTATATGAGAAGTGCCGAAAATTCGACATTGTACCTAACTTTTGGAAAATACCAAAATTTAAATCTTATTAATCAAAACCCAATACAAATATCTAACACTGCAGTTACAAACGAACTAACTATAGCCAGCCGCTGGCGTCATTGACCATGTGCTTCTGCTTTGTCAGTTAAAAGATGGCCACTTTGGACATGCGCCCTCAAAATCGGGTCCTGTCAAAATAAGGTTTCTTCCCTTCTGTATAGAAATTCTGTGCCTCGAGTACTGTTCCCACATCTGGGAAGAGACATCATCTTCGATACTTGACACCCTTGATTATATCCAAAAGAGAGCTATTGGACTCATCAATGCAGTCCTCACAAGAACACTCCCTTCTCTCGCTCATGGCCTCGCTGTTCTACGATATTTTCACGGATTTTGCTCTGAAGAACTAGCCCCAATTCCCCCTTGACGGTTCCTAATGGAACAACGAGAGGCGCGCTACGTATTCATCCCGTATTGTCCAACTACAAAAGCTTAGAACATCCCACTTCTCTCGCTCAGTCATACCTAAGGTATCCAGATTATGGAACAAATTGCGTGCAGATGTCTTCCCTTCCCCTTCCAATCTCCAATTATTTAAATCCCGCGTCAATAGATTACAGTTACCTCCTCTTCAGATGCCCAAGGTACGTTAGTACTTAGGCTTGAAGTCTACGTGGACTGTCTCAGATAAAAAAGATCAGTTTACGTAAGTATTTCTCACACTATAAGACTTAAATTTATTGTAGTTCCAAGATAAAAATTATTTAGAAACCAAGCAAATCTCAAAAATAATAGCATAACCTATAAGTTTTTAATGACGACTTATTAACAATGACAGGGGAAAAACTTGTCAAAACCTAAAACTTTTTAGTGAATCCTTAAACCTTTTCGTGAATCCCGGGGCTTGAACTCTTTGTGTAAATCAAATATAGGGACATGTGTCAAGATATATACCGTTAACGTAATGATATCCCCTCGATGCGACAATTCCCTAACATTTATTGTTTAAAAAAGAATGTAAAGTCATCGTACAGCTGGTGTTATTTTTTGTCTAACCCATTCTACAAAAAAAATATTAAAATTAAAGATATCAAACCTTATTTTAGAGATAAGGATCTTAAAAGACTATTAGAATAATTAATTATAAAATCCGTTATAAGACATTTACTTCTACAACAAAATACAACTGCACCCGTGGTCACAAAATCGTACAACTATTTCACATTCTAAGTAGCAGTGCGTTAAGACCGTGAGTTCAAATCACTTTCCGAACTTTTAAAAAATGGTATGGTTTTTGCAAAATGTTGCCGATAAATTTTTTTTTGTTCGTACAATATCTATACTTCATGATACACCCTGTATATTACGTTAGGACTTGTTATAAATATTTTCCTTTAAACCAGAAATTAAATACGCAAACTTTGAAAAACAATAAAATGACGTAATGGTATTTTTCGCTGTAAAATTATTAAATTTCTACGTTTTATATTTTTAATGATTTTTTTCAGAGTTCGTGATGTTTGACTCATTAATTGGAATTATTCTGTTTTTTTTCGTTGCTAATTTGGAATTTTGTTGCTGAGGGATCTAAGAAAGATAATAAAATACCTTATTTGAATCCGGGTCTTTTGTTTTAGGAAAATATTACTTGTTAATGCTTTGGTGTGGAATATCAAAAAAATGACATCAAAACTTCCATGTTAACGACGTCCCAATCCCAATAAATCATTTCAGATAATCAAATGGTACATGACCCGAGAACAGATTTTCACCCTCTCTCTCAAAAATTAAGCGTTATAAACCACATATTATTTATATCGATTCTCTGACTTTAAATTAACTCTAAAATCATCTACTAGTTTTAAGTTAATTACGGGATAGAATATGTAGGAGATCTTTCATACAGCCTTATTTAGCAAAAATAACTTATCATTAAAATCGCGATTATGCAGATTAGAGCTTTCCTCTCTCTCCGTTTTCAATTGTTTCTCGAATCGACAAAAACAAATCCTAAAAACCTGTAATTTCATATGCATAATGCACTTAAGGTCTTATGTGAGAGAACAATGCACTGGTACCCAAGGGCGTAGCCAGGGGAGGGCAGGGGGGGGGCACGTGCCCCCCCCTGGCACGAGCAAAAAGCCAAGATTTACCAATGTGCCATTCAAATTTCCCGTACGTCTTATTCCTAACTCAGCAGTCAGCTGCGGCGCCTGCCGGTCAGTGCTGTCGCAGCTGATTTTCAAAGCGTACTGAATGTAGGGCAGAAAATTCAAAAATCGAAACGTTTAAGAATTTAAAACATTTAAAATAGCTTTCTCTGCAGTTTAAAATCATTGAGGGTGGTTAAATAAAACCCTGTTTTTTTTTTCAAAAATAAAAAATAGTATTAAATGATTCCAACAGAACATTATATAAAAAGTTTTAATTTATACCAATAGACAGGTACAATCGGTACTTGTATACTACTTAATTACAAATTTTAAAAAATCAGTAGTTTTATGTATTACCATCAGTTTATTTCCTCAGATTTTTTTTTTCAATCGATCAATTCATCGGCAGCCTCCAATGAAAAACAAGTATTGTTTTTTAATATTTGTTTACAGTACTGCATCGTAGTTATATTCAGGCAATTTATATTTTCTTTAACGACACAAAGTACAAGAAAGAGTAGTACTCGTATCACACTAATTTCATCAATTGAAAACGCCACTAAACATAATTCATAATATATTTTCAGTCACAATAATTTTTCAAAATTTTTTGTGCTTATTTGGTTTTAGTTTCGTTTTGAAAGTTCGTACTAAAATTAGTGGTTTTTCCAAGATCAGTACTGACGTACTGAATTTGGCCACTTTGTACTGAATTCAGTACAATTGTACCCCGAAATGGCAGCACTGCTGCATGTGGCGCAAACGTGTGAAGTGGTAAGAAAGCTTTTTCTGTTAATTGCAGCGTGCATCACGTGGCTGCCGTGCGCTGTTCCTGTCCACTCTGTTTGTTTTCACGCAGATCACAGATGTAAAATAATTATCAAATTGTAATATAATTTTTCTTACAAAATTGGCCTAACAATATCCTATACTATACCTGCACCATAATCGACAATTTTAGCATAATTTCAAATTTATTTGAATTTATTTTAAATAAAACCGCAAACTTTTACCGGCTTATTATGAAAACAATTTTTTGTTTTTTTGCAAAATAATTTGTTTTCATAAAATGTTTCGCAAAAATAAAATGTAGATAAATTTTATACATTCTTTTTGTTAAGCGATGTTCTGTTTTAGCAGGTATTCATTATTTTCTTTTTTAACTGATTCGAGTTTCTAATTTGTAATCATAATACGTATATCAATGGCTAAATTTATAGAGGAGGGCGCTCGCGTACGGCCTCGGCACCCACACGAAAAAATCCTAAACACGCCTATGTTTCATTTTCAATGCTCAAATCATCTTCATTTATATGTTATACTTTATACGCATCAGTATTACAGTCAGTGGTTACCTCAGGGTGTGCTTCTGGGTGTCCGAGCATCCCAAATTTAAAAAAAAAATCGTCTGCAGCGCTAATCACGACAACTGCGGGTTGCGTCCTTGTGATCCAGAAAATCTGCCCTCCCGGTCACCTAATTCTGCCCCCCCCTGCTGAAAATCCTGGCTACGCCCTTGCTGGTACCATCCTAACTTTTATTGAATTGTTGAATAAACTTTCATGGTAAGGACCGAGTCTTGTGAAAATAAACAGACTATTTTATTATTAAAATTAAAAAACACAGTTTCTTTTCATATAAACTGCTCTCAATTCTAAGGGCTAGTATAAAAAACATAGAATAATATAGGGCAATATCAAAAAACGTACTAATTGTTGAGACTACTAATACATGGCCTAAATCCTGGGAACCTTATTTGATACATTTGCATTTGAGCCATGCATTTTTTGTATATTAACTTTTAGAATCAACAAAGGTTTTGTATCAAATGAAATAGTATTTTTTAATTGTTCAATTTTTAAAAAAATTTCGCAAATTTTTTAAGAAAAGAGACTTTAACTATGTATTTTTAACAATGGAACTAAATTCAGTTTAGCAACAAATTGCAAGTTAAAAATCATTTGAAAATCATGCAAATCGGAGAAATAGAACTTTTAATAACTTTTTATTAACTTTTTAATGACGATTTATTAACAACTAGCTTTCGCCCGCGACTTCGTCCGCGGTATAGGTAACAATTTTACTCCATTACAAACTTTGAACCCTCATTTAACTCCCTTAGGAATTGATTTATTAAAAAATGTAAAACACGTCTTAAAACATCTATTTTTTTAAGTACTTCTATGAAGTTTTGAGTTAATAGGACCATCTAATATTTTTTCTCTATACAAAGTTTGAACCCCTGTTCCAAGCCCTTAGGGGTTGAATTTTGAAAAACCCTTCCTTAGTAGATGCCTACGTTATGTAAGAAAACTCTGTGCTAATTTCAAGTTTCTAGACCCAGCGGTGTGGGCTGTGCGTTGATATGTCAGTCAGTCAGTTTTTTCTTTTATATAATAAATAATAATATACATATATAGATTACTAGAAGATCTAAATTTAAACCAAAACTACTTTTTTTGTAAACCTTTTTGGGGAATCTCAGGGTTATATTTCAAATTTCTCCATCTAAATTTCTTCTTGCTAAACACCCGTATTCCTTACAAAAATCTCGCACTAAATCAATTATTATTGAACCACGCACCCTTCACACACGTTCTGAATTTTTTTCTCAAACCCAAAAATAGCTATCCCATTACCTGGCGTGGGTCTCTCGACAATGAACTTAAAAGGGCGGAAAAAATCGTTTAACCCCAATTTTTGACCCTAAAATCTGCAAGGTTTCTTCACCTTTTGTTAATTATGAGGCCCCTCGTATAAAAAATGCACCCGAATTGTGAAAAAGAAATTCGTACGGTTTTGAAGGGACTGTTGAGAGAACAGGGGTGTCTCAGCCCAAGAGCGAGACTAAAATATATTTTTTAAGATTTTGTCAAGGGTGATAGCTAGGGATGTAACGGGTAGCGCTTTTTAGGATCCGGCCAAACCGGGTACCCGGTCAATTAAGACCAGGTAAAACCCGGTACCCGGCCGGGTACCCGGTCCCGGGTACCCGGTCTTGCGGAATATTACTATTGGCACTATCTTCTTTTACTTCTAATCAGTGGGTCATAGCAGAAAAGTTGCTGGAGCTGCTACAACCATTTGAACAAACAACTAAACATTTCAGCAGTACACACTGTACTATATCGGAAGTAATTCCTACAGTTTTTTCGCTAAAGAGGTTTTTAAGAGAAACACAAGTTCCAGGCTTAGGATCCATGCAAGAAAATCTTATGGAAGGATTAAGTCGAAGGTTTTCGAATATCGACACGAACAATAATTATCTGGTTGCATTTTTTACTGACAGATAATTTGAAGGAAAAAGTAATAAAATATATCCTTGAAGCAAATTTGTTAATCCAAAATAATGAAGTTAATTTGTCATCCAATTCAGATTCAGATGACAATGTTCCTCTTAGTTTGTATACAGATAATCCATCCTCATCAAAAAGACCTAGAGAAGATAAACGCTCAGTTTGGGATGTGTTTACCAGTATTGCAAACACGCGAGATACAAATAAAAAATCATCTGCTAAAGCACCAAACATACAACAGGACGTGGAGGATGAAATAAGTTCATATTTGGCGTTGCCGTTAATTGATAGACAGTCAAGCCCATTTTCGTGGTGGCAAATAAATTCGCAGAGATTTCCTAATCTAGCAAAGCTTGCTAAAAAGTTTCTTTCAGCACCTGCCTCAACAATATTTAGTGAACGGTTGTTTTCAGAAGCGGGTAATATTTATGAAGAAACCCGAAACCGACTATCCTCTGAGAATGGTGAAATTTTAGTTTATCTTCATCACAATTTGCCATTAATTGATTTTAGTTATTAAATGTTTTAACAAAGTTTATTATTATAACCTTTTAAAATCTGTTTTTTATGTATTTTTTATCATCACAAAAATACACCGTTTCAGTTCTTTTATGTTTTATTTTATCAAAAATAGAAAACATAATAAAAAAACCGGGTACCCGACCGGGTAACACCTGAACCCGGCAAAACCGGGTATCCGGCCTTCCCGGCCGGGTACCCGGTTTTGGCCGGGTAGACCGAGTACCCGTGACATCCCTAGTGATAGCTATGGACCTTAACCAGGGCTGCCAGGTTAGGGGATTTTCCTTCAAATTTGAGGGATTATCATGTGAATGGGGGAAAATCTGGGAGATACTTATTTCTGTTTTTATTTTTTTATGAATAAAACAATATATTAAAAACCAAAAAAATATATTGAAACTATGCTAAATCACTTTTCTTAGCCAAATAGTAGTAAAAAAATACAGTTTGTTTAATTTTTCTCACACTACCTATTTATAAGTAAGATTATTTTTTTAAATATTCAAATTCAATAACCTTTTTTCTTTATCTGTCATGCCCATTGATTGTTTTCTTTATTCCTAGCCTAGCCACCAGGTTCTTTTTTAACATCCCCTGAACAGACACCGATGATTAAAAGCAGGTGGGTGGAGACGTTCAAGTTTTTTTTAGAGAAAAACATACATTTAGCAGTGTTTTGAGACGCAACATAACGTGGTGCTATTCTTTAGCAACGTATTGTAAAAATTTGAAGCTCTAAAAGCTGTAGGGTAGGTATGTTCACAATAATTAAAATAAAAACTATTAAGAAGTAACCTGTATCACGAATAATATTTCATTTTACCCTATCTAAATTACCCTGGTCTTAATAAATTTGCGAGGAAACTGATAAATAGTAAATTTACAGTACAAAAGTTAGTTTTCAAACTTGTTAGCTTAAATCGTGGATTGACAATTTCGACAGGTGTTAGCAACAGTGAGTCTAGCCGTAAAAGTTTATATAATTTTTTAAATAAAATCTTATTAATTTTTTGCATAATAAATAACATTAAAGCAAAAACTCTAAGCCTTTAGTACGGCCCTGTAAGAGGATCTTTCAAATACTACCGCTTTAAAGTCGGCTAATAAACAAATCCCTTTTCTCCTGAAAAACTCATTCTGTCTATTGAAGATCGTCTCTTGCACGTATAACAAGGCCCTACGAGAATCTCAATCTAGAAGTATGCCCAAGTCCGCCAACCCTTATAAGATAAAGCCATATTTAATTTTTTTTATTATTAATCGATGGTACTTTTAACCCATGCGCGTTGTTTTTTCTTCATTTTAATCTCTTTTCTTCTCTATGATGATAAATGATCGTGGGAACGTAATTTTTCGAGAAACAAAGCAGGCATCACAGGCATGGGATGTAATAATATATGAAAAGGGTTAAAATGAAATACGTTATAGGATTCGGTTTTTTATTATGTAGTTTTTCGGAGATGAAGTCTGAAGGTAAAAGGTTTAGTCTTCCTTTTTGTTTGATGTTAAGTGTACCATCCGGATGAAGAATATTTTTTATATAATTTGGCATATTTAGTTTTCAGAGTAGGAAAATATTGATATTTCCTACTTTTTAATTTGCTGTTGAGAAAAGAAAATCCTTGGTTCTTTCTTTAGCATTCGCCATTTCGAAAATGAACAATTTGTGGATTCATACTGACATATTCTTCCAATTTTTACGAAACTATTTTCGTCCCAAGTTTTCGACAAACCGTTTGTGTACATTGTTACTTTCAAGTGGCTGGAATCGATCGGATTGAGCTCTATCCACTTAAAAATCGCCATGTGCACGCTTGTGATGGAAGTTACGATCGGCTACAGTTTTTCAACTCAGACCTATTTCGAAAGATATTTGATTTGAGTTGGGTCGCACTGCGATTGAACCAATCAGGATTGAAATGACATTTGACACTAACAAACAAATGATTCTAAACTACGTAATTGTATTAAAAATAAATAAATGCCTAATAGTCTGGAAGTCAGCTACAGTATCTCAACTCGTTTCTAAATGTCCTAACCCCAAAGAAATTTGATTTAAGTTAAATAGCACTGCGATTGAACCAATCAGAATTGAAATAACATTTGACACCAATAGCTGATGTAAAGTACGTAACTAAATTAAAAATAAATAAATACATAATAATCCGAGAGCCAGCTACAGTATTTCAATTCAGTCCGAAAGAGATTTGATTTGAGTTGCATCCCACTGCGACTGAACCAATCAGGATTCAAATGATATTTGACACTAACAGGTAATTGTTAACTACGTAAATATATTAAAAATAAATAATAGTTCGAGAGTCGGCTACAGAATTTTAACTCAGTCCTAGTCTAAGAGATTTCATTTAAGTTGCATCGCACTGCGATTAAACCAATCAGGATTGAAATGACATTTGACATAACCAGCTGATAGTAAACTACGTAATTATATTAAAAATAAATAAATACATAATAGTCCGAGAGCCGGCTACTGTATTTCAATGTAATCCTTATCCGAAAGAGATTAAATTTGAAATGCATCGCACTGCAAATGAACCAATTAGAATTGAAATGACATTTGACACTAACAGCTGATTGTAAATTACGTAATTATATTAAAAATTAATAAATATACAATAGTCCGGCAGCCGGCTATAGTATTTCAGCTTAGTCCTAATTCGAAATCGAAAGAGATTTGATTTGAGTTGCATCGCACTCCGATTAAACCAATCAGGATTGAAATGACAATTGACACTAACCGCTGATTGTAAACTACGTAATTATATTAAAAATAAATAACGCCACTTCCGCTTATATTTGATACTCTCTTGGACCACACGAACGAATTTGACTTCAGTCTCAAAGAGTACCATCATATGGTCATGGGGTGCCAAACGGGCCAAACCTCGCCCTCCTTTAAAGATGCTTCAAATCGCAGAAAACGGTGCTGACGCATTTTCAAGTGTGTCAATAGTTAATTTTAAAGTTTTTTCGATTTCAGGCAACAAGAAAAAATCACCATGGGCTTTATCCGAACTAAATGGGGACAGATTATTATGTAGGTAGATATATCCACCGTTGTTTTTTTATGGTTTACAGTTTTCACAATCTCTCTAACGAACTTTTCGAACCAATTCTCCGAGTGAAAACGGCTCATTTCAACCCAATTCTATGGTAATTTTACCGTGTTATTAATTTTTTTCGGAGGTGTGCCGCCCATAGCTATTGTATTTAAAATTATTGTTTATAACTTACATTATGTGAGTAGAGGGATATGATGCTCCCCGAGTCTCCGCATGCGCAGTAGGGTCGACCTTGAACGCCCAGGTGTGCTATTGTTATTTGGCCTTGATATGCGCAGGTGTTATTCCAAGGTCAAGGTCAAGAACTTGGCCTTGAACGCGAGCAGATGTTTCTTTGTTTGGTGATGACCAGGTGTACGATGCTTATTTCAAGGTTACATTTGCGGTGCATATTTTCAATGAATGCGAGCAGCTGTTTCTTTGTTTGGTGATGACCAGGTGTACGACGCTTATTTCAAGGTTACATTTGCTTGGCCTTGAACGCGAGCAGATGTTTCTTTGTTTGGTGATGACCAGGTGGACGACGCTTATTTCAAGGTTACATTTATGATGTTAGTTTACCTTGAGTTATTACTGGGGTGTAACATGTTTTGGTATTACGGTCGAGTGGGTTGGGTCTAAATGTGGATCGGTATATATGAGGGTAGGGGGGGTTAAATTTTAGTATAGAACATTGTGTTGAGTAAAACGGTTCAAGCAAGTTAATTTGAAAGTCATGGCGTACGTGTGTGAAAATTGTGGTAAATCATTTACTCGGAGTTATAATATGTTACGACATAAACGAGAATCGTGCGTAGCACGATTTGAAAATATGCATGGTGGAAAACAGCGAAAAGTTGACGATGGGGCATCAACATCCGAGGTGCGTACTTGCACTTGCTGCAATATAACCATACCAGCAAATCGAATGGCAGGTCATCAAAGAACAATACACCATAAAAGTAATGCATGTTCACCAATATCAGCTGGTGTTGAGCTAGTGTCCAGTGCTTTTAGAAATAGGATTGCCACATACCGTATATCAAGTGATAATGAACATACTGACTATTCATTATTTTTTGATGAAATTAAAGCAAGAGTGTTAGAGGTAGTAAGTGACCTAGTAAGAGTGCGTTGTGCTTTGAAAGTTAATATGGTGGTTGTTGGTCGGTATCTTTTACCAACACAAGATAATATGTACAGTGACAAGTCATTTAATACACGCAATGAAATTGTCACTTCAGGAAGCGATTTGGAAGAAATATATCAATCATTAGTGGAAGCCATGAAGACTCAATCGACTGAGTTTCAGGAAAAAGATTCAGGTATGTTATAAATTAACGACTAAAAATAAAATAAATACTTATGTCATTCTTTTTTGTTTTCGTAGGTTGGGCTCTGGAAAAAATTCTATACCTGGAAGTAAATGTCAACGAGTATAAACCTTTTGGTGGATCTTCATATATAAAGTTACCCCGATTCATCGAATTGAAAAAAGCCATCATCAATGTGTTTAATCAAGATGAGTGTTGTTTTGCGTGGTCAATCGTGTCTGCTTTGTGCCCCACCACTAGAATGGCATCACAGATTCAATCTTATCCACACTATTCAAGAGTGCTGAATTTTACAGGTATAGACTTTCCAGTAAAGTTGCGTGATATATCAAAATTTGAAGAAATGAATAATATTTCAGTTAACGTTTATGGTTTGCAAAAAAATTTCGAAAATAATATGTTAAAGTACGAAGTTGTCGGTCCATTAAGGTATTCGGGTAGAAAACTTAACAGACATGTCAACTTGTTGTTAATAACAAAGGATTGTAGTATTAAAGATGATGATGAACATATTTGTGATACGCGTTGTTCTAAAAGTCATTATTGTTGGATAAAAGACTTATCGAAATTATGTTCCAGTCAAATTACATCACGTAGAGATAAAATGTATTTTTGTGATGGTTGTTTGATATATTTTAGTTCACCATCATCTTTGATATCACACCAAAAAAATGACTGTAACCACAAATATTCATTAACACCATCACTAAATTTAAAAATAGATAAATTTGGAAGGAGTGTAAGTGAAAATATATTAAAATTTGACAACATAGAAAAGCAAATGCGTGTACCGTTTGTCGTTTACGCGGATTTTGAATCGGTGCTTAAACCACTGGATACAGTGGAACCGAATCCCACAAATTCTTACTTAGTCAAAAGCATCAAACATGAACCGTATTCTTTTGCGTATTTAATTAAGTGCTCCTTTGACGATTCGATTTCAAAATTTAAGCTCTACCGGGGAAACGACGCAGCCCAGGTTTTCGTTTCTCGACTTGAAAGTGATTTAAGATCTCTTTACAATACATACTTAAGAGATATAAAAGCAATGGAAACTTTAACGGCTGACCAAATAGCGGAGTTCAATAATGCCACAAAATGTGGTATATGTGAACGACCTTTTGAAAATAATAATTGTAAAGTAAAGGACCACTGTCACATAACTGGGAAAAAAAGACCTGGTGCTGCTCATTCGATTTGCAATTTAAATTATAAGTTACCCAATTTTATTCCAATTATATTTCATAACTTGAGCGGGTACGATTGCCACATGTTTATTAAAGAGTTGTGTCGTCACGGAGACAAGATCGATGTTTTAGCTCAAAGCAAGGAAAAGTATATTTCGTTTACGAAAAGTATTTACGTTCACGATTATGTCGATAATAAAAGTGGGACAATAAAGAAAAAATATTTGAAATTGCGGTTCATCGATAGTTTTAAATTTCTATCAACATCACTGGAAAATTTGGGTAATGGATTAGCTGTGGGTAGTTTCAGGGAAACAGGAAAATATTTTTCTGATAATGAGCAGTTTAATTTAATGCGTAAAAAAGGTGTTTTTCCCTATAGTTTTGTCGATTCAATAGACAAAATGAACCATCCAACTTTACCCACAAAAAATCAGTTTTATGATAGTTTGTCAGAGGAGCACATTAGCGATGAAGATTATGATAGAGCTAAAAAGGTGTGGGACACATTTAATTGTAAGAATTTGGGGGACTATTCGGATTTATATTTGAAATCTGATGTTTTATTATTAACCGATGTTTTTGAACAGTTTCGCGATACTTGTTTACAAACGTATAAACTGGATCCAGCACAGTACCATACCCTTCCAAGTTATTCGTTTGATTGTATGTTGCGTATTTCTAAGGTAGAGTTAGAGCTATTGACCGATATCGACACGGTTCATTTTTTCAAAAAAGGTATTCGAGGCGGTATAAGTCAGTGTTCAGAAAGGATGCACGCTGCCAACAACATATATGTACCAAACTACGATCCTAACGAGCCATCATCTTTCATTGTTTATCTTGATGCAACAAATCTGTACGGTCATAGTATGTCGCAAGCATTACCATTTGGCGGCTTTAGATGGTTATCAGAGCATGAAATTTTAAATTTAAATATTATGGATGTGGACGATAATGGTCCAGAAGGATACGTTTTGGAAGTTGACGTTCATTATCCGGATACGCTATATGATGATCATTCCGACTTACCCTTTTTAGTTGAAAATATTGTACCACCCACGGAATCGGCAAAATTTTCAAAGTTAATTCCGAATTTAAACGATAAAAAGAAATACATCATTCATTACCGAACATTAAAACAAGCAATCAATAACGGCCTAATGGTAATGCAAACACACAGAATTTTAAAATTTAATCAATCCCCCTGGTTAAAGACATATATCGACTTAAATACAGATTTGCGCAATAGGGCAACAACAAAGTTTGGTAAAGACACTTTTAAATTAATCATTAATGCTGTTTTCGGCAAGACCATGGAAAATGTGGAGAATCGTAATGATATAAAACTAGTCACCCGATGGGAAAATGACAGGAATAAAATTGGGGCACGAGCATTAATTTCTCGTCCTTATTTTAAAAGTTCAACGGTTTTTAATAAAGAATTCGTTGCCATTCATATGGATCGATTAAAGGTAACTTATAATAAACCAATTTATATCGGATTTTCCATACTGGACATGTCGAAAACAGTAATTTATGATTTTTTCTACTCATTCATTAAAGCAAAATTTGGCAAAAATGCTTCTTTACTGTATACCGACACAGATTCGTTAATATTAAAAGTTTACACCGAAAATTTTTATCGTATAATTGCAGAAAATCCGGATAAATTCGATACATCCAATTATACCGAAGGAAATATTTTTAACATAAAAAAAAGTCAGTCAGTAGTAGGTAGAATGAAGGATGAATTTCCAGGTGATCCAATAATAAGTTTTTATGGTACCGGAGCCAAAGCTTATTACATAAACTCAATCAGTAGCGAAATTAAAAAAGCGAAAGGTATAAAAAAACGTGTAATTGAAAAACATCTTCACCTGGAAGATTATCGGAATATCGTAGAACGTGGTGGTCAGATATTTCGAAAAATGAAAACCTTTCGAAGTTATAAACACGACGTTTATACCGAAATAATTAATAAAGTTGCTTTATGTCACCACGACGATAAACGTTATATTATACCATCAACAACAAAAACTCTACCTTGGGGGCACCCAGACATAAAGTTTTACGAAACAAACCCTGAAGATAACCTAAATATGTTAATACAAGCTATGCAAAGTTTTTTACCCGAAAATATTAGTTATAATTAGAAAAATGTTGGAAAGTCTATGTTTTAGAAAAATAAAAAAATATTAATTCCAATGTCACGTAGTTTTATTAACCACTATAGTAATAGCAATAGTTGAAATTTTATAACGCAGGATAGGAAAATACATAGATAATTGTTTCAATAATATGTTGTTTTATTTTACAATATAGTAATAAAGTTACAAAAATAAAAATTAATTAATGTCTGGCTTGTAAACTTCTCGTAGCATCCATTGTCTTCTCAACATATCAGATCTGCTAATCGGCCCTCGTCGACACATCAGCGTTCCACAGTAATGACACTTAACAATCCTTACTCTCAACAATTCAATGTAACTGTAAGATTGCATGTGGTCAGTCCAAATATATACTTCTCTTTTACAATTATAGCAAACAGCAGAAATTATTATTTGTGCTCCCGAAAAAGTCTCAGCTGGACGACTGTTATCTTGATCTGCGGGCAACATTATAGTTTCTGATAATAGGCATCGAAGGAAAGAGAGTGTCTATAAATATGGGTTGTCTGGGTCATATAACCTTGAGAGCACAAACAATAACAGAAGTAAGGACACACGATTACCTTGAAAATATGTCCTTGAATCGCTGTTTAGCCGTAGAACGCAACCTTGTAAGTTGAATTAACTTGTTTGGCCTCTAAAGCATCAACCGTCAGATAGGGTGGGGGAGTTTAAGGTGGGGTGATAAGTATAAATTTGGTTTGCTAGGCAGAGCATTTCATAGTTCGCTAGAACAGTTCGCCAAGTAAATACATTCGTCAGTTAAGTGCAGTGAGTTAGTTAGAAAAATGAATTCCGGTAGTGAGTCGTTGTTAAATGCGTTTAACTTGGATGGAAGTATCCAAGCAGAGTTGATGGGGCAGGACGTTATTGACCTGCTGACCCCGGGTGTGTTTGACGAGTGGCACAATGACGACGTGCTAAACACTGCGTTTGTGGAAGAAGAGAATGTGGGTGAAAAAAAAGTATCTTCGGCGGTTGATTACGTCAACAACTGGACGGAGAAGGACGGCGGGCGCATCAATATCATAAGTGATGTGGTGGTAAAGAAGGCGAGGCGGCAACCCACTACGAAGTTGGAAAAGCTGCTGAAATTGCCAAAGACAGCCGGCAACAATAAAAGTCAATTTTATGCAGCTATGGAGGGTGAACAGAAGAAGAAGAAGAAATTCGTGTTCAAGCGACCAACAGTGCCAGTTCAATACCCCGATTTTTTGGAGACGTCACAACCACCGAAGCCTCTGTCACCGGTCGTCATCATTAATGAAGGCCCAAACTCGACAACGCCCGAGCCGCCGAAGTCCATGCCTCCGATTGTGTTGGTGGCCGACGCTGACGAAAAATCGCCGATCGCGAGTGCGCCGATATCGCCAATAGTTGGGCGTGGAATGTGCCGCAAACCATTAAAGAAGCGGTGCAAGCGGCTATTCGAGGCGGTTAGTCAACCCCGTCAACCTGCTGCTGCTTCTTCTGCAGAAGTGCCGATACCGGACTGGATGGAAGAGTTTTCTCCAAGCCAGAAGTGTGCCTTCTCCGTGGCTTTTAGTGCGAGGCAAAAACTAGTTGATGAACTAAAAAAGAACGATAGTGATGTGGCGCAATACGAGAGACAGATTAAGGAACTGCAGGCGAAAATTGAACAGTGTAAAAGTGAAGGGGAAGTGTGTAGAAAAAGACTTAAGTTATTGGACAATTTTCCATATAATTAATTTTAGAATTTTATTGTAAATATAGAGTTAAGTTATTTTGTAATAGTGTTGTATATATAAGTAAAATAAAATGTTTTTGTATATATGATAATAAAAAGTTAAATGAAACAATATTTTTTATTTCTAAAATAAGTATGCGAAAGTTACACAAAATAAAATAAAAATGCAAAATAGAAAAAAGAATAGACGAAAAAATGTAGGGCCGTAACTTTAGGTGTGTAATCATTAGATGCACACAACTTAAGTATGCGATAAAGTGTTATGTCTGTGAAGAGAGGCTACCCGTTACAATGCCTGAGAACATGCATCTTATTTGTAATAAAATGTGAATTTTACTGCAAGTAAGATAATAGACCAAACTCTCGGCATTTTCGTAGAGAACTTACTAGAAATTTAGCTAGTTCTAACGTATGGTAAGAACGTACATGTCTTTATAGAGTAACACAATATTTTCCAAAAGAAATTAATTCTTGAGAAATATCATGTTACTTGGGATGTGACATGAATCAACTACAAACTACGATCAAATATTTTGTAGCCCTGAAAAGGGCTGATTTTGTCGGGGTAGGTCGGGGAGGGCATGGTTCCGGGATCAGTTGGTGGAATCAGCTGGACCATCATCATCCTGATGGTCCGTGATCCACCAAGTGGATGAATCGGCCGGACCGTCATGACCTTCCGGCGGCGGTGGTGGCACCCAATCAGTGCTGGAGTCTGGCTCCATGTCTTCAGCCGACAACTCCCCATTTTGCCAATCCATGTTTGGCAATTCCAGACCCACATCTGCTTCTTCGACCGCCCGCTCATCTTCCCAGGCATTAAACATATCTTCTGCCTCGATGTCTAGAAGTCGTTCGATGTCCAAGAGTAGGTCATCCATATCGACATCATTCATGTCAACGGTATCATCGCTAAAAACCGATGAACCGCGACTCAATGGTCTTTCGAAATCCATAGTTATATCTTCGTACTTTAAGATTTAAAAATGAAGTGATTCTGTGACCCGCTCGTAACCGTTTAAATAGAGATAATCTACCCCCTCCACCACTCCATCCCCACCTTTCCACCGCCAACAAACTAGAGTTTATTATACAAATGCCCTCCATCCAAAAATGATACTGGCGGACTTCACTGTCGAAAACTGCTTTTAGTTCTCAAAAATGGTGTAATTGTGTTGTGGAAATGTGACCGACAAAGAAACTTATGCTCGATCCGTCTGGACTTACATAATTTCTATCTAATGTCACAGATGCCGTGGCATTAGATAAATACAAGTAAGATCAAAATATCCTGTACAGATGCCGTGGCATTAGATAAATACAAGTAAGATCAAAATATCCTGTCATCCTGAAAAGGACGGATTTTGCAAGGAAAATTATAGTCGATCCGACTGGACTTATATAATTTTCTACCTAACACCACATGTACTATGGCATTAGGTAACTAAAACTACGATGAAACATTCTGTGGCCCTGAAAAGGACCGTTTTTCAAGGGATAAAATCTTATTTGTAATCAGGCTCGATTACAAATAAGGCACGCACTCTTATGTTGTAGAGTACCAAGAGCTACTCCACAACCTTTACAGTTCGGTATGTGCGCGCGACTACCGAAATCTTGGGTTACATGACCACTGAAGAATTGGTCACCAGCCGACTTGTTTTCCAAGTCGGCATAGCAGCCAATACACCAGCCGTCATCACCCACCTTCACCAGGTTTAAGATCTTGCACACCCGGCGGGATCGGACGGGGAAAACTTTCCTCTGTCTAAGTGCCCAATTATCCAAATTCCTAGGAGTATCATCGCTTAAGTATCCATCATCATCTGATGATGCCATGTTGAGATGAGCGAATGTAATGAAGTAAGCAGTCGACTCGAGCTGCTTTTAAAGACCTCAGCTTCCCCCACCCTTGCTAAAAATACAGGAGGGGATGATGGTGCGATTCTATGACGACTACCAAGATATGATAGAACCCTTAGGAGATGACAAACTTAAACGCTGAAGGGTGTTTTACGTGCAAAGATATAAGAAAAAGAAATATATAAAATTCAGTTTTGGAAGGTCTAAAATTGCACCAAAGACCCCCAAAGACCCCCAAAAACCTCGAAAAATCCCGGGGTGGCCACTTCGTGCCCCCCCGGGCCCCCCCCAGATCGGGGGCTCCGCCCCCAAACCCCCGCCAGGGGCTACCGCCCCTGGACCCCGTTTGGCTTTTGCGCAACGGAGGCGGGCCAGCGGGTGGGCGGTGGGGGCGGCCGGGGGGGCGGGGGCGGCGCGGAGGTTAGGTCGCTTCGCGACCTAACGACGCTGCTACGCAGCTAGCGCCGCCCCCGCCCCCCCGGCCGCCCCCACCGCCCACCCGCTGGCCCGCCTCCGTTGCGCAAAAACCAAACGGGGTCCAGGGGCGGTAGCCCCTGGCGGGGGTTTGGGGGCCTCGCCCCCGAACCCCGGAATAACAGTCAAGTTGTACAATTCACATTAGTTTGGACCTGACTATCTTTTCATAGTTCCCTGTTTTCCCTAAAATACATACCTACTCCCTAGGTCTTTTTTTGACCGACCTCTTATTACTTTTAATGACTCAAATCACTCGGGTCTTATTTAAAAACGATTATGCCACCCATCCCTCATGCCTTCGCCCTATTCCCCACAGCTTCCCTATACTACCCCTTTGAATTAATTAGAAATCTGAAAAATGTCTTTTTCAATTTTTCCAAATTAAATATTGAAAAGTCATTTCCAATCACAAAAAGTTTACTCTAAAATATTTTCCTATAACTTTTTTCGATCTGAGCTACACTTCTCCCGTTATTCATGAGCAAACCCAATCAAACCCCATAATTCTTGAAATTTTGATTAGTCTGATCATTTTGATCATAAAAAGTTTTATGTCAAATGTTCTGAAATGTCCTTGAACTATCAAATAATAATAATATTAATAACAAAATTCTTATTATTTGTATTGGCTAAACAAACCCAAGCAAACCTGAGCAAACCCACAAGTTATGTGCTTGTTGTCATTGCTTTGATCCGAAATAAAAATATTTTTGTTATATAAGGGTTAATGTGGTTGCTTTTTTTGTTAAAAATATACAAAAATAAAAATCTTAGTGGGTCGACAAATATCGATTTTTAGTTCCAAAAATATACGTCTCGGAAATAACTAAATGGATACAATTTTTAAGTTAGAAAAATAACAATTTTAACGGATCTTGGACCTTTAACTTAAAATAAGTTTTAGACACTTCTAGGTAAATTATCGAAAAGAGTTATGCAAAAATGCCAACGTCTATTTTTAAACGTCCTGAAAATGTCATCCTTGGTCATCTTTGCATTTTTCACCGATTCAGTGTCAAACACAAAGTGACTAAGAATATCTAAACTACGATCAAATCTTTTGTGGCCCTGAAAAGGGCCGTTTTCACGGTGGGTTGGAGAGGGAAACCTAGAGTGGTTGTTCCCCTCTCGCGATCTGCACCGATCGCGGTGCAGCTCGCCGTCTTCGCACCTCCAGCCGAGTGCTGCGACGGCTCCGGCGACGCTCCGTGAGCTCTTCTAACAGAGCCGCCCTTTCTTCAGGACCCAGCAGCATCTGTGGTCCTTCCACCACTTCCACGGGCTCTGTTGGAGCCGGCTCCGGTGGTGGTTGCGGTCTTGGGATCGGCTGTACGATAGCCGTTGGCTTATTCGCGTTTTTTAAACGCCAAGCCTCCCAAAACTCGCTTATTTTGGACTCCCTTGTCGTCCTTAACATCAGCCTGTCCCACTTCATGGCTGGTTGAGAAATGAAAATTGTGATGGCTGCTCCCGCTTTTAAAAGCATTTAGGATGGTGGGGGGTGAGAGTGGGGGTGAGAGTGGGGCTAAACAGTTGTAACATATCCTTTCAGAGTAACAAAATATTTCCTATAGAATAGATTTCTTGTTAGAAATATTTTGTTACACTGAAAGGATACGTCTGTTTTTGTCATACTTAAGAGCAGGTTTGCCAACGTTCTATGTGAAACGACACAAATTCAGATGTATCTTTTTGAGCGTATCAACCCAGAGTGAATTTATTGTTTAAAATATGTTTCTTGATAGAAAGTTATGTCACTTTGAATAACTAGAGGCATATGCGTTCTTATAATACATAAAAACTACAAGCTAAATCTTGCAAATGCTCTTTCTCTCGCCATCTATGTATGATTTAAACACATAATGCATCTCTCACCCAAACTAACACAATTTTTCCTTCGAGAAATATCTTCCTTAGGAAACATAGTGTTTAACTACAAACTACGATCAAATATTCTGTAGTCCTGAAAAGGACTGATTTTGTCAGGGGACAGGCAGGGTTGTCGTATGAGGAGCTTTATTTGTAATAGAATTTACATTCTATTGCAAATAAGGCAAGACTGCTGATGAACGACGGTAAACAGTCTCTCCCTACACAAAGCACACCTCGAGTGGTTCCGCCTTTGATCACCTCGCGAACCCACTGTAAAATGGGTTGTGACGAAATGAACATCCATAATCGCAGCTCCAAATCCTCTCGTGTAGCAGTTCATACACAAATCTCTAGACCCCCATGAGACGTAGGATTGCATGATGCAATACCTAGGTCTAAGCCTACGCGGTCTGCGTACGAGCCTATGTTGCACATTTGGTGCGACTGCCTGCTCGTCGTCACTAGAATAACCATTATCCGAGCTTGACGACATTGTGGCTTCGAGTGAATTTAATTTTCTAAATCCCGTCTTATATACTTTCTTTTCCCCACCCCTCTCCTAAATTTCTCTCTATTTTTCGCCTCATAACCTTATTTACCAAAACCCCACATTTGAACTATTAAAATAAGGCAATAGTAAAAATAAAACGCAAATATGTCCTTTATAAGTTTATTTTAAATATGTAAAAATATATAATTTGGAGAATTACATAACTTCAAACTAATGTATTGATTTGTTAGTAACAGAACCATTAAGTATATTGTAGCTAAAAAATGCATCGTGAATAACTAACGCGTACACTTTAATGTCTTTAGGAAATTTACTTTTGCGTGTTTCAAACTCCAATTTCACGTCCACTGTGGACGTCCTCACGGCTTCTGGTTGGTGACTGCAATCGATTACGAATAACGGATTTTTCAGATAGTCGGCAAAACTCATCATAGGATCGCTCAGTTCTCGCTGGTAGTAGCTAGCTTGAAAATTCTCATAATTATAATAGGCTGCGGCATACAGTTTCTTTGAAAAATCTAAATTCCATCTTTCGTACGGAAATACGGCAGAGTTCAGATAGAGCCTAATATCACTTATATCGGCCGTTGTAAATTGTGTGCTATCTTTTGCTCTGTTGTCGGACGAGCTAGTTGGTTGAAAACCGATAATCAAATATCTCGGTTTTTCGAGACTCGTGCTAGTTCTTAAGGCCCAAACGTCTGACGATGTTTCTCTCAAAGAAGGTAGCTCGTAAAGATCCCATTTACGGTAAGCCATTGGAACGTTTGCGTTACTG
This sequence comes from Philopedon plagiatum, assembly GCA_963971165.1. NCBI lineage: Eukaryota > Metazoa > Arthropoda > Insecta > Coleoptera > Curculionidae > Philopedon > Philopedon plagiatum. Next base: position 79,500,622 of record OZ020193.1, read on the forward strand.
CCACCTTTATTCATGCGTGATAATATCTTTAACTTCTGTCGATCGTCTGGAATAATGTGACGAATTTTCCATTCAATTTTTTCAATTGAAATGTCTGCATCTACTTCGCCGATATAGCAATTGTTGAAAGTGCGGGCGATAATTAAAATCAACTCTTGCTTGACGTTAAAAATACCCTTTGAATAATCCTCTGCGAAACCCATGAGATATTTTAGAGGAAGCTTGCCGGAGAACATGTTACTTGTGGAATCTAGTATCCCTTGATTTGCTTCGTCTAGACCCCATCCGCATGCCATGAGAGCTCTATTTTGTGCGGCACCCAATGACACCATAGTTTTCATCGTTGTGGTAATTCCGGGTTTCCGAACGACGGCAACTTGCTCCCCTCCCATTTCATAACGACATTCGTCGAATAGAAAGGCGATGGCATTATTTGATAGATAACATTTTTTACTAACATCTTTGGGTTTAAATGTTCCTTCGATGTAAATGTAACTATCCGATATATCCAAAATGATATCTTGAAAGTGTACAGGTATACGAATTTCATCGGAATTGCGGAATGTTGGAGAACCGTAAGGTTTATATGTGTGTTCTTGAAAACTAATAATGGAGTTATCAAAAATGGGTTCGGTAAAAACTTCGATTTTGTCACTGCTAGCGGCCATCATTTTCTAATTTTTCTCACTTTCAAACCGATCGATTGTAGAAATTTGCAATCTTTCGCGGAGAGCTGGCGATTGCTGTGCGGATGTGTTTTCGATCGTCCGTCTGACTTGCGAATGAACCTTGACTGTGTTGTCTGCTTACTTTTATGTCGTTTAACTGAATCTTGAATTGTTGACAGCTTATGCAGTTGACGGTTAAAGCAAAAACCCATTATACGATTTTTTTCAACTCTAGTTTAACTATTATTTTCTCACCTCGAAAATCGATCAAATCACCGCTATCGTCCAAGATGCGTAGAGTAATGTTGTCGATAAACTGACGACCATCCGGCATTATCGGCATATAAATATTATTTTGCGGTTCTTTAGAGATTTTGTAACCGGGTTCGACGTCAATATCAAATTCAAATAACGTATGACTTTCCAAAGAATTCAGGTATGCTCCGGAAATTATATTACAATCCACACGTACGATGCGCACTTTCATTATGTCCACGATCGTACTTGATTCGTGTCGTTGTCCACCTTGCAGCAGCACAGAGCCAAATCCGAGCACTTTGCCGATACTATTGCTACCTCGAAAATCGATGCTATATTTTGACTTTAGCTCACATTTTAACGTATTATTATTGGCTGTTAATGAAAATAAATCGGTACCAACTTCATTGCATGACTCTTTTAAAGCGGTGTACATGGCTTTTGCTATTTCATTAATTTCGTAAGCTCCTGGTGGAATCCTTACATACTTTGGTATCGCTGTTTTCAAATGACTGAATGAATTATTGCTTTCGTCGATATTAAAAATCGAATTATATGTGTAAAATCCCAGCAGTGCAACTCCATATTTGTCTGTTGTATTTAACTCGATGGGTGGGTAAAAATCCGCACTTAAGACACTTGTATGTCCTGTTAGAGTGAATGTGTAAGACATGACTGACCACGAAACTATTTGTGTAGCTATTTTATTGCTGTTTGCAACAGTTAAATGGATTTAAGCTGAAGCGTTGCTTTATTCCTTTGGACGTTTTTAAACTGTTTTCTGCCTTTATATTCACATCGTTAATTTTGCAATAACAACAAAATATTTTTTTTGGTATCGGTCCATCGCCCTCGTCCGAATCTGAATTATTGCTATTATAATGTTCGAAACAGTATTGATATTTCAATATATCGACGTCACTTTTTAGGTGATTAGGTAACCTATCCCAAACTAGTGCTATTTCATTTGGAGCTAATGCGATCAACACTTCTTTGGGCGTATTTTCTAACTGTTCGGCAGTCATTTTTTGTAATCCTCCGACTTCACGATATGCTTTAAGTGATAGCAACATTTTGGTGTAGTTGTCACGTTCCATTTGGGGTGTCAAAGACATACTTTTTACGATTGTAAAAGAAACTTCAAACACAAATGTCCACACCAGACTGTTCCGAATTCTTGTTGACGGTCGTATGTATAGTAAATTTTCTTCGTCGCTTCGGAACCCATCTGCAGATATCGTACCAATTCCATAGGTGGGGGTAAATCACCGAAACTATCGTAGTATGTTACATCAGAATTGCTTTTTCTATATGCTACCCAATGAGTCCCTACACCCGACATACTATCCAAATTTATAATGGCGGCCTCATAACGTTTGGGACCGCGTACAGGTAATGAATCTCTCATATATACGCCTCGAAAGTGTGGTATTTTCATTTTTAAGGCGTACTTTTCTATATCAATATTGGATAGTGGTCTTTGAGGTAGGGATTCTATTAGTTTTTTGATTTCTTATTTTTGCCGTTGTTTATATATAATCCCAAACCTGTGCGATATGGTTTCAAGTATAATCCATTTCCTCTTGAACTTAGATGTAAGCCGGTACCTATTTTTTCTGCAGTCGACTTTTTTACTGCTTTTACGGCACGCACGATGCCTGCTGCACCACCTGCTAATGAACCTAAGGCCGATAGTCCTGCAAATATTGGTATTAACGGTAATATCCCCCCAGTCTTCGGAATTGGAATGATTCTAGGCGTGCGAATTTTTCGTTTGCCACCGGCTATTCTTAGGGATTTACGTGCAGCTACTGCAGCTATTTTCGATGCTTTCATGATATTTTTCTCGACAAGTTTTTTCCCACCAGCTTTTAACAATTCTGATCGAACGGGTCGTCTAATAGATGATCCAAAAGCTACTTTGTGTAGTCGCTTATGTTTACCAACGCCTTTACCTTTAGTGTGGCGGCGGCGGCGCTGGAAGCGACGTTTACCTCTAGTGGATGCTTTTCTCGATTTTGATGATGATGATACACCCATACCAAAACGTTGTTTCGCTTTCATAATGTTGGTTACCAACCAAGCTGCAGCTTTTTCACCAGCGCTAGAGTCTTTAGATTTTACTCTTTTCCACGCGCTTTGCTCGAGTTCCTGATCTGCTTGGTGGCGAGCACTTAAATTTTCACTATTACGCAAATAGGCTAAATCGTGTTTTTTGCATGCGACATCCAAAGAATTAATTCCTTGATCTCCTCTTGCCACACGTTTTACTACTTTCGTCCCGGGCCCGCAATACTGATAGCCGGGAATGTGTAACTCAAACGGTAGCCTATTAATTACTGAATTAACAATACCGCTTCCAGTCTTACTTGATAAACGAGACCGTCTACTTCGTCTGACGAGCGACATCTGAATGATAGTTTACGTGAAAGTTCAGTATAAAATATAGATTTTGTTAAGATGCGTGTCGTCAATCTTAAACAAAAACTTCCCGTCGATAATCTCGATGTAAAGGTCGGATCTGGACTAGAACAAAAATTATTTAAAAGACATGGTCCTTTGCTACCGTCATCTATTCGTGGATTATTAATAGGACCTTCAAACTGTGGAAAAACAAATGTTATGATTTCGCTGCTTACTCACCCCTCGGGACTGCGTTTCGAAAATGTTTATATCTACTCAAAGTCGCTCTATCAACCGAAATATGAATATTTAAAGAAAATTTTATCACCAATCAAAGGTCTTGGCTACTACGCTTTTAGCGACGCAAATAACATTGTGGAACCGTCAGATGCTAAACCTAATTCAATATTTATTTTTGATGACGTTATGTGTGAGAAACAGGACGTTATAAGATCGTATTTTAGCATGGGACGTCACAAAAATGTGGATGCCTTTTACTTGGCGCAAACGTATTCTCGTGTTCCTAAGCAGCTCGTCCGGGATAATGCCAACTTCATTATTATGTTTAAACAAGATGAGATGAATATGAAACATATATTTTCCGATCACGTTTCACCCGACCTGACGTTTACACAATTTCAAGAGATGTGTGCTAAATGTTGGGATAATAAATATGGTTTTTTAGTTATTGACAAGGACAGTGATGTAAATTCGGGCAGATACCGCAAGGGATTCGATAGTTATATATTCCTATAATAATAACTTGGATAATCATTTCATCGTTGAACGGTGCTTTGAAAGCATCATGAATGAAGAAATCGAATTAAAACGAAAGCTACTGGAAACTACAAATGCGGTTAGAAAAAAATTTAAACAAATTAAAGCAGCTAAAGTGCAGAATGAACATGATTTGGAAAAGTTTTATGAACCAGTTTCTAAACCACTAGAATCTATATCTAAAGCCGTAAAGCAGCAGCAGCAACAGTACGCAACTAAAAAATCAAGTACTACGACTAAACCACAAAGTCGGAGTAGCAGCAGCAGCTCGGTGGGAATGGCGAAAATGTTTGAAGAACATCCAACAGAAGCGGATTTTGAAACATCTACACCGATTTCGCAAAAAACACAAATTCCTACACCAAAACGTGGAAATCGTGAGTCACTGTTCGAAACCCCTTCCCCATCAACGATAACATCATCTTACACATCACCACACACATCAAGTGGTAGCAGTTCAGCCGCAAAAACTATTCAAGATTATTTAAATGGATTAAAATTCGAACCGTCCCGTTATGATACCGTGTATGGTGTACGCTTTGGTAAAAAAGACAATAAATCAACAAAATATATTGGCAACTTGGTGGTTCGTTTTCTAACAAACGGAAAGATGGTGTTATACAAGAACAAAACAAACATTGCTGAATTCGATGGAACGGCTGAGCTTTACGATTTGATTTTTCTAAAAAATCCAGCATGCTTAGATAATGAAGACGAAATTAGTCTAGATGTACTTCGAAAATACCAAACCATTTTGAAATTGACGGATGCGGCCTACGACGGTTATGACAAGAAACGTGGTTTAAGGGAAACCCGATGGAGAAAATATTTACGAATCATAAAACCGCTAATTATGGGAACCAAACTGGGTGGTGGTGGTGTAGGAAGAAAAAAAGGCGACAACAAAATCCAACTACCAGCAAAAAAGCGCCTATCGTCGAAATCATCTGAATATGTTTATTGGAATAAACCTAAGGAGTTAGTGGATAGATTACGATTATTGTGGGGGTCAAAAGTAGCTGGACATACCGGACATGATAATGAGATTATGTCAATTATGGAAGAGCTTCGAGAAGAAGGAATAATATATTAAGTTTTGCACGTAGTTGCCATCCTCAGTGTCTGATAAGACGTGGAACCTTATAATATGGATCCTAGCCGAGAAAAAATTAAAGTCGTAAATGAATTACATAGGACAGCAAGGAAAAATTTTGTTAGAAGACGTACAGTCATAAAAGGATATCGAGATTTGTGGCAAATTGATTTGGCGGAAATGCAGCAATATGCTACTGACAATGATGGTTACCGTTACATTGTTGTATGTATAAACTGTTACTCCAAATTCGTGTACACCAAAGCAGTTAAGAATAAGACCGGTGTTGAAGTTACGAATGCCATGAAAAGCATCATTGAAGAAGCATCATATGCACCAAACAATTTACAGAGTGATCAAGGAAAGGAATTTTATAATAGCACCTTTCAAGCCCTCATGAAAAAATATAATATAAACCATTATTCCACATATAGCACGAAAAAAGCGGCAATTGTTGAGCGTGTTATAAGAACTTTGAAAAATAAGTTATATAAACAATTCTCGGCTAGAGGTTCTTACAGATGGTTACAAATATTACCAGCTATAACGAAGACCTATAATAACACTAAACACCGCACCATTGGAATGAAGCCTAACAGTGTAAAAGAGGATACCCCTATTAAAGCATATGACTATTTGAAAATTGCTCCGAAGAAAAAAAAATTTCATTTGGGTGACGTTGTTCGCATTAGCAAGTACAAAGGTGTATTTGACAAAGGATATACGCCTTCCTGGTCCACGGAACTGTTTGAAATAGCAAAAGTTAATATTACAAATCCACCCACCTACTTGCTGCAATCATTGGAAGGTCAACCTATTAAAGGATGTTTTTACGAAGCAGAACTGCAAAAGACAGCTAGCCCTGGTGTTTATTTAGTTGAGAAAATTCTTAGAAAACGCAAGAACAATCAAAACGATCAATTGTTTGTAAAATGGTTAGGTTTTCCAAATCAATTTAATTCTTGGATAGACAAATCAGATATTGTATAAATATTATCAAATAGGTTTTACGTTACGTATGTATGCATTATAAATAATAAAAATAAATATTGCTTTTCATAATTATTCGTTTTATTTTCAATTTAACAGTATAATTATGTTTTTAAATAGAACTTTATCTAGGTTGGTTTCCATTTTGGTTTTTTTGGATCCTTTATCTTCGTTGTAGTATACCGTGCAGCATGTGAGTGAATTTGATACATTTTTTCCTTAAGGTACGTAATTTTGGTCTCATCATCTTCAAACATTTTTTGAAAAACCGGTACTAGCACATTACTAAGTATGGTATTTATCTGCGAACCAAGTTGATGAACTTCCGTAAGGACATATTCTTTGGTAGCAGCATCATTATCATTTATCGGTTGGGCAACATTCCTTAATAATTTTCCCTCTATATCAAAATGTCCATCTGAAGTAAGTTTAAATCCGATTCCGGGCAACCCTCGCGATAAGTTGTTACAAACAGGAGTTTTCTGTCGACCAAATTTATCAATTGTGTTGTTAACACGACCCATTTTAAAGTAAAACTAATTCACTCTCTTTATGTTCAGCCTATATATAAATGACATAACTAATAAAAATTCATTTTACAATACACCATGAAGCAAGTAAGATTTGACGAAGAAAGAAATATTATCCACCGTATGTCTGTTTGGTGTTTTGCATATAGACAAGCCAGACAAAGTAATTTTCAGCAACTAATACTTGATAGATATCGTTTTCAAAGGAGAATTGGAAAAATGGATGTAATGCTAGCGAGGATTTTAGAACGGAACCACAGAAATAATATATATCAAGAGCGATTTGTTAATTCAAATGTATGGTGAATAATAAACATATTTAGTACAAAAAGATTTTTATTAAGATTTAAATAATACATACACACTATCATTAGAAAAACGCACTTTTTCACATAAATTTAAAATTACATGACTATCATAAGAAACTTTTACACTATATCTAAATTGTCTCTATTTTTCGGAATTACCAGCGCTGCCCTTCTTGGTCGAATTCCATGGTCTCACTATTATTACGTTCTGATGAACCTCCTCCCCCTACTCCTCCTCCTCCTCCTTCTAAGAAAACAGGACTTTGCGGTGATTCGTTAATTATTTCGAGATCTTCAAAATTGCTTGAAGAAGTCCAGCGCTGCCCTTCTTGACTGAATTCCGGCGTATCGTGATTATTATGTTCTGATGAACCTCCCACTGAGACAGCGAGACTTTGCAGAGATTCACTAGAATTTTCACGAGATATTTGTTGCGGTGATTTCATCCCATGTTTCTTATGGTACTCATTTTGACACCATTCACAGAAACCCATTATTCCACTAATAAATTCCCAATTTTCGCAATTGGCACACATCTGACGACCGTTTACAGAGAATGGGCGAACAACTGCAATTTGACGTTCACTTTTTGGTGACTGCATTTTGAGAAAATAAATTACTATGTAGTATTCTGGAAGTACTGAAATGCAGACTGAAACAAGAAAGTTTTGTGCCTCTATTTGTATCTGTTAGGTGACCTTCAAACCCCTCCACTCTCATATCCCATGTAAAATCGAGGTCACCATACACAGAATAGACTTGTTTCTTTATCTACATGCGCGTAATACGTATACGCTGAATAGCTTTTTCTTGATTCAACAATTTTGAATCGATTTCCTTAAGTCTTTTTGTAACAGATTGCAAAAAATCTTCATTCGCCTCTTCAGCAAGCTTTTTATTCATTTCATTAAGTTCTTTTCTAACATATTCCAAAACATCATTATTCACTAATTCACTAAGTTTTTTAATAATTTCACGCCTTTGTTCAAGAACATATTCCTGATTAGCGGCATCCCCAGGATTCTTTGGTGGTGCTACATTAGTTAAAGATTTCCCTTGTATATCATATTGACCATCATCGGTCAATCTAAATCCAACTCCTGGTTGTCCAACAAGAACAATGTGATTTTGGTCATTAAATTTTTGGCGCCCAAATTTATCAATTGTGTTGTTAACACGACCCATTTTTAGCTTAAACTGATGTGATTTTTGTGAAGGTTGCCTATTTATAAAAAATTAAACAATAATTTAGGTACATAATCATTTATTTAACATCTCATGTTATTATATTATACAATGAATTAAAGATTTTCTTCATCTTCTTGAACACACTCCATTTCGTCATCGCTAACAGTAGCCAATGCTTTACTATCAACTTCATTGGTGACTGCTTTATTTCCAAGGTCATCAAGAATAGTGGTATCATCTGCGGGAGCCAAACCATATTTTGTAGCTAATTCATCGGGTAAATGGGGCACTTCGAATAGGTAGCTTCCCAATTCTTCATTTATCATTCCAGCGCAAAATTCGTCCAGATCAATGGTTCCATATAGGTATTTCTCGCAAGTATGTGCTCCAGCCGTGAAATTTACGGCGTCTTTCATATACTTCCTATACTGACTTTCACTAAAACCCACATCGGATTTACCATAATTTGCAAAGTGTACTATTTCTTCAGCCAGCTCCCTTAATTTACATGATAACCAATTAATGTACATATCTCGATTTTCAATGACAGTAGGGCAGTCACACATCTTAAATAGAAAATAATGGATATGTGATTGTGTGTGACTGTGTGTTTTTCGATATATACTTAACAAGAACTATTTTATTACATTTTAAATCAACATTAAAATAGCCTAATCAACAATATATTACAAACAACCAAAATTTAACAACGCTCTAGTATTACCTCCAGAGAATACATGTGAGCTTTGCCCCAAATAAGTTAAGGTGTACTGATCACCGGAGTTATTCATCATTTCAATAGTATCCTCTGTCAGAATTTCAGCTACGCGTGATGGTAAAAATGTTTCAAATGTTGCTTGATGTGTTGGATCAAACAATGTGACGATAATGGCTTTTCCAAAACGTGAAGTCAAAGAATTAATTTTTTTTATCATATAAATTTTGCCCACCGTTAATGTAGAGAATTTTCTACGTTCCAGAAATTGAATATCTTGGTTTATCATATTATTAATTTCGGCTATGGTCTGCTTTGAAATGCTCATGATTTAAAATACAATAAAAACAATTACTGTCAAGTACCTTGAATAAACACTTGTAGAACACACCACAAACACAATACTTTATATGCCAAAGCAACAGTTAACGCATACGATGTATGAGTGACAATGAAAGCTATTTTCGAAATGAGCCATATTTATTAGGAAGTAATCCAAGGTCAAGTATTTATTTATGGTGGGAGGAATACATCCGACGACCTCGAAAAATACAAAACAAATGTAACCTTGAAATAAGCGTCGTCCACCTGGTCATCACCAAACAAAGAAACATCTGCTCGCGTTCAAGGCCAAGCAAATGTAACCTTGAAATAAGCGTCGTACACCTGGTCATCACCAAACAAAGAAACAGCTGCTCGCATTCATTGAAAATATGCACCGCAAATGTAACCTTGAAATAAGCATCGTACACCTGGTCATCACCAAACAAAGAAACATCTGCTCGCGTTCAAGGCCAAGTTCTTGACCTTGACCTTGGAATAACACCTGCGCATATCAAGGCCAAATAACAATAGCACACCTGGGCGTTCAAGGTCGACCCTACTGCGCATGCGGAGACTCGGGGAGCATCATATCCCTCTACTTATGTGCGTATGCAAAGTCACTAATACTCTAATATCCATCTAACCTTAATTCTTTTCGAATTCCGATATATCACGGCGACATTATCATGGTATTTTGTAACGTTTATTTTTTTTTAATAAAATAAAGAGGCCTCGCCTTGCCTGGGTTAAATAGTGACCACACGCTTCTAAAAAATGTAGAATTGGTACCGACTAGGGTTTAAAAATGACCCACGCATACACGGACAGAAAAATGTTAAACTTTTCTGCACAATTGAAGCGTTCGGCCGAATAACGGTCTATGTTACAAATTTGAAAAAATCCCGTTTCCATTTGAATAAGGGCCTATGAAGTCTTTACTATCGACTAAAGGAGATTTTCTCTTTAAATAGCTGTAGATGTCGCTGTTATGTCACATTTCACGAGTCCTAACAGGCGATTTCGGGTTGGAATATGTTACATAAAAACCTTTTATTTTTCTGTGAAAATAGAAATATTGGTGGAATAACGGTCTATGTTACATTTCCGCTCGTGACTTTATTAAAATCAATAGATTTTGGAATTTCGCTTCTTTTGAAAAATTACTAAACTGTAACATAGACCGTTATTCGGCCGAACGCTTCAGTTACGCATCAATTAAAATAGCAATTTTGGGCTACCTCTATAGAAATCATGTATACATTTTGCTTGGGTTCGTAAGCTTTTCACAAATTTCGGAAAAAATAGCAGAAGTTCTGCAGAAGATGTGAATAACTTTTTGTCGATTAAAAACTCTTTGTTATACGAGCGTGCGGAAAGTAACTACATTTCGCACTTATATACGTGCTGAAAGTTGCACTTTATCGCACTAGTGCTGAAAATATTTTTAGCACTAGTGCTGAAAGTTTCTTTAGCACTGACTCGGGAAACAATACATCAACAATCACATACCTATATCGCCTCTTAATTAGTCTTCGTCTGCTAATTAACGTCACTGGACCCGGACCGAAGAGGTCCAATTTAACATATTTAGTAAAATATTGGTGGGAAATACCCAGAAAATAACCATCCAAAAATTATGAATCCCCCGAATAATTACAGGGCTTTTCTACTTATATCGTTGGTATGCAATTAAGTTTGTGGTATTTACCTATTTGTTGATTGCCAGTATAGACGTTATTCGACCAATATCTAACTTTTGAGTAGAAAATGGAGATCGAGAAAGAAATTGAAGAGAATATGATTGATGGGGTACCGGAAGACATTCTCGAAGAAGCCAAGAATATGAACATCGAACTGTTACCAGAAAAATCGAAATACCGTTATGCGAAAGAATTGGGAACATTTAGTACCCAAATGGTATGCAAAAAGGAAAATAAACAATTTCAAGAAAGAAGAGGTAATTGTAGTATACTTTTCAGACATTTATGTCTGTTATGGTCAACTCAATGTTAAAAGCATGTTAAAATTAAAACATAATTTGGATATAAGCAACTATGCTGAAATAAAATGTGTTTAAAAAAATACAAAACTAGATAATTTTTTTCACGCTCGTAACAAAAACATTGTACCCAACAGGTGCGGAAAGTGTCTTTTCCGCACTCGATTGCCGACCGAACTCCGCTTGGCGTCGTTCGGTCAACTGCTGTAGCGTGCGGAAAAGTATCACTTTCTGCCCTTATTACAGTGTAACAAGAAAGAAGAAATTGTTAACATTACTCTACATTTTACCGTTTCCCATCAGTTTCTAATTTCTGTCATTATATAATCTTTAGTTAAGTGTTGGGTATTGAAAAGGTATTAAACAAGAAAAAATCTTTGTGCATCTGTTTATTTTTTACTACACTATTATGTAGTTTAAAATCAGCTGTTGCATTCAAATGATATTTCCTCAGATCAAGCAAATAACAGATAAAACCATTCATAAATTATTCTATTGTCACCCGTCAACATCTACGAAAATTACGCGAATGGGAGAAAGAAAGATAGTAATATGCTGGGATGAAAAGTTATAGTATCATCCATTGATGTCGCATCAAATAGACAGCATTATTTACGTTTCAAAGCAACTAGGGATTCCCGAGCTATTTAAAACCCGCCAAACGATATGGTCCCCCACCTACTTCTCAAGAATGGCTGTTGCCAGGCTTTCAGTTATGTAAAATATTTTCAGACTGATACTTATCAGCAATCATAAATACCACAGACTAAAGCATATGACTAAGGATTAATAAAATATACCAATATACCATTACTTTGGGTGATAATAATTTTTTATAATTTATTTATTATTTCGAAATTTAGAGTGAGAGTGGCAAGTGTGCTGCTTTATTGAGAAATCTGATGAATCTGAAAGGCGTAATTTCTTTTGTACTTTCCAGGCAGGTCGGAATATACGTGTGTACTGTGAAGTGATATTTTAAGTGATTTTTGTTTTTTTTTCCTGTTAGAACTTTATCCACAAACTTTGCGAAATGACGCGTTAGTGCCAACCGTGTGGAAAATGGATTATTTTCATTCGGAACTGTCTTTTCAGAGGTTTGCTTGGTGGAATACAGAATACAGGAAAGTCATTAAGGTGGCGCGCCGATACGGAATTATAGCGGTAGTTCTTTGTCCTACACACGCACAATGTACAAAGCAAAAAAAAGGCTAGTTATGAATGAATGCTGTTGTCTCCTCTGAAGGTCAATGGTATCATCGCATGGCGCACATCTCGTACAATCGCCATGCAGCGTTGCCAAATGTCAATGTTAGAAAAACGGGATCTTTATGATGTTATATAATTAAATAAAAACATGCCAGTTAAATTTTTTCCATTTTGGCAATGTTGCTGTTAAGTATCCATCTAATACGCTCCACTCATTGTAGTGACTCTGAGGTATTGTTGGCAGTAAGATAATTATGTAAATAAAGGGTCTGTTCTTACATAATTAATCTAAGGATATTTTAGTCCTAGTGTGTTCAATTGCATTTATTTATCGTATACAAAAACTTCGCTCCATTCGATGCACCTTAATTTAAATCTCTTTCAAAACAGGACAACTAAACTTGCTGTATCCGATTGAAACTTCAATGGTGACCGTGTAAATCGCGATTTTCAAGTAGATAGAGCTGCATCCGATCGGATTCATCCTTTCGAAAGTGACGATGTCTCAATAATAATTAAAATTTTCAGATCTAAATGGAAATACAATGCATGTCTGAATGTTTAAGTTGTCAATGGCTCATACTGATTTAATGACTAAAGGCGAACATTTCTCTAAGAATTAATTTTTTTTATTATTATTATGTTTTTATTCGAATACAACAAACCACATTTTCTGTCCCAAAGAATAACTTATGCGTGTTCATTATCATAACAATGCGATAAAAATTAAAGGAAACAAATTTCTGAAACAGTTTATATGTTAATTTTACTCATAATTCGGGGATTCCATTAAAACACAATAAAACATAAAAAGAAACGTGTAATTCACACAGAGTTGTTATACAGGGTAAACCAAATGTATTTTGTTATAAAAAATTAAAAAAAAATATTGTTTTATCTATTTAGCGTCCATTGCTACTATTTGGGCATTTTTAATATTGTTGTTGCTGTGTTATTTGCCTAAACAAGAAAGCATCGCCGCTCTGTCGGGGATTTATCCCTTTACTTCCGATACTGCCAAGGATTTTGCTCTAAAGAATTAGCCGCTATAATTCTCCCCTTGACTGCTCCTGACAGAACAAGAGGCGCGTTACGTATGCATCCCTTTACTGTCCAGCTACAAAAGCCTAGAACATCCCACATCCTCATTTATACCTAAGGTCTCCAGATTATGGAACACATTGCTTGCAGATGTTTTCCCTTCCCCTCCCATTCTCCAATCCTTTAAATCCCGTGTCAATAGATATTTCCCTTCTCTTCAGATGCCCTCAGTAAGTTAGTACTTAGGTTTGAAGTTTACGTGGACTGTCTCAGATAAAAAAAACTTTGCATGGAACACAGATTTTAGGGTTACTCTTAATCTGGCCAACTGTATGGTCCCCCACCTACTTTTTGAGCACGATTGTTGCCAGGGTTTCAGTTATGTGACATTTTTCAGATTGATAAATTATATTTAAATAACGCAATTAATGTAGGTTAATATCTGCAATCGTAAATACCACAGGCTTGATCGACTAAGGATTAATAAAATTTACTAATATCCCATTATTCTTCGTGATAACAATTTTTTAGTAATTTATTTTCCATCGCATGGTGACGAAATTTAGAGTGAGAGTGGCAACATCGCTTTTTTTCCGTAGCACGTGCCGTAGTCCCGTTCATTCATATACTTATAGTGAAATTTTATGTGATTTCTATTTATTCTTAAAAGGATTTTAGCCATAAACTGAAAAATGGTGAGTCAGCGTCATGTGTGTGGAAACATGGATTCTTTTTATCCGGAACTGTCTTTTCACATGTTTGCTGGGTGGAATACAGACGGCTTGGAAAGCCATAGTGACGGCGCGCCAAGGCAGATGTTTAGCGTTCTCTCTCTCTCTCTCTCCTTTTTCTTTGTTCTACACACGCACAATGTGTGAAACAAAACAGAAGGTTAGTTATGAATGAATGGTGTCATCTCCTCTTGCTCAAGGTCAGTGATTGAGCACTACATGTACTTTCTCAAATTTCCAGCCATTTATTAATGCAACAATAATTTGTCCCTATCTGGTAGCACTTCATGGACTAGACATTGGATGAAACGGCTACGACATAATGCCGCCAATATCAAAATTCCAGGTGATGATTTCGCAATTGTTTTTAAAAGGTAACTTTTTTTTTCACACATACTTTTTCATTAATTTACGGAACTGTTTTATAATTCGTCACAGACTGTGACTGTTATTACTCAACACCTGGGTACAATAACCTGCAATTAATGAAGAGCCGTGGAAAAAAATAGTTTTGGGTCACCCCGTATTTCTCGGTCTCTTTAATCGACTTTTTTCCACAAAAACATATTAAATTCTTCTTCTAAAAGGGCTGAAAACGATAAAAATACACGGAGCGGGCGCGACGGGCGGTTAGAGTTAAAATACCACCCGCGGGTCCACAATGGAATCCAAACGTATCTAACGTTATTAATCAAAATGTCATTCCCTATTATTCAAAATAAGAACAATGGACTGTGCCTGTTATGTTATTATTATTATTTTTTCTCTCATGTTCGTTTTGTTTTTAATTTTCTTCGATTCCCGCATCAAAGTCAAAAAGGGCGATATATTTAAGAGGAGTAATCAGCTCCCACCCCTACTATTTTTTTTAAACATTGTTTTAATTTAGCTATTTGCCACAAAAATCCAATGTTTATCTTACGGAAACTTTTTACATTTTAGAACAATCAGGGTTACTCTTAATTACCCAATCAAACCCAATCAAACTGTCTTTTCACAGGTTTGCTCGGTGGGATACAGACGGCTCAGAAAGCCATAGCGACGGCGCGCAAAGTCGGATGTTTATCATTCTCTCTCTCCTCTTTCTTTGTCCTATACACGTACAATGTAGGAACCGAAACACAAGGCTAGTTATGAATGAATGGTGTCGTTCCATCCGATACAGCTTAATTCAAATATTTCATGGAGCAGGACGAAGTTGAAATATTGTATCCGATTGGATTGGATAGAGACGCATCCGATCGGTTCCATTTACTCAAAATTGACGACGTACACACAATGCATTAGCAAATGTCGGTAATTTCGACTTTGTACGATTCTGGCGTAAGAGCTTCAAAATCGTAAAGAAATTATTTTAAATATTTTCATTTTCTCACAGAATACCGTCGGATCCATCCATCCACATTTTGTATTTCCCCCAATTAAAATATCAATTTCTCTCTAATGCGTTTATTAAATGCAGCTGTGCATACACATGCATTTAACATTTGAAAAAGTCATATTCCAGCTAAATGCTCAGGTTTTTTCAAGATGATTTCAAATGTAAACACATTTCCGTTAAATACTCTAAGCGCGTTAACATTTTTATGACTTCATTAGAGTCTTTAATTCCGAAGAGTTTTAACTGTGTAGTTTATCAAGCGATAGTAGGGAGTTGTTGCTACCTGAGCTACCGGGCACGCTAAAGAAAATAGAGACTTTTAGCCTTCGAATAAAGCAATTTTCAACAAGTGCTACCAGATTCGTCCCAATTCCGTGATTGAGATAAGCTACGTACTACAAAAAAGTGGGTGTTTCGCAATTTTTTTGTTTGTTTATTAGAAACTGCTACCAAAAATTTGTATTCAAATCTTTTTAAGAGCTAGAAATACCCTAAAAGAACAGTGTGTCCAAAAAACTATGCGACAAACGGGAAATGTTATTACTGGTTTCACAAAAACTTTCTTTTCCGATAAAAGTTGGTGCTTATCGTCAGTTGCAACAATATATTTTTCATAATAAATTAAATCAATAATAATTAAATCAATAATAAAAAATGTTCCTATTTGTTGTGTACTTTTTTGGACACACTGTACATTTAAAGTTTAATTTTTTTAGGTGAATGTCATCATTTTAGGCGAGTTAATTGCTATTACGAGGCGTCTGAACAGTGTTATCGATGAGTATTTTCTTTGTGTCATTTTATTTATTTATTTATTATCAGCGGTAATCCCATTTTTTACAATAAAAACAAACAATATATTAATTATTAAATATTCAATAGCTGTTTTAACAACATTAATTTAAAAATAAAATAATATAATTTGTATATACTTGTCCTTGGTGAAGCCGATACAAAACCATTGTATTAAAGAATAAATGGCCTGTATCTTTTGGCGGATTTAGTATTTTTCAATTAGACAGAACACAGTGCGATTCGTATCAATTGCTGAACCGATTTGTTAAAGTAAATAGAAATATTTTCGTGTTTTGCTGTTATACGAGTTAAAGTTAAAATACATATTACTCGTATGTTATATGCAAAAATAATAATCAAAGTAAATAATCAATAAAATAAAGGCACTAAAGGTGGTATTAAAAAAATATATTTTAATTTAAATGTAAAATTGAAATAGAAGAAAATTCCTGGGATTTAGGAAAATACACTTTCCCGGTTTGAGCAAAGGTAACCGCTGTGGAAAATTTGTCAACAGCACACATTGGTTTATTATATTTTAGTTAATAGACTAGTTTTAGAGAAAAAACTTAACTTTTGTAAATTACATGACCTCCATTCCTGTTTCCAATATAAATAATAGTTTAATTTTATTGAATGAATTGTGATTCGAAATCTGGTGATAGAAAATCAATATCCATTTCAAAAATTGAAAAGTTTAGAAGATTTAAGTATAACTAAAATAGTGGACCCATAGTCATTTTGTGTTAATTAATCAAAAAACTTGTATGTAGTATGAACGTGAACAAAGGAGAAAAATAAGGTTAGGTCTGACATTTATTCTTCTCTTGCTAAACCTCTCCTTATTTAACCTCGATTTTAATTTAAAATTTTAAAACGTTTGGTCAGAGTCGTAAAAAAAAACGAATGACAATAAAATGAGGTATTAGTTTTTATTCTCCGTATTTAAGTAAACTGTATTAGCGTTTTATAGTTTTTTGCCTCTCTTGTTCGTCTTTTATGGGATTTAGCCATTTGAATATTAAAGAGTTACCGAGAAACCGTGAAAGTGGGAAAATTTTAAATAATACATATGTATAATATATGTTTTATACGTTTAAGTTTAATGGTTAATCGGGTGTTTTTTTTTTGTATGGTTCAGCTCCTGGATGATGTCAAAGTTAAAACTGAAACCAAATTAAACTGGAAAAAATCAAAAGATGTTTTTTCCATCTTGGATTTTAAATCAATAAAAAGAATTGAAGACTCGTATATGCATGGTTGCCCTTAAAGTTACGATCAGATGCAGTAGTTCAACTTAGCGCTGTTCCGAAAGAGATTTAAATTGTTAAATTGAGTTGCATCCATAGATTTAGAGACAAGAACGAGATACCCTTATTTACATTTTAGAGAGATCAGAGATTCAAAAATTACTTATAATCTGACCAACATGGTCCCTACCTACTTTGTGAGAACAGCTGTTGCCAAGCTTTCAGTTATGTGGCATATTTTCAGATTGATAACTATACCAAAATAATGCAATTACTGTAGGTTAATATTTGCAATCGTAAATACCATAGGCTAAAATATACTAAGTGGCAAAGAAAGGTAAACACCCAGTATTTATAATTTCATTGTAATAATTTTTTGCATGCAAATTGATTTTGGGTCAAATAAAAACAGATTAAATTTTCAGCCTTATCTATGCACTATCTTGTCGTTTTTACCCGGCTATTTTACACTGGTTTGAGCTACATGCGATTGTAGTTTTAGCAAACGTCGCAGGGGAACAACCGAGCGTCAAGATCGTCGTCTTAGACTTTTGGAGAGACAGCTTTAGTACCAGTCGGGCGATTGCGAATCAGTGGTTTGAAGAACATGGAAGGGTGGTTGGGATGCGTACAGTATATCGACGGATAAGAAGTTTTGGTCTTTTTTCTTACCGTCCCCATTGGGTGTTGCCCCTCACTCCTGAGCATCGACGCAATTGACTGCAATGGTGCAGAGACAGACTACAATGGAACGATGAATGGAACAGAGTGGTCTTTAGCGATGAATCCCGCTTTTGTTTGGGTATGCATGATGGTCGTGCAAGGGTAAGAAGGCGACGTGGTGAACGACGTGATCCACAGTTTGACATGGAGAGGCATGTTCATCATACCGTGGGGGTAATGGTATGGGATGCCATTGCATATGGTAGCAGGACACCTCTAGTCTTCATTAGAGGTAACATGACAGCGCGCCGTTACATTCAGGAAGTAGTGGAACCACATGTCCTTCCATATCTGGAAACCCTCCAGAACCCTAGTTTTCAACAAGATAACGCCAGACCGCATGTAGCTAGACAAGCCCTGGACTTCATGAACCAACACCACATTAACCGCTTACCATGGCCACCAAGATCACCCGATCTGTCACCGGTCGAACATGTGTGGGACATCATTGGTCGCAAGTTGTTAAACTTACAGCACCCCCCCTCAGACTCTGGCACTAGTGTTGTAAATATCCGTATTCATTAGATATCCGAATCATACGGAATCGGAATCAGCTAATATCCGTATCCATTATCCGAATACGAATCCATTTCTTGACCCGCGCGAAAGCGGTTACAGATCATGTATACGTATGCATGCAACAGACTAAAACATTTTCTATCCGGATACACGGCTAGGTAGGTCGATGCGGTATCGGTATCATACCATTCGAAGTCGAAGTTTAGGGATAAGAAGGCACCGCGTCGCGCCGTTCTCGTTTGAATTCGGTTCGGGTGAGGCGGGACTAGTTTAACCAATGGGTCTCATCTCATAAATATGATACCCGTTACCCCGATAACTATGCCATCTTTTTTTAGGAAATGTCATTAGAAAGAGAAAGCACAATATCAAATATGCCAAATCGCAGACCGTGTTGTTCGCTTACACTCGATTCCGATTCCGTTTTCTCTTTGCACTTTGCATTAGTAACCACCCGATGCGAATTTATTTTGATTCCGAATCCGTATTCAAGTTCTCGGCCGGTCCCGGATAATCCGGATTCTTTTAATATTCGGATCCAACGGATTTTTGGATACGAATCCTTACATCACTATCTGGCACCACTTAGACATGAGGTAGAGGTAGCCTGGAATGAGATACCCCAAGACGATATAGACCATCTTATCAGAACAATGCCCAGGCGTGTCAATGAGTGTATAAGAAACCGAGGATATTCGACACATTATTGAACTTAATTCCATTGGTGTTTATCGGATTTGGCTGGAAACCTAATCAATTATTAACCATTGTCTACGAAACATGTAAGCCAAAAAGTATTAAAATATATTAAATATAAATGGGTGTTTACCTTTCTTTGTCACTTAGTATATATGTATATGTAACTAAGGGTTAGCAAATTATAACAATATACGGTTATTTTTCGTAGTAATAAAATTTTATTAATTTAATTCCATTGCATGGTGACGAAAGTTAGAGTGAGAGTGACAACGTCGCCTTTACACCAGAGCACGTGGCGTCGTCTGGTTTATTCATGGTTTAAAGATTTGTCAGGGCGTAATGTTTTGTGTGTAATCTTTCAGGCAAGTCGGAATTAGGGCTTGCAATCCCGGACGCATATTTGGATCCCGGGATTTTCAGGATCGAAGAAATAAATTCCCGGGATCCCGGGATTGATCGCGAAAAACTGTATCATTAATAAAGGTAAATTATTTTTATTTATAATACAGGGTATTAATAAAGATGTGGCCAAACTTCAGGGTATTATTCCTTACTCAGTTTTAAGACAAGAAGTTCCTATAAACATAGGTCCTAAACGACTTTGTTTTGAATACACAGGGTGTTGACATTTTTTTAAAAGGTTTTCTTAAATATCTAGAAAACGCACATTAGTATCAAACAATTTTTAATGCAAAAAACTGCTTTTCTCATTTTACCAGTGGCGTGCACAGTGGTAACGCCCGAGGTTTAATTGAAACAAAAATATAAGTACGCCATTTTATTTTCAATCTGATACGATTTATGATTTAGCAAATAAAACTACACAAAAATCATCTATTTTTTCGGTCATATTAGTCGTTTCCGATAAAAACGAAAAAATGTAAAGTTATGCATAACATTATTTGTTAGTGTAATTTGTTGAAAATAACAAAAAAGTAAGAGAGCCATGGAAACAAAAAAAGTTCCTTAGAGAAATTTGACAACTAGCAAGATTCCTCGTTATGCATTAAAAATTGTCATCAAGTTTCAATTTGATACTAATTTGCGTCCAGTTATTTAGGAAAAATCTTTTTAAAAAAATTCAACACCCTCTTTATTAAAAACAAAGTCGTTTAGGATCTATGTTTATATGAACTTTTTGTCTTAAAATTGATTAAGGAATAATACCCTGAAGTTTGGCCACATCCTTTATAAACACCCTGCATAGAAATTTTAAAATAAAAACAAAACAAAGTTTATGCAGAGGACATATAAAAGTATAAGTAAAAATAATTTGAATTCTTTTAGATAAGTACTTAAATGAATCTTCCAGGGTTGCCATATCACGCGTTAAACATTATTTTAGGAAAAATACTGCCATGATGCTTGAAGCGTTAGGTTTTTTAAACATATTTCCCGGTATTGCAAGACCTAGTCGAAATATACGCGTGCACTGAAATTTTAAGTGACTCTTGGTTTTTTCTTAAAGAACTTTATCCATTTACTTTGAGAAATGGTGCTCCACTGCCAAGTGTGTGAAAAAAGAAATTATTTTCATCCGGAATTGTCTTTTCACAGGTTTGCTCGGTGGAACACAGACGGCCCGGAAAGCCATAACGGTGGCGCGCGGAGACGAAGTTACAGCTCTTGTTCTTTGTCCTACATACGCACAGTTTATGAAACAAAGAAATGGCTAGTTATGAATAAACGGCTCCGTCTCCTCTTGCTGAAGGTCAATGGTTGCATCATATGGAACGAAGTTTTCGTACAAGAAACACTGTGATTGGGCAAATTAGGACGGAAATGACATTTTATATCAACAGCTGACTGCACCAAGAATTTCTTTCTTGTCCAATTTCTTCCTATCTCGCAAAACTTCTGATAAAAATATAATAATGAATGGAAATAACTGGGAACTGAGACCGATAATGGTAAAAAATAGGGTTATGTTAGCTCTTCTTATTAGTTGTACTGTAAGAAATTTTAGTCAAAATAACTGTGTTTATACCTTGTATGGAACTTCTGTTAATTTTTTTTTTGCAAAAAGCTTACAAACCGGAGCAAAATGTAAATATAATTTGTAGAAAAAGTTGCACAATTGATTTTCTTGAAAAAATTCATACAGAATTGTGCAAAAACATTTTTCTGAGCGTATGATGTATGCTCCTGTATGTATGTATATATCTTTATCATGCTTTCTTTCCTCGATTTTATGGAATTGACAACAGGATTATTCTAACAGGATTCTAATGCTTTACGAAAAACTGAAAAGAATGAAATTAAATTGCATCCGTTTAGCTTCATCGGATCGAGATGTCACGGTGTACCCATGTTCATTGTTTTTATTATTTCTATCGATATATATATATATATATATATATATATATATATATATATATATATATATATAAATCCTTCTAATAATACAAATCATTCGGCAAATTATTTTAAAATCACATTTTTCATTCAGCACATGGAGAAAACTTGTTTGTAAATGAGTATCAAAGGCGAACGACTAACACGTCTCGAACGAGTCGATAATTGTCAGTATTTTTCAGTAATTTTCAGCGTGCTTTACAGTTTACAAGCTTTATTAGACTTTTTTGTAAACTAAGAAGCTTGTGACTGTGAGAAGACATATTTAAAATAATTATGTTAGGACTTTTTTGAACAAGCAGAATTAAAAGGGGTCTAATTAATACTAATACTAATAACTAATAACTATTATTTTCTGGTATGACTGTTAATTGTGCCGAATTTTAGGGGTTCGCAACTTCGACGATTTTGAGAACCACTGGCTTAGGAAATATTGATAAGCCAGATTATAGCCTACTATATTTTCTAAAAAAATGAGTTTTCGAAAAAACAGACTTTTAAAAATTAATTTTCGAAAAGTTATTCTTTCAAAATTCTTCATAAATTTATGAAGAAGATTTAAAAAGCGTAGAAAATAATATATTAGAAAATGGTAAATGTCGGCAGTTTCGCATACATGTATGTATATGCCCTTTAATATTCTATGTCGAACCCTCAAAGTACAAATTATAAATATATATAAATAGATAATAAGAATAAGTAAACCAGTTTAAAATCGTTTTTAAGACCGTACACGGTCGTTGCGGCATTACCGCGCACGTAACATGCAGAAAATCTGGTTTTGATTGTTACTTATTGTCCAGCACGGGTCAGAATTAAAAGGCAAACAATAAAATGAGGTGTTAAATAAGTAACCGAGAACGGGAGCAACATATACAGGGCGATTCAGTAAAAAAAGGATAATTTGATCAATGCCA
This sequence comes from Philopedon plagiatum, assembly GCA_963971165.1. Taxonomy (NCBI): domain Eukaryota; kingdom Metazoa; phylum Arthropoda; class Insecta; order Coleoptera; family Curculionidae; genus Philopedon; species Philopedon plagiatum. The sequence goes on from OZ020193.1 coordinate 79,523,495, forward strand.
CTAAAGCGGGTCATTTTTACACCGCTTCTCTGCTCCATAAAAAATGTGAAAATAATAAAAAATAATACTGTTAATGAATATTTTCTTTTGTCGTGTTGATAACCAGTCAAATACAACTAATATAATATTTAAATATAAGTCGTGTATAAATCATGATCATCATGACTAGAACAGACTATTTTGTCCTAATGCATCTCCTCCTCATCTTCTCCTCCTCTCCTATCCTCCAGCATTTTTTTTTATTTCAGAATATAAAGTACTCCATTCGAAAGTTTCATCGCAAAAAAATTAGAATTTTTTCTGATCAAATTCACCCTCAAAATAGCGATTGAACATCGCTTATTAAAAAACGGTGAGATGGCCTCACGCCCCCTTACGAAGGGCGACCCAAATTTAAGAAATAAATTAAGCGTTGGCATCGCTGCAAGAATTTTGCGGGCTGCTCATCGAAATTATGTTATCAAACTAAATTATAAAAAAAAAGTTGTAATATCCGCAATTTATATTCTGAATATACAGAAATATTAAGGACACTGAGAAAACAGTCAAATCATGATATTTTATAACCTACCTCAAAAACGATATTTCCGCATGAACATCAAATAAGTACTAACCGTAATTCATCGAATGACGGGGGACAAAAGCTACTACACGCTTCAACAATGATTTTTGAGTTTTACTATTATTTCTGTTGTAGTTCATTAAAAATAAAATTAAATTCGAAGATTAAAACATCCTACAAAAGTTACGCAAAATATAAACATTCCCATTAGTTCTACAACGGGGTGCATGTCGGTGTTGCCGTATCCTTAATTTGATTCGCGACATTGTCCACTCCTGTCAGTTGTTTTTCGTATAATAAAGATAAATGACATATGGCGGGAAATTCAATTTTTTAAATTTGGTCGAGTTTTAAACCTTAATATTTTTGTTGTGATCCGTCCAACCGTCGTAATTTTTGTGTGAGTATTTCGATTGACTGATTGTGCAATATTATTAACATATTTATTAAAAACGCGAAATAACTGAACAAGCCCAATGAACGTTTCCTTTAAGGTAGGACCATAACAAAATTACTTTTAGTATCGTTTCTTAGACATTGAGGTTTCCTTAAGTTTGGGTAATACATACCTTGCTTAAATTCTACTCAAAGTCTAAGGAATACTCGAGGAACGATTATAAATACGACATTAACTTACCTGAGACAAATTATTCAACGTATAAAAAAATCATAAATATCAACGAGTACGAAATTGACAAGGTAGCGGATTGTGGCGAGTACAATAGATTAGTTTTGTGCAAAAAATGATAATAAAATTAGCCTCATGTGCATTCACCTGCAGCAAACATGAAATTAAACGATATAATACGCGCTTTAATCTAAATACATGATGCCGCTTTTAAGGATTCCACAAACAGACGCGGTGGAGGTGGCGGTGGCGGTAGCGGTGGTGGCAGCGGTGAAAAAGAACCCACGTAATACAATTCGAGCACTCAAATACCAACGTTCCAACTGCGGCCAGAACGTGGGTTCTTTTTCACCGCTGCCGCCACCGCTACCGCCACCGCCACCTCCATCGCGTCTGTTTGTAGCATCCCTTATAGTATTCCCACATTGTAGTGTGGAACTTAAAAACGAAGTTTCAAATTTTATTTTGTAATAGTGAAAATCCTTTTCCTTTTTAACTCCATATAACGAAAATATTTAGCTTTTAAATTTAAAATGATATTTACCGGTGCCGCAAGGCCTCTGATTTTCTAAAAAAACGAAAAAAAATCAAAAATTGCATTAAAGCTATTTTAAGCTTATCAATAAGTTTATATTATGCAAAACATAAAATAAAGAAGTGTTAGAGTCCTGTAATAGAGAAGTAGTTTACTTTGGACTCTATGCAAAAGATGGCGCCACTTCACTGTGGCGATATTTGACCTTAGTCGGCGTAGCGGGCGTTGGAATTGTGTCTGTTTTACTTGAGTACGAGTCATAACAGGTTGGTTTTGGTTAGTGGTCCGAGTTAAGTGTTGTTTGTGTGTTTATCAGTTTTTTCGATTATTTTCAATAAACAGTCGGTGACAAATAATGTGACAATGTCTGCTAACGTTCCTAAAACTAGAAATTTGTTAAAGTGTCCTGTTTTTGGTGAACCAAAACAAATAACTTTACACTATCGTGTTTTGCCAACATACGAAGACATTATGAAACATTATTTATGGGTGCAGTTCAACTTAAAATCTGAAAACTGGAATCGGGAACCTACTGTTTCAGAAATATCTCAGGTTGTTGCTGATGTAGTTAAAAATATATGGCTCAGAGCTTCAATTCCAACGGTTTCCGATACACGAATCGTGAAAATGATTAGAGACTATCATAACAAATGTAGAAATCTAAAAAAAAGTATTAAGAGTAGAAAGAATAATCCCACATTCAATATGAAATTGCAAAATTTTAGGCAATCGGCAAAGAAACTTTTTGATGTAAGCTCCTGTAAGTGCAAAGACTTTTCTTTGTGTAAATGCACCAAAGCTTTTCGTGTACCAGAACAAGAACGTAACTTTCTTAAAGACCAAAGGGATAAAAGGATGATGGCAATAGGATCAATAGATATAAATACTACAAAGAAAATTATGCGCAGCGCCGAAAGAAGAGAAAAAGAGGGATTAAGGAAAGAAAAAGTTATTTTAAAACAAAAAAGTGACATTTTGGTGGATGATTCGCCATCTGAAGATGATAGCCTGGAAGAAATCGCTGCAATCAGTAGTTCTATCAAACCTGAATTTGAAAATCAACCATCTACCTCAACTAATAGTGGAACTATAAAGAAACGAGCTAAAAAATTTAATCTACCTGCACTTGCCCTGGCAGTTGAAAGAACAGGAGTATCAGACAGAGCAGCAACTATTATTGCAAATGCTACTTTAGAAGACATGGGTCTTATTTCTGATGATAATAAAGAAAAAGTAATTGACAGAATGACTTTAAGAAGACAAAGAGAAAAGAAAAGACAAAGTTTGCAACAGCAAGAAAGACGACATGAGGTAATTTTAGAAGGCCTGTATTTTGACGGCAGGAAAGATAACACCATGGTAACTGAAGTAAAGGGAAAAAAAGTGTATCGAAAAATCATTAAGGAAGAACATGTGGTTTTAGTGCAAGAGCCAGGATCAAAATATATCGGTCATATTTCAGTAGCATCTTCCTGTGCTAATGATATAGCCAATGAAATTTTGACGTACTTTCAAAATATTAATATTGATATTTCAAATTTAAAACTTGTTGGGTGCGACGGAACCGTCGTCAATACGGGACGTAAATCTGGAGTTATCAGAATATTTGAAACGAGATTAAAAAGACCCTTACAATGGATAATTTGCTTACTACATGCAAATGAGCTTCCCTTCAGGCACTTATTTCAACAACTCGATGGGAAAACTACGGGTCCTAAAGGATTTTCTGGGCCAATAGGAAAACAACTTGAAAAATGCCAAGATATGGAAATTATACATTATGAAAGAATTGAATCGCAGCTGCCACAAGTTAATTTTGAAGATTTAAGTACAGATCAGAAGTACTTGTTCGAAATTTGTCAAGCGGTGTCAAGCGGCATATTTCCCCAAGACTTAGCAAAAAGGAACCCAGGAAAAATTGCTCACTCTCGTTGGTTAACAACAGCCAACAGAATTTTACGTTTATATGCATCCTGTGAAACTCCTTCTCAAAATTTAAAGGTCCTTGCCGAATTTATCATTAAAGTTTATAGTTATATGTGGTTCAAAATCAAAGTAAAACCTTCTTGCAAGGATGGATCTATTCATTTGTGGGAAATGATTAAATGTTCCAGGTACCTTAAAAAACAGCACAAAGACATAATCGATCCAGTCATTCAAAGGAATGCTTTTTTTGGCAATCATGAAAATATACTTTTAGCAATGATAACTGATTCCCGGCGACATATTAGAGAACTTGGGCTTAGGAGGATAACTGCAGCTAGATCCAAGCCTAACAAATGTGTTAGGAGTTTTGAAGTTCCTCCCCTTAACTTTGAAGCTCCTGAGTATATAGACCTAATAAATTGGAATGATTGTAAATTGACGGAACCTCCTATCTTGTCAGACTTATCTGACGAAGAAGTAAAAAAAATGGTACAAACCGGAGAAACACCTGATTTTCCACGCTTTCCGTGTCATACTCAAGCAGTGGAAAGGTGCGTCAAGATTGTCACGGAAGCCGCGTCAGTCGTGTCTGGATTTAAAGGTAGAGATGGTTTTATCTTGGGAAAGTTGAAGTCTCGCAGTGTTATGCCAAAGTTTAACACAAAAAAGGACTATAAGGCCATAGATTGAATAGGTAATATAACAAAGGGTGGGAGGGAGGGTGGAAGTCGATACGTAGCCACCTCCTCGTGGTGACTTCTGGGTAGAATTTGCTTAATATAAGCAAATTTGAGCTAAGAGCTGCGTTTTTTCTTATAGTTACTTTATATTTAGATTCTAAAACTTTGACGCCCGTGCGGCACCGGAAAACAAATGAATAGCCGTAAAAGTTTTTTACTGAGAGTTTAGGCATTCAAAAAGGAAAACAAATTTCACTATTACACATTAAAATAAAAAAGTTTTATTTTTACCGTATAGTTAAGTTCCACACTATGTACAGTTTCACACTGTGACACGGAACTGACATTACTAAGGTCAGACTTTCGGCAGCGATGGAAAAATATTGTTTGATTTTTGAAAAGTGTTGCACGTAAACAAAGATTTGGACACACTGTGAGAGGGAAATATTACAATACATTACTAAAACTCCCTCGTATAAAATTCAATTCTTGATTATCATTTGTTAAGTACATCTCACATATTTTCACTCACTTTAAAATTTCTGTTTATAATTTGATTATTTTAATTATTTTGTAAGCCACCTTGATAAAACTAAAGTAACTTTGAATGATTTACTTTTGAGGCCATAATCACCTAAACAGTATTTATTACAGACAAATATTTCTTAATTAAAAATAATACACTACATTGCCATAATTAGACTTATTGAAAATAACAGTTATTGTTCCAAAAATCGTCTAACTGACCAATGATTTTGATTTGTCTTTCTCTAAAAAAAATATTTGCATCGGAAAAACACTTTTGCATAATGACTACAATAATTTAAAGCGTATGGTTTAACGTTCTATGCATTCTTATATACTTTTAAAGGCTAAAAACAGTATAAACGTTACGCTACCTAACGTGCAAAAGGAAACTCACCAGTTGTAAACGCAGCCAACGGTAACTGCCTAGATATACTCTCTGCCACCTCAGAAGTCAATCCATAGATTCCTAACAGTTCCCTCATCGTATTCATAGCATAATTCCGCATCTCAGAGATCTGATCTGGACTCAGATTCTGAGGCATCGTCGCATTCTGATCGACCATATGAGGCTTACTTAGATTATGTATCGAGAAACTACTCGGTATCTTACTCGACTCGTTTTCTTCCGAATTACCTTCTGAGTCATCTTTGTTCTCCTCGTTTTCCGAGGGTGTCCTGTATTGTTCTGTATTAAAATCATCAGAATCGTAGTTCTCAGAGTCATTTTTTGGTTCTGAATCTTGACTTAAAAGTTCTGAGTCGTGGCTGAGTCGTTCAGATGTTTCTGAGTCTTGCTTCGAGCCGCTGAGATCCATGGGAGTAAAGTTTGGGTCTTGTATGACCTTTCTGGGACCTGCAAGAGGCTTCCGCCTCCTAATGTTGTTATTGACATTGTTATTTTCGTGGTATTCGCTTAAATTTAGCACTCCCTCGTCTTCAGAAGGAAGATTCTGAGAACATCGGGGCTTGAAGTTTTTTCTCTTGTTCCTCTTTGGCTCAGAGATATTCAACTTACTTTTGGGAGACGTGGGGGTGTAGGGTACTTCTTGTTCTGAGTCGCTGGAGTTATGGGATTCTGAGTACGCGGTCGGATGCGAGAAAGGGTGCCGGTGGTGGTAGGTGTCCATGGGTTCTGAGTGAGTGAGTTTCAAGGCTACTGCATCTGAAAATAATAAGAAACATTATAGATAAATTAATATGCAAGGTGTATCACTAAGTAATTCTAAAGATTTTATGAGATTAATTTTAGATAAAAAAGTCTACATAATCAATACAACAACAATCAAACCCAATCAAACATGTTTATTTTATGTGTGTATAATATAAATTATATAAACATCATCCCCGGGATTCACTATAAACTTTGCTCAACTGGGTGTTGGCGAGTTTTTGTCCTATCTTTGTTAATAATTCGTTATTAGATACTATTATTTCTGCGATTTTCTTGCTCATAAAGTAAATTTAGTTATATTATTGTAGAAAATACATACTTAGGGCGGCATTTTCCACGTGGCATCCATGCTGGCCAACTTAATTTCATTTTAGTCTCACAATATTAACTGTATATTCATATTCTATGGGTATTTTTAACGTATTAATAAAAGTTTCAACATATTTTATGATTTATTTGAGGAAAACAATATGTAAAAAGAATATTGGGGTCCTACTGATAGACAAACTTTCACCATAGATCTTTTAACATATTAATCTTCTGAATGAAATCATTACACACGACAAAACTTTAAATAATTGAGTAAAAATTGCTTGCAGCATATGAATATATACTTAATATACTTATAATGTTATTGTAACAAATAGCCGAAAAACCATGTCAAAATGAAACTGAGTTGGCCACCGTGGACGCCACGTGGACCGCCTTAAATTGCCCTTTCCTTCATATATTTGTGAAAAAACTTAAAATAAATTCATATAGTACAAAAAAATTGATTTATTGATATGTACAGGGTTATTCATTATATTTTGACACCCACCTACAGCTCTTATTACAAGTTATAGAAAAAAACTTTAAATACAAAAGTTTTAGGTTCTTTCACGTATTATCTTTTGGTAATAGCAGAAATAAAAAATCGACTTTACAACATTGAAAAAATTAATTGAGTCTTATTTTTTTAAATGGAACACCCTGTATATTATTAGCTCAAATGAAAGATCTCTTTGTTCTGATTTCAAATATATATAATTTGTTGGCATTTGGTTCAGCCACTTTTGAAATATTTGAGTTTATAACTTATTTTTCCACAATTGGAGATCATCAGTCATTAAAGTCTGTTGCTTTAATATAATCAAGTTGCCTCGAAAACGTATTGTTGTAGTTTAAATAAAGTATTTTTTTAAACTCAAATATTTCAAAAGTGGCTGAACTAAATGCCAACAAATTATATATATATTTGAAATCAGAACAAAGAGATCTTTCATTTGAGCTAATAATACACAGGGTGTTCCATTTAAAAAAATGTGACTCAATTAATTTTTTCATTGTTGTAAAGTCGATTTTTTATTTCCGCTATTACCAAAAGATAATACGTGAAAAAACCTAAAACTTTTGTATTTAAAGTTTTTTTCTATAACTCGTAATAAGAGCTGTAGGTGGGAGTCAAAATATAATGAATAACCCTAAAAACTTTAAATACAAAAGTTTTAGGTTTTTTCACGTATTATCTTTTGGTAATAGCGGAAATAAAAAATCGACTTTACAACAATGAAAAAATTAATTGAGTCACATTTTTTTAAATGGAACACCCTGTGTATTATTAGCTCAAATGAAAGATCTCTTTGTTCTGATTTCAAATATATATATATATATATATAATTTGTTGGCATTTAGTTCAGCCACTTTTGAAATATTTGAGTTTAAAAAAATACTTTATTTAAACTACAACAATACCTTTTCGAGGCAACTTGATTATATTAAAGCAACAGACTTTAATGACTGATGATCTCCAATTGTGGAAAAATAAGTTATAAACTCAAATATTTCAAAAGTGGCTGAACCAAATGCCAACAAATTATATATATTTGAAATCAGAACAAAGAGATCTTTCATTTGAGCTAATAATATACAGGGTGTTCCATTTAAAAAAATAAGACTCAATTAATTTTTTCAATGTTGTAAAGTCGATTTTTTATTTCCGCTATTACCAAAAGATAATACGTGAAAAAACCTAAAACTTTTGTATTTAAAGTTTTTTTCTATAACTTGTAATAAGAGCTGTAGGTGGGAGTCAAAATATAATGAATAACCCTGTACATGTACATTTTTTCGTTTTTATCGAAAACGGCTAATCCGAGCGAAAAAATTTAAGAGATGATTTTTGTGTAGTTTTATTTGCTAAATCATAAATCCTATCCGATTGGAAAAAGTGGCGTACTTATGTTTTTTTAAATTCAACCTCGAACGTTACCCCTGTGCACGCCTGGTAAAATGAGAAAAGCAGTTTTTTGCTTAAAATACTCCACTTTGTGCATTAAAAATTATCGCCAAATTTCAACTTGATACTAATTTGCGTCTCCTAGATATTTAGGAAAAACCTTTAAAAAAAAATTTAGCACCCTGCGTATTAAAAACAAAGCTGTTTAGGACCTATGTTTATATGAACTTTTTGTCTTAAAATTGCGTAAGGAATAATATCCTGAAGTTTGACCACATCTTTATCAACACCCTGTATTATAAATAAAAATAATTTACCTTTATTAATGTTACAATTTTTCGGGATCAATCCCGGGACCCGGGATTTTGTTTCTTCAATCCCGAAAATCCCGGGATCCAAATATACGTCCGGGATTGCAAGCCCTATACCCCACGGCATAGGGCTGCATTTAAAATTTTTGGCCTCAACTTCCTAGCGTCACCTCTCAAAGGGATTGAAAAAGTTAAATTAAAAGGTATATTTATTAACCAATAATAGCTATACACCTAAAATTTGGTGCCTCCATCTTTACTAATAGCAAAGATATTTGCCAATACTAAGACTTTTCAGACAACCTATATAAATAAATGCAAAGATTAACTTCTTGGCTAATGCAGCACAAGCAGACCGTAAAATAAATCAAGAAGCAGGACTATTTTTGCTGGACCAGAATCAAAAATAAATTCATAATACATACTACATAATTTTCTTATTCTTACACTTAATTTAAACCCTTAATTGTCAAATTAGACAAGTTTAACAATGGCGAATCTGGCCGTAACAGCAAAAAAAATCGGGTCACTAAAAACATATTTTTAAAATATTTAGACAAGAACAATTTCACATTTTGCCGTGCAAAACGGTCCATTTGCGAAACTGCCAAAAATTCTGTCTGGAGCCGTTTTTACACAAAAATATTTCGTTAAACGAATGCATCGGACTAAACGTGCCCGTTTTAGCAAATTTTAATAAAAACTTGCAAGAATTTCGCCTGAACCCGGTCAGAAATAATTAAAATTTAAAGCTGGCTATTTCAGAGAATCACCGTGATGGTCTCATCTTAAATTTTTAGTTTAGATGCCCCTTTTTTGTTACTGCCGGGCATTGTTCACTCTGTGTTTTATGTTTCGCAAGGTTATTAAGGATTTTTAACATTTTGCCAAACTTGTTTTTAAAATATAATTCTTTTAATTTATGTTATGGCCGGATAGGGTTGGCCATGTTCAAAATAAGTTATTTTTAATGATGTTAAACAACGCCTTTTCAAATTTTTTCTTGTGTCATTACTTTTGGGTATTTTATTGGTAATTCATTACCCTATTTTTAATTTTTTTTAACTGAATAATCGACCGCTTAACTGAATTATTTTTGTATGCCTATGTTTATGCTGAAATTTTTGCCTATTATTTTTAATTCCTATAACATGTATGTACAGGGTTAATGATTATATTTGGACCAATAGAGAACGTCTTTATTTGAAGAGAGAGAAAAATGTTTAAATTAGAAAAATTGTAGATTTCTACAACACCCATCAGGAAACGTAGTAACTACATCAAATAGGCGAGTTTTGAACTAACCTTTGGAATTTTCAGAGGGCTCGAAATATTTTTTTGTTTTTTAAATTATTCTCGCTAAGAGCTTTATTTCATGTTAAGTTACCCGCACCAATGTTCGACTGTTTTCCTATAATTCTAAAAAATAAAATGAAACTTAAGTAATTTTCCATACCCTTCGTATATGAGTTAATGCAAGTCGTATAGGGTTTCTATGATAATATCGACGATCTTTAGTTAAGTAACAGGTGGTCTTACGGCCAGTTTCATAATCAGACTTTAAAACGCACTTTAACTAAAGGTAAAGTTTTACTTAAAGTTCACTTTAAAGAGAGCTAAAGTTGAGGTGTTTCATAATCATACCCATCCGAACTGTTAACTAAAGTATAATCGATACTTTAGTTACAGCCGAAAATTGACAGAGTCCAGCAAATCCATACATTTTAAGGTTAGGTTTATGTTTTTTTAGTGTTTAGTACTTATTCAAAGTGACCAAAGTGTTTATTAACCGTTTATTATTTATTTTCATCCCTATGTTCACCATGAGCAGTAGTAATAAATCAAGAAGAGGTAATAATTTCTCCACAGAGGAGGAACTTCTATTGTTGGATGAAATTGAAAAACATAAGAATGTGTTGGAAAACAAGAAAACGAATAATATCTCTAGCCAGGAAAAGGTATCATAACTTAACAAATAGGAATGAATTAGGTACCATAATATACTCTCTTTCTAGAACGAAGCTTGGAAAAAAGTATTAACTGGATTTAATTCAAATAACTTATACCCGAGGACACTGGATCAGTTAAAATCAAAGTACGACAATCTTAAGACCAAAGCACGAAAGTGGGCAGCAGATAAAAAAGTTGATTTTAAAGGCACTGGAGGTGGACCAGGAACAAATTTACATTCGGATCCTGTGTTAGAAGCCGTTATAAATATTATTAATTATAAAACTGTTTGTGGTCTGGTTCCAATCTGCGATGATGATGTAGAGGTATGTATAAGCAAGCAGGTTACTTTGCAGGGGAATTGTTTTTCTGTATTTAATTTTCTTTTTAGGACATTACAATCACAACACAAAATGAGATCGTATGTGAACAACAAAGTAGTAGTAGTGTGCTATCAACTTCCCTCGATGTAACAGCCTTGGATGGAAATGAGAATGAGAATATTATTATTTATTATGAGGTAGGAGCACATCATATAGTTATTATAGGAAGTATAAAATTTAATTTAATGAAATATTTGCAGGATGCCGAGATCTCAGATCCTGTAGAAAGTTCCCCATTAGCGAAAAAAGTAAAACAAGCTATTAGGAAAGAAATTCTCCCAACCACCAACCCCAAGGAAAAAAATATTGAAGTAAGTGTGTTACTGTTTACTGATTTATAATCGAGTAGTAATACGTATATTTTGTCTTTGTAGTGAAATAATTACACACCAAAAATGTTAGAAGAACCTGTGAATAAAAGGCTCAGACCAAAAGTTCCCAATCCAATTTTTACAGCTAAAGAGGAATATTACAAAAAAAAAATGGAGCTGACGCAAGTAATCATTGAAGATATTAAACGGAAAGCAAACGAAGAGGCAACAAGATTTGAAGAAAGTCAAGTTATTGCCAACAATAGGGAAGCAAGGGAACAAGAAGAGCACACAAAAAAGATGAGATTATTGGATTTGCAAATCAGAAAGTTTCAAACTATTTTAGACAGTGATTAAATATACAGGGAAGACATAAGGTATGGAATAAATTCAATATCAAAACGTTTCATTTTATAGAAAATCTCTACGACCCGTCAACTTTATTTTTATTTTTTACATATTTTAAAAATACTTTAAATTCTACAGGGTGGCCTGCTAAAGTAAGGCGGCTGTCAACTTTGTTTTTTTTTTAAATGGCACATCCCGTATATTATGTCATATTTCTGCGGACTATTCTAGACACTTTTGATATAACACACCTTATCCTTAACTCAAATAGTTTCTGAGATTTTACGATCAGAAAAGTGACTGTTTTGAAGTTCAAGAGGGTGTAGCATCTAAACAGTGCATTTTAGAGCAAAACGGTGTCCATATTTCTATCTTGGTTTTGGATTGTCTATTCAAAAATATTAACTTCCGGTTAAATCGGAAGTTACCACAAACTCGGATATTGTAATTATTCTTGTATTTCCGGGTGAACCGGAAGTTAATATTTTTGAATAGATAATCAAAAACTAGGATAGGAACATGAACACCGTTTTGTTCTAAGATTCACCGTTTAGAAGCTGCGCCCTGTTAAAATTCGAAAAAGTAACTTTTCACACGGCAAAATCTCAAAAACTGTAGTTAAGTATAAGGTGAGTTATATGGAAATTGTCTAGAATGGTTCGCACAACCCAATAATGGCATAATATACAGGATGTCCCATTTAAAAAAACAAAGTTGGCATCCCTTTTACTTTTTTGGGCCACCCTGTATAGTTAAAAATATTTTTGGGATATGTAAAATATAAAAATAAAATTGATTGGTCCGAGCCATTTTCCAGAAAATGAAAGGTTTCTGAGATAATGAATTAATTTCATACTTTATGTCCTCACTGTATATAAATAAATATTTGTATATCTACCTACTTGTTTTATATTCATGTCATAGAGAATATGAAAGCTCTTGAAGGAACTATTATTTTGAAATAAAAGTATTTTTGATAGAACATTACCATTTTATTTGTATTATTATAATCTAGTAAAATGTTCATTTATAATGAGTTGCCTAACATGTCTTCCCATGTTTGCACCAGGACGTACAGCATTTTCGTGAAGTTCCCCTACAATATTTTCATCCCTATCTTCCACAACCGGATCATCAAACCAGTCATCTGGGAAATCATCATTCATTTCGACAGCTATATTGTGAATGACTGCAGTTGCCACAATCACCGACATTGCCGTTTCTAATTTCAATCTAATTCCTGTCGATAATACTGAAAATCTACGTTTCCAAACACCATATTGCCTTTCGACCACATTTCTTGTACGTATTATGCTTTCATTATACAAGTTTTCAGCAGGTGTGTTTACTTCTTGGAGTTTGGTCATTAGGTATGGTTGGATTGAGTATCCACTATCTCCTATTAATGTGTATCTTCCATATCTTCCATTTTCAAAGTCCCTTTTCACTCGTGAGTTATTAAATATTGTCTGGTCATGCGTGGAACCTGGCCAGCGAGCGACAATGTTCCGAATTTTTAGATTGGCATCTGCAATTGTCTGCACGTTCAATGCAAAAAAGCCCTTCCTGCTTCTAACTATTTCCGCATCATCTCCACCTGGTGACTCTATTTTTATTAATGTGCAGTCTATCGCTCCAATCACTCTAGGGAAACTCGCTAATTGGTAGAACTCAGCAGCACTTCTTGCCATTTCGCGGTTATTTTCATACATTCTAATGAAACGTGGTCTTAAAGTTGCAATTGTCTCCGATACCCTTTTAACTATTCGACTTGCTGAAGGTTTTGAAACCCCCATAAAATCTCCCATTGCAATTAAGAAACTCCCTGTTGGGTGGTAGCGTAGTGTAAGAAGAAACTGGACCATTGGGGAAATACTTCCACCCCTGAAACATTTTTGCTGCATATCATATACCACTGTTTTTAAAATATTATCATTCTTACCTATTTGATGGCAATATAATCATATCTTCGATTAATTGAAAAAGGAATGTAGCAGTAGGTTTTTTTAGACGAAATCTGTCGAAAAAATCAACATCGTCATAACCATCGAATCTGTTTTCTCTTTTTCTATAAATTTTTCTTCTCCTTAAAAATATTTCCGGATTTTCCTCATCAGATGAACTTGAACTTGAAGATGATATTCCTTGGTACCGGTTCATAATGTGGAAAGTGTGGTAAAACTTGAAAACAGACAAAACAAAATGTTGAGATGACTGAATGATTGAGGTTAGATAGCACTTTAAGTTCGATAAAGTCTGGAAATCGGGCCTTTAATTTAAAGTGGCTTTAAAGTGACTTTAAAGTATTATGAAACACCAACATTTTTTAAAGTCGAATTTAACTTTTAAAGTCTGATTATGAAACTGGCCCTGTGATAAGTCAGCAAGAAAAGGTTGATATATTTTACAATATTCTTTATATTAAACTACAGTACATGGATTAATAAAAAAGTAAGATTCATATTTACTTTAACACAATGTTCAAAGATACTCCTGTTTTGCTCAATGCAAGTGCGATAACATGTCTTTAAATGGTTGACGGCATTCCTCAAATCTATATATACAGAGTGTTATGAAATTACTGCATATATCTGAATGAGTGACTCCCGGGGTAGTGTAATCAATCAGACTAATTTATCAACGGATCGACGAAGAGCATTATTTTTCTAGGTAGCAAAACATAAAGAAGCTACCTAGGTAGATAATTACTTAAAACTACCTTCTAGTTCTAAAGCCGATCCACTCGATCATTATTACTGTCAGTATTAAAAAATATTGTCAGTAATATTGATCGTGTAAGTAAAATGAAGTAAATTATTCAAGATTATTTTAATATTTTTATAATACTGTTATGTGAAATACAGTAATAATGATCGTGTAGGTACTGCTTTAGGAAAAAATATTGATATTATGCACGCGTCTTTGTATAGTTGCCTAAGCAGTAAAGTAGGTTGTAGGCAGTAAAGTAGGTGGTAGATCTTGATGTAGCCGAAGCGAAGCTAAAGGATTGTTGACCAGTTAACCTCATTCTGCTATCCTAATTCAGTCCGCTAGAGTGATTCCGATTGGCCGAACTCTTGCGTCAGCGTCAGCTATGTATGGATCCATATTGACCAGTTTAATAATACCGTTTACATTATTTTTGCTATTAATCCCCTAATTTGTGAAAGAAAAAGTTAAAGCCGTTAAATATTAACAAAAGTTAAAGCCGTTTAATATTACCAAAATATCGTATCGTCGTTTAGTGATGTACATTTTAAATTAGTTCTGGGTGTTTAGTTGAAGTTGAGCTATTTATTTAAACAGCTTTTATCTAGAGAGTTTTATTAAATTTGTGTTATAGGCAGTATTTTAACATTTTGAAATTGAGAATTTTGGAAGAGTTGGTAGGATTTAATTCTTTAAAGGTAATGTATTAAAAATATTATTTCTTCAAACTATATTATTTCTTCGAACTTGTTACATAGAAATATTGTTAAGAGACCTGGCAACACAACAACCTAGCTCACTGTTCTTTTTTTCTTTATATAGCCATGTATTTTATTTCCAGTGGTGTGCAGTGATTAATTTTTTTTTTGAGGGGCGATACCTAGCTTCTTATCGCGAAGTGCCATTTATGACTATTTTTCCCCAGTCTGAATTAAAATCAGAATTTACCAGTTTCAATATATGCAGTGAATTTCATAACAATTTCATAAAATAACATGTCCTGACTGACTCTCTGACTGATTCATCATCGCCGAGCCGAAACCGCTGAAGCTATAAATATGAAATTTGGTCAGTAGTTTTATTTTATAATGCAGAGATTCACTAAGAAGGGATTTTTCAAAATTCAACCCCTAAAGGGGTCATAAGTTTGTATGGATAAAAAATATTGTCCTATTAACTTGAAACTTTATAGAAGTACTCCAAAAAATAAATGATTAAACACGATTTTACAGTTTTTAATAAATCAACCCCTAAGGGGGTAAAATGGGGGTTAATTGTTTGTAATGGAGTAAAATTGTTATACCGCGGCCCAAGGGCGTCGCCAGCCATGGGCCTAGAGGGGGGCAGGATGAGCGAGAGGATGAGGATAATATGAATTGTAGGTACAAACGATTAAAATTTTTCTAGAAAGGATTTTAATTGAAGAAAAATTTATAAAAAAATGAAAAGAAGTTAAAAAATTAAAGAAATTTAAAGGAAATTAACTAAAACATAATCTTCCCGGTTTTTTTTTCAAATTTGTCGACTACTAATTCCAGCTAAATCTTGATTATTTCGTTGTGCGTTTGCCGAGGAGTAAATTCATGGATTTATTAAGAAAGGATTGGATGTCCGTATACTGTGAGCGTATCGAACGTGAAGCCTTATATTTGTTGTTTGTTATGAAAACATTTCCCCTAGAGGTTGAGTTTACGAACTTTAAGGAAATACGTAATTGAATCAAGAATGGTAGTAGAAAGAGATTGGCGTGTTGGAGCTCAGAAGTGTTCCTGTCTCTGCTGGTTGCTTAGGAAAACCGTCTGAACACTCTGTTACACGTACGTCTTTGTCTAATGAACTAGGAAAGAAAAAGTGCGATTTATAGATTTATAAATGACTCGGAGCGACTTTAAATAAACCTTTAGAAATAATATAACCTATAAATAATAAAACCTTTTTAACTTAAATTTATTATTATTTAGCAGAAAAATAAAATATTTTAGGCAATTTATTACTTTTAGTAAATCTTGTGATGCTTCTAACGTATTTTTTTGTACAAAAATACAAGGCAAAATAAGATGTGGCCAATGTTTACAAATTGTCTTTACAGTGTCGCTTAGAATGGTTTGTTTTGGCTTCAAAGAATGTTAAATCATCCCGTATCCATTCTTAATAAATCCATGAGTAAATTGTTGGGAAGCGCAAATTCCATGGCTCTGCTCTCCTCAGTCAGTCAGCCTTGGAGGGCAATCCAGAGTTAACGAGTACTCGTCTAGACGTATACGTTTATTTCCGAAGTGAAGATTCAATGTAATCGGGATATTTTTTGGATGCGCTTTGCATCCCTCATGTGGCATGGCTGAAGCAAGATGGCGGCCTTTTTTCCTTTAAGTTTTACACACTGACGCACTTAGACATACAATGTTACAAATAATAACAGTTTCGTAAATCAATTAATGCATTGTACGAGAAAATGTTCACTTATCAGACTATAACACAATTAGGGTTGCTAGACCGTTCCGATTTTAAAAGGTATATTCCGCGTTCCGACACACGGGACGCGATTTGTCCCGATTTTTAAAATTTTCTAAAAAACATAGTTTTTAGAGCATACCTATACCATATTTTTTACGTTTGAATTTCATAAAAAGTTGTTATTTTTGCTTATTGTATGCTTTTTCTGTTCATTTCCTAATACTAGTGCAAAAAATAGCTTCCCGATTTTTTGCCCCAAGTTCCGATTTCTAAGCAGCTTTTAAACGCTGATACCCGATTTTAAAGATGTTGGATCTGGCAACCCTAGATGGATATACGTTTGTATGTAGCACCACTACGTTAAGCTTCGGAAATAAACGTATACGTCTTGACGAGTACAAGTTAATTCTGGATTGCCTTCCAGATGAGGCAGCAGTGTTGTCAACTACAGTGTGCTATGTTTTTAGCGCCATTTTCAAACGACGCCGTTTTCATTTCATTTTCATTCCTATCTATCTATAGTTTTTCGAACCTCTAGGGGGGGGGGGGGCAGCAGCCCTCCCCTGCCCCCCCTTGGCGACGCCCCTGCCGCGGCCGAAGTCGCGGGCGCAAGCTAGTCAACCATATAGTGTCATATTCGGCAATCAAATCATGGCATATACGCTGTATAACAGTTACAAGACTAATTTAGTACCCTATATAACTTGTTTTGGTCTTCGTTAAAAAAAAACGTGTGGCACGGTGTGGCTCTACTACAGTATGACTTCATGCTAGCACAACCGCTAAACTAAGAAACAAAACTTATCGAACTAAAAATAGTGCGCTCAAAGGCGTGTTACCGCTGTCGAAAAAAACATTATTACAAAACAGAATTTTTATGTTTACATACAAGAAGCAAGTTTGCATTGTAATTATAGCTCCTTACATTCTTATCATCATCAACTGCATACATACATACATACATTTCCACTTCGGACGCGACTTTTTCTGTCAATATATCTCGAGAACGCATCAATGTTTACTTAACACTTAGAACGTTAGACAGTTGTACTCTTAACATTTTACGATTTAACAAAAATACGTCTTTTTACCGTTAAATAAACTGAGGATTCCGGAAAGATCTGTTTGCTTCTTTTTAGTAATTTTAACACCTTTTTAACCAGTTTTAGTGGCTTACGCTTAAAAATTTGTTGGGATAAAACTAAGCAAGTGCGAGTCAAGCCTTGTTATATTAAGCTTGATTGAAAACTTTTTACTGTTTAAGAAAATAAAGACGATTTGGCAACAACCCACTGCATATGCGCAGAACCTTAAGGTGCATATTCCCTTGAGCATGTCTGCGAGAAGGAACAATTTTTTCGCAGATGTGTAGGCAACTTTACGCGTTGTGACCAAAACATTATTGAATATCGAAAATATAAATAATATTAAAATTTAATGTTTTACCTGCGCTTAGGACGTAATTTGGTGACAGGATTCCAGAAGTGACAGTAGCCATTGCCGCCAACATAAAGCCTTCAACATTCCTGAAACAAATATTAAACAATAAATATATTTTAAAAAATTATGGATAGTAGTGGTAGAACTCGCCGTATACCGGGTGACACAGAAGTAGTGACCCCCTTAATTTTGTCTGTAGTTTCTTAAATAAAAGTATAAAAATTTCAGGGTGGTACCAGTATATTTAATGTAATTTTTTTGTAAAATCGTACCTTCAAAACAACTTTCAGTTTAACCAGAAGTGATATCACCTTTTTTATTTTAACTAGCAACCTACCTATCGTTCTTATTCGATATTTAAATTTTCCAGAAAATTTACTCTTTAGCGACATATCGCACATCAGCATTATTTGTTTTAAAAATGGTCTTCTAGCTCAGTTTTTGTCCAATTCGTAAGATGGTCATGAATTCGTTAAAACAAGACAACCGGTGATAATAAGGCCATGGAGGTGACAAAATGGTTTATTTTAGTCCATTTAAAAACATCAAATCAACTTGTGTTTCAGAAACACGTATCGAATACGGGCTATTTTACTTACGTTCTGATTTTTTTTAAATAAAGTGTAACAAACCTATATATTTTTTATGACCATAAGATTGCTCATTGAATTTTCTTTCTAAAAGTGTAATAAAAGTTAAAATTAAAATCCTGAACAAACCCGTCATTAATTTTTTAATTTCGTCGCAACGAATCGCATGACGTCTGCATTATTAGCACTTATTTTAAAAATACAAGTAAAAAGGTAAATTTTACGTCACAAGTATTTGACAGACTTATTTTTATGGTTTACTGGTTCATTGTGATAATATTTATATTGTTTATACCTTAAGGTCCTTCGCATACACGTTGTTGGCAAGTCGTCCTTATTTTCCTTAAACACTATTCATTTTTGAATCAATATTCGTAGCTTAATATATCAAGATATGTCCTAGATTTCGTCCTTTAAGGATTGCATTTTTTGATATAAATTCTTAATAAAGACATTATTTATATTAAAAAGTCAGTTATTTTAAACACAATTATTGCAGATGAGATACACCGTTCGACGGAAAGTTCAATAAGCAATTTTATGGCGATAAAAAAACAAGTTTCTATTTTAAAAAATCTGTAATTCCACTTTATTTTGGAATCGGTAATATATCGAATAATAAACATCGATACGTGTTCCTAAAACAAGTTGATTTGATATTATTAAACGGACTGAAATAAACCATTTTATCATCTTCATGGCAACTATTCACCAGTTCTCTTGTTTTTAACGAATTCAGGGCCATCTCAGGTATTGGATAAAAATTGAACTAGGACAATATTTCTAAAACAAATGCTAATGTCGCCTAAAACGAAATCTTCCGGATAATTCAAATATCGAATAAAAACGACATACTTACATTTAAAATAAAAAAGTTGATATTACTTCCCGTTAAACCGGATGTTATTTTGAAGGTTTCACTTTACTAAAAAATAATAATTATTTATACACTGGTAGTAAAGTAAACTTAAGTTCTTATGGTTTTATTTTAAAAATTACGCAAATAGTAAGGGGGTAACTACTTCCTGTGTCACCCGGTATATACGAAAAAGTTGCTTTAATTTAATCCTAATATCAGTTTAAGTGCTTGAATCATTTAGCCTAGAAATAATTACACAGATATTTTCTAAGCGTTTTCTTTGAACTGTAGTAAGATATTTCAACACATTTTTAATCTTCTTGTCGGTGCAGAAGCACTTTTCTGGATTCTAGTCTCAGCCTTCCCATACTTCCCAAGCCTTCGTTAGGCAGATTTGTTACAAAAGCTGAAAATGGACCGCGTTGAAACTAGCGTCAAAATGAGACCTTCTCGGTAGTCGATACTCATCGGTTAGTTTTCAATAGGCAAAACATTCATAAGATTCAAATTCATCAATTATTTATAAAGCTGAAACAAACGTAAAACACAAATTGTTGAATGGAAGAAATAACATAAAAATAAATATTAAATAAATAAATAGACTATCTTGAAATCATCTACAGCATGTACCCAAGTATATGTCATGCCATGTCATATTGTAGCAGTATATCATTACTGCAATCTTAAGAAATGATATTAACAAATTAAGAACGGCTATATATTTTTCCTTTTTCCTTTAAACGTTACATTAATACGAGACCGTTTTCAATGCCAAAATCGAAATCATAACAATTCATTTTAAATAATTGCCCGTAGTTTCTTACAAAATAAAATTGATCGTATCACAACTTATTTCCAAAGGTACCTATTATTATAATGAAACCGAATTCGTGCTACATACACATATCGAAAAATTCTTTTGAAAAATCATTGTTTATTAAGTTTCTTTCGTATGGGTGTATCATACACCGTGTATACATACAGGGTGATCTGATAAAAACCAAGTTTTCTTTTGTATAAGTATAAAAAAACAAAAACTAAAAAAAAATCATGTCAATCGAGTCCGCCATCTCTGCTTTTCCATGAAAACTACTGAACTAACTTGACATTTTGTACCTGTCGTTATTTCTATATTGATTTGCCAAGAAACTGTCGTGCTTTAGCCGGTGGTATTAATGATTGCAGATACCGCAGATTGCAGTACGCAGTTACTGCAATCTGCGATATTAGTATAGTTTATTAATCTGAAAATATGCCACATAACTGGATGCTGACAACAGCCGTTCTCAAAAAGTAGGTGGGGGACCATATAGTTTGCCAGAATAAGAGTAACCCTGGAATCTCTGGTTGCCCTATAATGTAAATAATGGTATCTCCTCCTTGTTTCTAAATCTACGACGA
This sequence comes from Philopedon plagiatum, assembly GCA_963971165.1. Lineage (NCBI taxonomy): Eukaryota > Metazoa > Arthropoda > Insecta > Coleoptera > Curculionidae > Philopedon > Philopedon plagiatum. The sequence goes on from OZ020193.1 coordinate 79,544,499, forward strand.
TAAATAAGAAAAATCATTAAAATTTGGCCTAAGAACCACCTGTAACAAACCTGCATAATTTTGTCGGTAGGGTTTTGCAAGACCCCTGTATACAGTAGTCCAATGTGAAATAATATGATGTTCTTTTTCACTCTGTATACACGAAGTTAATATTTTATCTTGTGAAATTGAAATAAACAAATATTGTTTGAAACGTATCAAATCGAACAACTTTGTTCTTGGAAGCTATAACAATATGTTTTAAATAACTCGGTGCATTACCTATTTGTTATTACTACTTAATACAGTTTTATTCTACTTTTAGATTATTTAAATTATTAACTAGATAAGTAAAATACCTTTAGTTGGAATTCTTAGATCGCATTATTTGATATCTTTGTTGTAATGGCTACGATTTTACCGAATTTATTTATAATTGACTGGCACAATAATAAATTTTTAAGGGCGAACAAGATCATCGATTTATCGATAAATAAATAATCGATTGCTATTGGTAAAATTGGTTTCTAATTTTTATTTAAATTCAAAGCCATAAGGCACCGTACGTATAAAAGCGCCCCAATAGGCAGCTTATGATCCAAATAAATTAGAAATATTTTTTTCTATTCTCTACATTATTACATAAATATTTATGGCGCGGTTGCTTTTATCCATTTATTATGGTTTTTATTAAGAGATAAAAAAACTGTTCCAAATTTTTATAAAAAATTCAAACCTTGGAAAACGTGATCCTATTGACTATGACGTCACATGATATGTGATATAAAAGTGCTATTATGGCTGGTGTACTGGAAATAAGAGTGTTAATTTTTTTTTTAATTAATTCCCGAAAATTATGTGGTTTTGTGGATAAGAAACAAATTAATTTTAATAAAAAGACTGTTCAACAATAACCACAAGTAACATCAAATAATTTGTCCACTAGAAAACCTAGTACTTATATTTTCTTTCGTGCCGTCAGTTAATGCATTTATGCTTCTTTTACAAATCCTGACTTTACCTACATATGCAAAAATTAAAGGAGTAAAAGCTTCAAGGTGTTTGTTAAAATATATTATTTATATATACAGGGTGTCTAAAATAGGTGATACCACTATTGCTATCTCCGAAACGGTAAAAGATACGAGGTCAGTTAAATTAGAGAAAATATGCCATTTTTAGTCCCTATTCACATTCCGTTTACGAAGTTGCCAAATTCTCTACAGTTTCTTATCTACAGGGGATTTTTTAAAAATAGTCAAAAATTTAATTCTTAAATATCTCGAAAACTATTTTAGTTAGAAAAAAATTGCTTTAACAAAAATCGCACGATCTTTTACCTTCTATAAAGTAACGTTATTGTTTTGTTTATACCATTTGTTTTTTTGAGTTACTAATACTAACTTGTTTTTTTCAAATACGGACCTGGACTTTTTGCTCCATTTTTTGAAAGAATACTTTATACCCTTTACAACTGTGTATAATTTGAAAATGTTTTCCGACGTTTTGATTAAGAATAGCAACATCATCAGGATTTTCTAACCATACAGACCTGGAATCTTCCATGTTAAGGCACAGTTCACAACCTATCGCTATGGTTTGTGGCATTTGTGGTTGTGAAATGGCGCATTTACTTGAAAAATGCCAGGTCCGTAGGTACTGGTAGAATATCCTGATGATGCTATTCTTCACCAAGATGTCGAAAAAGTGATACACAGGTGTAAAAGGTATGAAGTATTCTTTCAAAAAATGCAGCAGAAAGTCCAGGTCCGTATTTGAAAAAAACAAGTTAGTATCAGTAACTCAATAAAAACAAGTGATATAAACAAGACAATAACGTTACTTTAGAGAAGGTAAAAAATCGTGTGATTTTTGTTAAAACAATTTTTTTCTAACCATAATAGTTTTCGAGATATTTAAGAATTAAATTTTTGACTATTTTAAAAAAAATCCTCGGTAGATAAGAAACTGTAGAGAATTTGGCAATTTCGTAAACAAAATATGAGCAGGGACTAAAATTGTCACATTTGCTCTAATTTAACCGACCTCGCATCTTTCGGAGATAGCAATAGTGGTATCACCTATTTTAGACACCCTGTATATATATATATATATATATATATATATATATATATATATACATATATATATTATATATATATATATATATATATATATATATATATATATATATATATATATATACATATATATATATATATATATATACATATATATATATATATATATATATATATATATATATATATATATATATATATATATATATATATATATATATATATATATATATATTATATAGATCAAATAAATGTTGTGTTGATTAAAAATCAATGCTCATAAAAATTTAACATTTCGTTACGCCCACCTTAATGAACCAATTTCATCGTTTAGTTAAAATATGTAAAGTTATTAAAATAGTTTTTTTGAATCTTGGAGCTTATAAATATTAATGTCACAAATTACGAATGTATTGCTATTGTTCTAACAACAATATGTGAACTGGGTGTGTCCGCGACTACAATTTTCTACTTATTATTATAACCGTTTCTTGCAAGTTTAAAAACGATAAGTTGTTAGAGACGTTGTTAGAGAATTTTGACAAATGTAACAATGGTTTCCAACAAAACTGTTAAGAAGCGCCTCATATTTCATAGGGAACATGCATGTGTACATAATACATATCTATTTAATTGCATAAATAATATTTAAAGCAAGTCATTACAAACCTAAAAATATTATTTTAAAGAAAATTACTAGGATAATTTAACTAAAAACATTTTCCTTCTTTTTGGTATAATTCATTCCAATTTAAAACAAAGCCATTTTCGCGCCCCTTTAAGGAACGTCAAATGATCACACCTACTTAGTGTCGCTGTTCTCAAATTCAATCTTTTTTATGTTTTTGCTCGGAATTTTTGAACAGGCACGTGATCGGTCTTATTTTTTACAACAATTATTCACGTGCCCATGGGCGCCCTTAGGGAGGGGCAAGGGGGGCAGTTGCTCCCCTGGGGTCGGGTTCCACGGTGCTTTTTAACAATTGCGCAACTGCATAACTTCGTGATTTTGTAACATACGGTTTTTTGGCTGGTTGCCCCCCCCCCTGAAATTTACTCTATGGGCGCCCATGCACGTGCCTGTCAAAAACTGGAAGCAAAAAATTAAATCTAGGAACTTTGAAATCATTGGGTGTATATTGAGTTGCCTATACTCACCATACCTAACCTGAATCGATGATGTAAATAGATATGTTTGTTTGCGTAGCGTTCGTTCCTTGATTTAAGTGTAATTTGTGTGTAATTCTTGTTAGGAAAAAATGAAATTTCTCAAAAACTAGCCTCTAAGTATTGTAGTCTGCCAATATGCAAAAATACCACTGCGAGTGCCCCGAACAAACCCTTTTTTTCATGTGCCAAGAACAGTCGACTTCAGCAAAAAAGTAGTTAATTAAAAACTTTACATAAATATTATTTAGTGCCAACCGCAACCAATTCCTCTCGCGTCGCCGTCGTGGCCTGGGCCTGGAAGCGCGTTTCACAATGACCGCAGTTCGTCTATTACGCCTTCATGTAGTTTGTTATTGACCCCGCTTACAGGCAACGGCACGCGAGGCACCGGTCAAATTTAATATCCAGGGCAGTGATCTTCCTGCCACCTTCTGCGAGTTTTAAGTTTGTTCGGGCTATGTAGTTCACTTGGAAAGTTTTGCATATTTTGTGTATTTACGGAGTTTTCGGGATGTATTTCTGTCTTTTTTGCAATGGAGGGGCCATCTTCTGTAAGTGTGGGCAATAATGTAGACTGTGTTTGTGCCGTATGTAGTTTATTAAAAAAATAATTTTCTAGTCGATACAATGTTTTTTAAATTATTTTTATCGGATCGCTTCCCCCTTTAATTGTCACCGCACGGTACTCAAAATAAAAAACTTTTTGTACCAGCATTAAAGTATTATAAATTACTACACTACTTTAAAGTACCGTATACAGCCAGCATAAATAACCACAGACTAGACATGGACATGACGCGTATACACTATAATACAATTACCATTTTATTTAATTTTTTAACAGTATTGAACCTCTTAGATAATTGCTTAGAACATGCAGGATGCAGGATTACAGGAAGGAGACTTAACAAGTGCGGTAGCGCCATGGTGTTTTTATGATGGCAGTATTGCTGTCATTAAAATGTATTTATTATACCAATGGTAACCAATTAAGAGGAGTGATCAGACCCATCCCTAATGTTTTTTTAACATTGTTTGTTATAAAAAACCAATGACTTTCTGGTGCATCGAATAATATAAAAAATTGCACAAAATTTCTATTCTTGTAAATATTCATGCAGAACTGTGCAAAAAATGGAACCTTTAAGTGAATAGTGTATGTTTGTATCATACAGTGTGTAACAAAAATATGGAAACCTCGAAATATCTTGCAAACCGCTCATGATTTTTATGAACTTTTGTACACTTAGGTACAAAATTACGCCCGATCCAATGGTGAGCTCCGCATTGTTGTCAAGTTTACCCTTTTTCTGAAATCAACAGCAATTTCTTTTTAATGGAACGCTCTATATTTTATCCGATTTTCGAAACTTAAAATTCTGAATACTTCTTGTTGGGAACATTTTATCTTAAAGTTAACAGTTTTTGAGAAAATGGTGGTCAAAAATCGATATTTTATTGTATTCTACCTTAAAATACCTGTACACGAAAGCTTACCTGAAATGTCTGACATTGTTTTTAAATTTAAATTTTTTTAAATCTTTACTTACAGTAGATTTAGTTAATGGATTTCTGTCAGGATATTTGTCATTAAAAATGTTACAAACATCTTGTTGCGTTCGCATTCTGTCCCCATAACCCAGTATTATTAAAATTGTAATTCTTTGGGTTTCTGGTACTTAAATAATCTATTTTTTTTTGTAAATAAACGAAACTGACAATGTCAGACATTTGAGGTAAACTTTCGTGTACAGGTATTTTCAGATGAAGTACAATAAAATAACGATTTTTGACCGCCATTTTCTCAAAAACTGTTAACTTTAGGATAAAATGTTTCCAATAAGAAGTATTCAGAATTTTAAGCTGAATTCGAAAATCGAATAAAATATACAGCGTTCCATTTTCAGGAAAACGATAAACTTGACAACAATGCGGAACTCACCATTGGATCGGGCATAATTTCGTACCTACCGTGTACAAAATTTCATAAAAATCGGATGAACGGTTTGCATGATATTTCGAGGTTTCCGTATTTTTGCTACACACTGCATATTTAGAAACAAAGAGGAGATACCATTATTTACATTTTAGAGCAATCACAGATTCCAGGGTTAAGTACTCTTAATCTGGTCCACTATATTATGGTCCCCCACTTACTTTTGGAGAACGGCTGTTGCTGTTCAGTTATGTGGCACATTTTCGGATTGATAAACTATACTAAAATGACGCAATTACCGAGGGTTAATATCTGTAATCGTTATTAATTCGTTAATACTACAGGCTAGACGGCTAAAGCATATGACTACGGATTAATAAAATATACCAATATACCATTATTTTTCGTGATAATAAATTTTAGTAATTATTGATTTCCATTGTATTGTGACGAAATTTAGAGTGAAAGTGGCCCGTTCATTCATGGCTTAAACAGTTGTCAAGAAGTAGTTTTTTGTATGTAAGGTGTGTGGCTGGTAGGCATATACGTGTTGTAGTGAAATTTTAAGTGGTTTTTAATTTTTCTTAAAAGAACTTTATCCGTAAACTTTGAAAAATGGTGCATGAGTGCCAAGTATGTGGAACAAACCTAAGCAAACCGGAACTGTCTTTCTTAAGTTTGTTCGGTGGAATACAGACGACTCAGAAAGCCATAGTGAAGTCGCGCGAAGTTGGCTGTTCCGCGTTCTCTCTCTCCTCTTTCTTTGTCCTACACACGTACAACGTATGAAACAAACAAAAGGCTAGTTATGGCTCTCAAAGTCGAAAAAATGTTCTCACATGATACAAAATCGATTGGGAACAATGTTACAATTTCTAAATCTCGAAAAAAATCGCTCGTAACCGGCAATATTAAAACATATAAGGCATAAAATCGGTCGTTTTAAGCAATAAACCTTCGTATCTCGTCGTTTTAAATCATATTTTCAATAAAACGGCGTTTTTCTCGTAGTTTAATGCCTCCGTGAACCTATACTACTATTATAAGAGTTTTTGCAAAACCGTTGTTTATGGGAAATATCTATTTTCGGAAATTCCTTATTCAAAATACATTTTTTTACAAAAAAAAACAACATATTTTTGTTAAGTAAATCTTTTTCGACAAGCATTTTTTCAATATTTTCGGATATTTACTTTTTCAAAAGACGCTTTATTGAAAACATAATTATAGAACAAAGATGTTATGGTCTTTAGGCTTGTTACGACAATGTGCGAGGTATCGTAGAAATTTATAAAAAAATGTGAGGATTGACCTACAACCGTTTCAACGGTTGTGATTGATCCCTTGGGATATAAACACAGTTGATACAGATTTAACTAACTGTTTTAATCGCTTTGCGGAAAACCAATAAAAAAACAAAACTGGTTAAATATATAACACTGTTCGTTGATGTGACCTATTTTACTTTTTGAAAAAATAGAAGAACAAAAAGTCTTCTGATAAAAATCATGGATCAATTTGTGCAACGTCATACGATTTTGTAAAGAGCAACAGAACAATGTTGCAACATCCGTATTCCCAGTACAATTAGGAAATTTAGTTGTAGTGAATGAATCCATTAGACAGTTACCCTGGGAGTCCCTAAAGACGTTTAATTAAGATAGCATTGACTGAAATTTCTTTAATAATCTCCTTGTTGCTTAGTTAGGTTCTGACTAATCTTTGCCCTGTCATTGTTAATAAGTCGTTATTAAAAATTTATGAGCTATTTTATTATTTCTGCTTGTAATTTGCTTGTTGCTAAAATAAATTTAGTTGATAAAAATAATGTGCTAACTTAAATTGCCCATTTCTTTATGAATTTTCAAAAGAAAAACTCATATATAAATTATTTATAGTACACTTACATAGTTGTATTATGGTTACACTTGCCAATTCAAACCCTTGATTGTGTTAGCGATAATGAATCCGCGCCTTAATCGTATCGTATGTTGTAGCGTTGTCGCTGTAACTCCCTATTAAACGCTATAATAGCAAAAATTGACGTAAAGTTTATTACAGAGTGCCACTTAAATTTTACAATCCAAAAGCCTGACTGTAAATTTTAAACACAATAAACTGGACTGAAATCCCAAAGTAAAGTAGTAAGAAAATTCTCTGTTTGTACTTTTTATGAGTTGTAAATTTTCTTAATGAAAAAGTATATTTTATGAGTTTTAGATTAGGTTGTATAAATCGCGAGGAGAAATAAATATAATCTGGGTTTTTTGTGTGCGCATAGCTTTTGCAACGTTGAAAATTTCATTAAATTTCGGGATTTCTACGGATTTTTTAGGATTTAGATGCCACAACAATAAGTCATTTTAAAACTATTTTTGTCCTTCATAAAATATTGGAAACTAATAAAACGATAATGTTTTAAGCGAATACGGTAGAATTTATACTCTCTTGTGTTGTGTAATCTAAGGTTCGTAAATCAAAGTGCCGAACCATAGGCGCCAGAACCATACCTACCGCGATGTGTTGCGACTCGCTTTGCGGTGGAAACAGGTTATCAAACGTTCGTAGATGTCACCTGATATTGCAGAATGTTCGGAAGTTTATTTTTACTTTTCCGGACCTAAGATATGACGGGTCTCGAGTGTGGTGTTTGGTGTGCAAAAGGGGCCTTACTTTTAAACACAGTATATTTACGGTCTCGCCGCCATTGATCAGGCACCTTGTTTACAAACCCTAGTGCTAACCACTCACTTATTAAATGGTTTTAATTCTTTTAAATACGTTGACACGTACACAACAAAGAATAGATACAAATATACAAAGATAATAAAGATGACATTTTAGGCTTAATTTGTAATAGGGGTTGCAAGTAAAATAAAAATAAAAGTCATCATATATTTTACCTAGTCCTGCAATAAGCTCTGTCCTTGAATTAAGGTGGCGAGATCTCCCGATGACACTGGTGGATGACCGTGTAATTACAGGGAGCAGTAGGGCAACTATTTAGCTAGATTTTGTGTTCATGTTGTAAACATGGAGGGGGACGCCAAAGAAAATCGGATGGCCGTCATTGCGCTGCATAAGTGTCACAAAGCAAGATTTTCAGTCTTCTGAGACTGCTGAAAATCTCGAAGAAATTTGTTTATCGGGCCATTAAGCGGTATGATGAACGGTCTTCTACCGATGATAGGCCAAGGAGCGGTAATCGACGTAGTTCCAAGACACCAGCTGCAATTAAAGTTGTCGAAGCGAGGATAAGCCGTAATCCGCTCAGGAAACAAAAAATTTTGACCAGAGAAATGAAGATCCCTACAAGAACAATGTCTCGCATAATAACAGAATACTTAAGACTTGGTGCTTACCGAAGAAGGGCAGGACAAAGACTTACAGAAGCTCTACGAGGCATAAAGGCGACCAGAGCACAATGCCTGTTGAAGAGTTACGCTAATGGTGGACATCGCCAAATTCTTTTTTCAGTCGTCAAAATGACAGGATATACTCACACAGCTCTCAAGAAGCAGCTGAGAATATCCCTAGAGCCCAAAAAGATCATCATCCAGCTGCAGTAATGGTTTGGTGGGGGGTGGCATGTGAAGGGACCACTCAACTGCACTTTTGTGAAGGTGTCAATACTAAAGCCATCAACTATCAAAACGACATCGTAGACAAGGTTGTGAAGCCACTCACACCTTGTTCAACGGAAAACATTGAGTGTTTCCACAAGACTCAGCGCCAGCCCACAAGGCGAAAAGCACACAACTTACCTGAGTTCATTAGTGCTGAGGATTGGCCTTCGGGGAGTCCCGATTCGAATCCTTTGGACTACTGGCTGTAGAGTGTGTTGGAGGAGAAGGCTTCCTCTCTATGCCCCACCAAAACATCAAGTTATTAAAAGCAGATCTGGTCAAAGCCGCAGGATCGATATCACTGAATGTAGTGCGTACCGCGATCGATGAGTAGCCAGATCGTTTGAGAAAATGTGTAAAGGCAAAAGGAGGACATGTTGAGTAGGATTAGGTTTTTTTGTATTCTTACATGCCTTATGTATTAAATAACTAGTAATATAGAACTAAGTTTTTATTTCGCTATTTTGTGGGCGCAATTTTGGTAGGGACCGAACTTATGGCAGGATTAGGTGGTATTCAAAAGAACACTTGAAAATTTTTGTTTATACGATTAATATAAATTTCTCTAAGCAAGGGAACAGAATGACTCACTTTTGGGGCAAATATCCTTTCCTACATTTTTGGAATGATTATTATTTACAAATACTATGATAATTTATAAAAAAGAATTCAAAGGCGCTGTAGTAGACTTCCAAGATTTTGTAAAAAAGATTCAATCACCCTGTACTGTAAACAGGTGAAAAACAGCAATATGGCTTTAAACTCGATTTGAACCATCAGGTATTATTATTCCAAAAGGCATTACCTGTCGCGCAGTATTGCCTATTTTGCATATAAATGAATTTTAGCCCAAGCACCACATACCTACTGGCCACTGTGGAATGAAATACGATCTAATATACATAAAATCCCTCTTTCAAGCTTAGTTTTTTGCACAATGGCTTCTGTTTTAGAAGTACGTACTATGTAGATCTAGTATAATGCTTCAATAATCGTGGCAAAAGTGTCTCTGTTACAGTTTCTAGTGCTAAAAGTGTAAGTTTTTAAATTCAGCTTTATAATAAAATATATTCATTATGACAAGGACGGAACATGTCATAAAAGAAATTAATGAATAAATTTGTCTTTGTCAGTCTAAGTGATGGAGCCATAATCCTTATTGAAAGTACTAGAAAAGGTTTGCATTTGTCTTAATTCGCATAAATACTAGTGTTAAAAATGGTTTAAAGTGCTTGGAATGTAATTATTTTACTGAAATTATTATGTAGGAACATTGCGGGTTTATTTATCAAATTGCATTTCAAGAGAACTTTACAGAAAGGGTTAACATGATACATGATAGGGTTAACACAAGTATTAGCTAATATCGGATATACTTTTCATTTACAACGAACGGAGAAACAGCCATTCTCAAGAAGTAGGTGGGGGACCATAATACAGTCGCCAGGTTTTAAAGAACTTGGGACTACCTAATCGTTCTAAAATGTAAATAGTGGCATCTTGGCCTTGTTCCTAAATCAATGAGTAAGACCATTGTCAATAAATATTCGTAACAGGCTTTATATCATGACAAACGTATCGCCTTGTTCAGTCTGTTGTCAAGGACTGTCAACCTTCTCCCATCGTATATTTCTTAATTCATTTTTTATTTCTCTTTTGCATAATGAAGCCATTTAATGTATAATCGTTAATGGGTAATAAAAAACGTTTCGAACACCCCGTACATCTCTTCACGATAAGCTCAAGAGACCCTATTAATACCAGAGTACCATTTTACCAATTCGAATCCGAGCATTCCGAAAAAGATTATTTTGTATTCGACTGGGACACTTTGAGGTCGTTAAAATCGATTTTATAACTTACTTTACGGCGTCTGCCTTAAATTTCGCCCAATAAAACCAAGAAATTAATGCACTTTTCACCATAAAAAGGTGTTATCTTATGTCGTTTACCTCTTTTAAAATTCTTTGAGACGGTTTTGAGCCTTGTCGGACAAAAGAAGAAGAATCCACCAGAAACGATAAAAAAGGAAGAAGAAAGAGCTGGTTTCTTGATTGGGATTCGGAAGACCTGGTTTTTATGTAAAGACTCTTTTAAATTATTGGCCTTTATTCATTTGGTTTTAATGTTTTTACTAAGAAATTTATTTTTGTTTCATTTAAGGCGTATTTAGTTATCGAGTCCACACATGGTTTCCCAAAAACGATTATTTTTAAGCGTAATTCTGACAGTACCTTTTTACGAGCAAGCTTTCGGCATGCTTGTATAAACAGGGTTGCGTAAAAAAGTCATGGAAGTCACATCATAATCACAACAAATACTTTCATGAGAAACAATTTTTTTTTCGAAGAATAAATTTCTAATATTAATTTTTCTCAAAGACGCTTTTCAAAAAAAAAAATAAATAAATTAAAAACTGACTGACTGGCTGACTGATACATATATCAACGCACAGCCCACACCGCTGGGTCTAGAAACTTGAAATTTTGCACAGTGGTTTCCGAGGTGGTTTCTTATATAACGTAGGTCTCTAAGGAAGGGTTTTTTAAAATTCAACTCCTAAGAGAATGAAACAGAGGTTCAAACTTTGTATGAAGAAAAAATATTAGATGGTCCTATTAACTCGAAATTTCATAAAAATGGGTAGGTACTCTAAAAAATAAATGTTTAAACACGTGTTTTGCAGTTTTTAATAAATCAACCCCTAAGGGCGTGAAATGGGGGTTCAAAGTTTGTAATGAAGTAAAATTGTTATACCGTGGGCGTAGTCGCGGGCAAAAGCTAGTCTTACATCAGGGTAAAAAACATTACTGCACAAACAATTTCTATTGCTTTGCCGACGTGGCCTGAGCCTGGAAGCGCGTTTTGCAATGACCGCAGACCCGTAGTTCGTCTATTAGGTCTTTATGTAGGTGGTTTTTGACCCTGCTTACAGGGCTTACATTTATAGCAGAGTAGGTATGTATACAATGTTTTTTTAATTATTTGTATCACATCGCTTCCTCCTTTAAAATTGTCACCGCACGCCACTGGAATAGCACCTAGACAAACCTGACCAAGCCCAAAAAATCAAATATGTGCAAGTTTGTCTAGCCGGGTCCAGACTGGCCGAGCAGCCTTCGGAGGCAGCCTCGCGAAGCAAAATGCTCGCGCGGTCTGGACTTGCATCGCGTGCTCATTGCCTCAGACCGAGCCGCGCGTTGTCGGTTTTTGTGAAATGCTCAAAGGCGACTCAGTCGAGCACCCAGCACCAGTCGTTGCCAGTTATTTATTCTCTGGTCGTTACTCTGGACGAGTTACGCACGGACTTTTGCGGGTAGCAAGTACACATTTCGTCGGTATGGAAAAAGACCAGTGCCGAAAATTAATTGAACTGTACGGCAATTATAGATATTTGTGGAATGCTAAAGACCATAATTATATGAACAAAGGATTAAGGGAGGATGCTTGGAAAAAGTTACCCCTCGATTTGGGCCTACAAGTGGCAAAACGGAAAAAAAGATGGATTCTTTGCTTCTCGCAATAATTCAATTGCATATTGTGCTCGGTTTTTGAATACGTCTTTAGTTCAGCACCTTTTTCGTGTTCAGTCTTTTTTTCTTTGCTATGCTGCGGTGCAATAATATAAAGGAAGTCGCAGCTGTAGCAACACGTACGCGTGAAACCTTTTCAACATTCTACATTCTGCCACGGCGATCATTATGGCTCGCCATGTTTTCGCGAAGCTGCTTGCTCAAACTGGACACAGCCGCCCGAGGCTGCCGCAAGCGTTTGCCTAGCCCCTGAGGCAGCCTCGCGAGGCTGCTCGGCCAGTCTGAACCCGGCTATTCACGTTTATTTAGGTTTGCCCAGAATCTTTTTCTATTTTTTTTTTTCATTAACTTCTAAACTATTACTACGAAATTCACTAACTATAGGTTTAATATTTAGCACTGGTTTATATTTAAATATTTTATAGTTCATCAGCTACGTTTTGACAAGTTTTGTTCTTGTCATCATAATTTTTAACATTATACTATAATTTTATAAAAACATGGATTTGATTTCTTATAATTCATCTGAAATCTAGGTATTTATTAAAGAACAATCTGACTGACTGGCTGACTGATATAACAACGCACAGCCCACATCGATGGGTCTAGAAACTTGAAATTTTGCACACAGGTTTCTTACATAACGTAGGTATCCACTAAGAAAGGGTTTTTCAAAATTCAACCACTAAGGGGGTGAAACAGGGGTTCAAACTGTGTATGGAGCAAAAATATTAGGTGGTTCTATTAACTCGAAACTTCATAGAAGTACTCTAAAAACTAACGGCCAGATTCTTCAACGCTAGTCCGGTCTAATTTGACAACTGACAAGTGTAAGAATACGACAACGAAGTTTTATACTGTGAATTTTTTCGCAAATTTATAAAGAAAAGGGCAATTTTAGTACATACTTTCGACAATAATAGAACTAAATTTATTTTAGTAACCCGTTCCCAGATGAAAATTATTTGGAAACCAAGCAAATCGCTGAAATATCAGAATCATTCTTGTTTTTAATGACGACTAATTAACAATGACAGGACTAAAACCTGTCAAAACATAACTGATCAACTAGAAGATCTTAATTTAAACCAGTACTTAACCTTAAACCTTCTTAGTGAATCTGAACGTAAATGTTTGAACACGTGTTTAAGTTTTACAGTTTTTAATAAATCAACCCCTAAGGGGGTGAAATGGAGGTTCAAAGTTTGTAATGGAGGGAAATTGTTATACCATGGATGAGATCGCGGGGGCAAGCTAGTTGTTAATAAGTCGTCATAGAATATGACAAATCTGACTGATGAGTGACCGATGAGCTACTATTAATTTTGTGATTTGTTTGTTTTCCAAATATGTAAATTTTGTCTTGGAACTTATTGCTAAAATTAATTTAGTTCTATTATTGCCGAAAATTAATACTTAAATTGCGTTTATCTTTATAAAGTTACGACAAGATATTATTTAAATTAGTAAAAAATCAAAAATAAATTCATAGTACAAAATTTAATTGTCTTATTCTTACACTTGCTAATTTGAACCGTTGATTGACAAATTAGACCGGTCTTAGCAATAGTGAATCTGGTACTTAGAGTTTAAAATTCAGTTATCGAAAATTTGTATTTTGGACAAAATGTATTTTCGAAAAATTGTATTAAAAATTAGTAAATATCGGTAATTTTAATTTCCAAAGCTACGCGGAAAAAAGCATTTCAAAGGAATATAATAATAACTACACTATACTCATTATAATATACGGGACAGGAAAGCAGTATAGTACGATCTACGAGTACTAGGTATATCATTATTGTAAAAAGTTTACCTAAAAGTTGAGTAGGTAGCATTTTTATAAATTTCCAGTTTATCAAGAAAGATACATTAATTTTTATTAAAAAATATTAAACTTTTATTAAACCATTTTGTAGGTGAGACTCATTAAGAAAAATATCTCATACATCTTAAAATATACGACTATTATAAGTCCTAAAATTCTTTTATTATACCTTATAAAATATAATAATGAACACAATAATTTTTAGGAATTATTATTAAAAATTTATTACAATACGGATTTTCTCCGTGTATGATCAAAAAAAAAGTATCCACTATATAAGTTACACAAAGCACCCTTCAATAAAAATTTTCCCAAAACCCATACGTCACCCATCCTTTTAATACAATATTACCCAAAATAATATGCAAAATATTCCACAGTCGAAAATTCAAAACACAAAAGCTCGTCCGTGTACAATCCGGCTTTAAAATTAAAAACGCAACACAAAAAAGGGTGATAAAACCCATTAAAAGCATAAAAGGGGGATCCCCGCGCCACCGATGGGGTCAAAATCGTATTTTTAGGGTTGTTACAAACGCACAGATGTGCCGTATGCAAATTACGCGCCCTTCTTATAATAAAAATTTGAATATTTTAAAAGTGCGCCGTTTTCTAGTCGATCAGTTCGGTTTTTAAAATGTTTTACTAATGTTGATATGCCTTTGAATGGGTTGATTTAGTTGGGCGACTGGGGCTATAAATCGGGTTCTTTTTCATGAAAAAACTTGATATCATTTTTTACGTTTGCTGTTTTAAAGGTGTCTTACCGGTTTTCATGCTACTTTCAATAGAATTATACAGTGTTTCTCCTAATTTTTGCATCAAATAGAAACTGGAAAAATACAGACACGTGAAGATAAAATAACATATTTTTACCTTGGAAGTTTGAAGTGATTAATTTCAACACTTTCTTATTTATTAATTTTGAAACTATTTTACACACGATTTTACATCAGCCAGCGGCTTCGCTGTCGTGACCATTTCTTATACAGGGTTACATTACGAATCTTCAAGTTGAATATTCATAATTTTATTATATTTTGATAGCAGGTGGAATCTAATGTCCATGTAAGAAAAATTATACCTCATATCAACATGATTTTTTAAATATTAAGAAAAGAAAATTGCTAAATTTTCAGATTTTCTTGCACTAAACAATTAAACATTGCTAAATTCACGGACCAGTAACACTGATGTAGTGATGTACTATTATGGGTTTATATTTTTTTTCAAATTTATTCTAATATATATATATATATATATATATATATATATATATATATATATATATATATATATAATGTTCGCTTTTTTGTCTAGAAGTAAGTGGAGGATAAAAAGGAGCGGATGGAAATTTTTTCAAAAATATTGACTAATAAGTCATTTTTGGGGTTATTGAGGTTATAAAATCAAATTTTGTCTAACAAATGAAATATCTAGGGACACGATAAGATTTGTGAAAAAAAGAAGTATAAGGTGCCTGTATAGCGTTGAATCAACAGGAAATTAAAAATTGGTTTGTCCTTGGTTTTTACGTTGAGAAAGCGAAAAGCAAATAACACATTAAAAATTAGAAAATGTCGGTAGTTTCCACTGAATAAAACTGTTAATCCAACATTAATAACAACTATTTAATTTTCTAATTGCTCTAATTTACCAATATTTGCTGAAGGATTTACTGTTCTTTTTTCAAAATCCGAAAAGTAATTAAATATTTGCCACTGAATTAGCTAGATTAATTTTGAAAAATATTCGGGAAGCGAAAATAATCTTAATTATTATTTGCCCAGATATGTTCTAAAAATCTTATCTAAAAATTATCTTTTAACCTGCCTGCCGTTGTAAATTTTTTAATTCGCTATGTATACACTTCGAAGGCGGCAAATTGTGATGTTGAGATTGTCGGTACGTTAACAGGTGTTTTTGAGAAATACAATATTTGAGTTTTTAATTGTAGGTTACTCGTTTAATGTGCCGTTGTATGTAAATAAAAGAGAAGTACATACATTAGAAATAAAGGTTATAAATACAGGTGTTAAGTGACGAAACTATGAACTGATTTATTTTAGAAAAAATACTCTTGGTGATCGGCTGAAGATTTTTCTGAAAATGTTATCTAATACGTCATTTTCTGGGTTATTCAGGTCGGAAAATTTAATGTTGTCCAACAGATGCAGAAAAATTAAAGGGGGAGGATAAGACGGAGCGGTTGGGAATTTCTCCAAAAATAATAACTTCGTTATTTTCGGAGATATTGAAGTCGGAAAATTTATTTTCTGTATCAAATGTAAAACAAATTAACGGGGGGAGGGCGATAAAAAAGGGCTGAAAAAATATTGAAGGAGTGGGGTGAGAGAGGATTAAATAAAAATATTGGAGTAGTTTGAGTCAAGGAATCCGATTATACGCAACAAATTAATAAATATAAATATTTTTTGTTAAATGAACCGACAAAAACAAAATCATTAAAAATTATAAAATAATATTGTTACGAATTTATTTGAGCTTAATGATAAGCGTAACTTTGTTTAAATTTAGGTCACTTGTACATCAAAGTTACCTAGTAAACGCAACTCCTTAACTGTTTATGAATTACCTACTAGGTGTCGCCCGCGACTTCGTCCGCGGTATAACAATTTTACTACATTACAACATTTGAACCCCCATTTCACCCCCTTAGGTGTTGATTTATTAAGAACTGTAAAACACGTGTTTAAACATTTAGAGTACTTCTATGAAGTTTCGACTTAATAAGACGATCTAATATTTTTTCTCCATACTATTTTACCCCGTTAGGGGTTGAATTTGAAAACCCCTTTCTTAATGGATGCCAACGTTATATAGGAAACCTCTGTGTAAAATTTCAAGTTTCTAGACCCAGCGGTGTGGGCTGTGCGTTGATATGTTAGTAAGTCAGTCAGTTTCTTCTTTTATAATATAGAGATTATTACGAATCCTTATATTGTGAAATTGACCGACTTCAAGGTTTTAAACTTTGGATACAAGTTAACAAAATTAAGCTTACCGTTAACCTCGGTAATAAATATGTAAAAATATTATTTTACACTTTTTAGTGCTTTTCTTTTTGTGAAGTCGGTTAATTTAAAAAACTACTCTTAATTATTTAAAGCCTCGAAACTTTTGAAAATCATTTTTTATAAGAAACAAATTACGTACCTTTAGGCCGGATCTAACCAATTACTTTGAATTCTGAAAAACCATCTAGTATGTAAATTCTAACATCAAAAGAGATTAAATCTTACAAATCAAAACTAAATTTTTCGCTGCTACGAGTTAATTATAATCGCTTCAAAACAGGAAGTCAAAAATACTGATTTGTTCGGTTATTCTTAATTTATTTAAGAAATAAATTAATCTTTATTTTCTAGCAAAAAACTGGTTTCTATTAGGTTTAGTCCGCGGGCATGTGTTCAATAGGGCTCTGTAACTGAATTTTATAATTTGATACTGATATCTTTAATCAGTTTCTAAAACCATCTTCTTTGGAAGTAAGTACATTTTTTCGAAACAAATTTTTTCGAAATTTTTTTTGAAAAACATCTTTTTCGAAAAGCCAAACTTACTAATGTTAAGACCGGTCTAATTTGACAATCAAGGTTTTAAATGAACAAGTGTTATATTTAGTGCTGTGCGAGATTCGACATCTGCCAGGGGCGTTACCGTTTTATTTACTGGCTTGTATTGATACATTGATTAATACAAAAATATGTATATATAATATATATGTATAACACTTAAATCAAAAATTCTGACCCATCATATACGGGGAGGCAAAAAAAGTAAAAACAATAAATGCCATAAGAGCAAAACTATTTTTAATTTTAATTGCAAAGTACAATACCGTTAAAAAGGGTCGTTCAGAACTGAGAAGTGATCGAATATGAAATTTGACAAAATAACTTTATGGTCATTCATATAGTACGTTTGAATTTTTTTAAAAAGTGTTTTGAAATAAATGTTTTTTAAATAGATATTAGGTACCAACAATAACATTTTATGAAATACTATACTAAGCTTTAACATGACCACTGTTCTTTCCATACAAACTATTGTACGTCGTGAATATTCCGTCACTGCATTTCTAAGAGCAAAATTGTAGGGCCGTACTTTTTTCGAGAAAATATTACCGCTGAAATTTACTTGAACTTTTTGAACACGGAATTATTTCAATTGTTTCAGCGACTACCACTGGATAAGGAACACACTTTGGTTCCAACATGACGGTCCTCCATGTCACAGTTCTGCAAGAGTGGCAGAATTTTCAAACCGGACATTTCCACAGAGGTGCATATACTCTATTGCATTGTCACCGGACTTATACACGTTTGCAAAATTTCAAAGCTTAATTAGAACTAGTCGAAATTTTGATTATATTTGACCTAAACATACCAACTAACAAACTAACAGGCGAAGTTAAATAAAAGCTTGTAAAAATGTTGTCAGAAAAAAGCCTGGCGCAACTCAAACAAGGAGAACATGTAGGTCTGCTCAAGTCTGTTAAGGTTTGCTAAGGATCTTTTTCAGCCTTTTTTAAATTTACATGTTTAAAACACAATAATTTTCTTTTGTTGTTAAAAATTGTTTGTCAAAAATTTTTCTTTCCATTTTGGGTAAGTAAGATATGTACATATATACCATGTGCTCTCACACTACAACTGAATTATTCAAAAATTTTGTTCTTTGACAAATAATACCGGTTTTAAAAGTTATACGAGTTGTTTTTAATAAAATTTGGAGCAAAATCAGAATTAACAATCTTAAAATTTCAACTGTCCAGGTGTCAAGTAACTTTTTTTTTTCAACTTGATGCGTGAACAGACGGTCGAAATCTTGAACTTGATTTTGTAATGTTACGATTTTAAAATAAATTATCATCTGGAATTCCGGCCGAGATTTTAATTTATTGATTTAACATTTATGCATTATTTATACATTATACTAATTTGATTGATTGAGTATCCGGTTTGGTGTTACTTAATGTGTTTTTTTTTTAATTTTGCGTGTTTCGAGTTCTCTTACTTTTTGGCAACAGGACAAATAATCGTTTTTGCTTCCCCCGCTAGAGGAAGCATTGTATTTGCGAAAAAATCATACCTCAAGATTTCAGATCTTCACGGTTTGGGGTATTTAGATCACGAAAAATATGTTTTTTTTTATTTCTGTGGGTATATCTGTCTGTCCACTGCATTGGCGCGAAAACTTCAAAAGTATTTGACAAACAAAATTTTGTTGCATATAAAATAGGCCTTAAAGAAAATTAAATTATATTTTTGTTGCTTTAAGTCAGTCCCCTGTGTATTTTTTTCTTTTTCAAACTTACCTCTTGAGTCACAGCAACGAAAAGAAAAATACCATATATGACACCCTGTGTGACAGCACACCTAATTCATAAAAAAAATAACAACCTACTGATTTCAAATACAACTATTGCATCAGTTAGAGCACAAATGGATAAAACCTAATTTTTTCAATTTGTCCACCCTGTATCTGTGGAATCAAAAGCGTTTTCATTTACATCAGCGCGAAAGTTAGATAGAAATTAGAATAGCAAGAAAAATTCTAGTGGTCACCCTGTATATATTTCACTGGAAGCGCAGCCGGTTTCAAGCCAAAGTGAACCCTTAATCTATGTGTAGACAAAATTTCATTATTTTTGGTCAAGTAATTTTTAAGTTTCTGCGCCAACAGACCGACGGAAATGGAAAACTAAAAAAATACTGGGCTATTTTTTAGTTTTGTAATAATAGGTACCAAAAAATTAATTCCAATTTTTGTGACAATTAGTTACTTAAAAATCTATGGGCACACCCGAACAGCGGTAACAATTTCTAGAATATCTATTTTGAGTATTTTGACTTAATAATAAATATTATAAATCAAAAGTCATATTAACACAACTACGTCTTTTTGTTATATTTTCTAAATTAAAGTTGATAATTTTTTTTTATCTGAGACAGCCCACGTAAACTTCAAGCCTAAGTTCTAACGTACCGTGGGCGTCTGAAGAGAAGGGAAATGTAATCTATTGACACGGGATTTAAAGGATTGGAGGTTGGGAGGGGAAGGGAAAACATCTGCAGGCAATTTGTTCCATATTCTTGAGACCCTAGGTATGAATGAGCGAGAGAAGTAGGATGTTCTAAGTTTTTGCAGTAAAGGGATGCATACGTAACGCGCCTCTTGTTATTTTATTAGGAACAGTCATGGGGGAGATTATAGCGGTTAGTTCTTTAGAGCAAAATCCGTGGAAATATCGGTAGAAAAGGGACACATCCCCAACAGCGCGGCGATGAGCGAGAGAAGGAAGTTCTCTTGCGAGGACTAGGTCATTGAAGAGTTGGATAGAATCAAGGATGTTAAGTGTCGCTCCCCAGATGTGGCAACAGTATTCTAGGTTAGGGTATGTAAGAGAGTATGTAAGTTGGAAGGGGGAAAGTACTTCCTGGCCCTAAAGAGACCTTTTTAGCTGCTGATGTGGCTATTGAAGTAATGTGTTTGTGCCAGTTGAGATCATCTTCGAAAGCGATGCCTACAAGATTGAACGTTTCATTGTCTTGTAGGGCTTGGCCATTCATATGGATGGGGTAAGTGTTGCCGGATTTTTTTCGTGACAGGGAGCAAGACTGATATTTGGAGGCGTTGAACTGAACAGGGTTTTTGGCACCCCAGTCTTAGATTAACTAAAGATCTTGGGAAAGGGACAGGTGTATAGATCTGCGTCTATTATCCAGTTCTTGATTCGAGGCTTGTCTAGAAAAATGTGAAGATCGGAAAAGAACTCGAAAGGTGATTTTATCACGAATACAATACTTCCTGTAGCGAGGAATGTAAAAATGACAAAAATGTAGCAGGGAGCGCTACCCCTCTTAATACTAAAGCCATTGCTCGGTATAGTATATTACAGCCTATTCTAAAATCCATTTTAATACAGTAACCAGTATTTACCAATAAAGGCTTTACATATATTTCCACGATATGCAGCGACAAATAAATTCCGTTTTATGATACAGTTTCTAATGAAAACATATAACTCTATATTGCCATTGAATATTTCACAACACTTGAACATACATTAAAATGTCCCACAAATTACGAGAAATACAGAGCAAACTACTTTGGGTGTGGGTGTACATACCACTTGTGTATAATATGTATATACAACATATACAGGGTGGTCGTATTTGTTTAAAGTACCTATGTTTATGGTAGTATAAAGATCATTGTGATTTTTAAGGACCACCGTGCGGCGGCGCCTTACAAAAAAATGCTCGTTTTAAATTAATAATACTCACCTTGAGGTTGAGGCAAGCTTAGCTTTGTAGGTAACGTAGTATCATAGTAGTATATATTTCAATGTAGTATATACCACATTCTTAAAAGCTCTTATTTAAAAGAAGTATATTCTCGCTATAAATCTAATTATAAATGTTTCGAAAATCATAGTAATTAACCTCGTAATTAATTTTACAATTGTAAAATTTCATTTTGTAATTTTTAGTTTACACAAGTTTACAATCATAATAAATCAAGAATTATTTAGTTTCAGAATTACTGTATAAAAATATGTATATCTTTTTGTAGAAATTATAACCAGCTGAAGTACTTCAAATTGCCTTCAAATTAAAAATTTGGGGGCAAGATCTTAATGAACTTGTTTTTTAATCTTTTGTAATTTTTTACTCTTTGCAGTACGCCACTGACTAAATTTTATTTTACAACAATCTGTAGAAAATCTAGAACTTTCTAATGGGCACATTACATCACATGAGCGTTTTTATTTTTTAGGCAAAAATTAGAACACAGCTTGTTTCAATGAGCTTTTACCAAAAAAAAAAAAATACTGCTTTAAAAGTTTATATGGAACAATCTATTTACCATACTAATAGTTTATTTTAAATCATTTTACTTCCGATAAAATACTTCTTATAGTTTTAGAAAAAATATGATAAACTGAGAGACTTTGAATATTATACTTTAAAAATATTTTTTCCGTGTGGGTTTCTGTATCGTGGCGGTACATACGTTATTAAAAAATTCAGTCAAGTGCAAGCTATACTTACACAATTAGTGTTCCGTGTCATCAGTCCCCACTCTTATCCTGAGCAAACCTTGGCCGCCCGATCTCCGCCCATCTGCCGCGCTACCTGCCGCCGATGGCACCAACGCCGTATCACATCGCGTATGCGAGGAGCTTTTTGACAGAGCCAAATTAAAAATTTTGCAAAACGTGTAAGGACAAAAGTTGTTCCTTACATCGTAAGAAATATTTTTTGTCGAAAAGGTTTTTCTCTAAAACCAATGGTTCAGCAGTTATAAGGAAATAAACAATTAAATTGTTTATAACAATTGATCGCGCTAGAATTTTTCAATCCTGATAATTTTCGCTTAATCTACTCTTAATTCTTAATGTTTATGATATTTCTAAGCGATTCTTTTGGTGATAAGGGTGGGACAGCAATTTTCAAGCGTTTTTCCCGAAAACTGTTTAAAAAATGCATAAAAAAATACATCATACATATTGTTGTATTCGCGCTTCAATAAGCTTTCATTTGACAACTTAGACGATGCCCTAGAATTTTTTTTTACATTTCCCAATTTACCCCGTGTAATTAACTCCCAGAATTAAAATTCCACTTTCTATATTGGGCCACACCACAATCTTTGTCCTAAATTTCAAATTTTTACGTCGAACAGTTTCAGAGAAAATCGCTTCTGAAAGACGGACATCAAAGAGATTCCATAAGTGTTCCGTTTTGCTAGTTTTAGCACGGAACACTGAAAAAGGACAGAAAAAGATGCTAAGAAAATGTGAGCAAACCTGCACCTATTAGCCTCTTTTGAGTTTGTCAGTATTTGTGTAGTTAGGCAGTCAAATTCAGGGGTGCTTAAGCGCTGGACCCTGTTCAGCATATGGCCAAAAACTTTGTTCATAGGGTCGAGGGATGTACATTTTGGGGGTGCTAAGCACCCCCAAGCCCCCCCCCCCCCTTAACTACGCCTATATCAGGTTTGCTCGGGCTATTTTCTGTCTTTTTTATCAACTTTGTCTATATAAACTGTTAAAGTCTGATCCCTACATGTACGTACAGTATACAGCCGTTGACAATTCAAAATTTCAGGTATGAATGGAAACGCAATGTCTAGTTGAAAGTTTGAGTTGTCAATTGCTGTACATAAACAAAATAGTCTGTAATTATATCCTGAAGCTAATTATATTATATAATTATAGTCTGAAGCTAAGCTTGACCTGTAGACTGGAACTTCATTACTCGACAAAGCATATTCAAAAAATTATGTTTTCTTTCATAACAGTATATTTTCAAAATACGGTTTTTGAAAAATATACTTACAAAAAATGTTGTTTGACAAATAGGTTCGCAAAAAATACTATCGAAATTTTTTTATAGATCCCTATCGTAAGTACTTAGTCGTATGCACTATGCACCCGATCAAAATAAAATATATTTCCATGTAACATGATCCACCCTGTAAACAATTACCAATACCTTATTGCTATCAATATACGAAGTGTTACACATTTTTGTAACCAGCTTATATGTGATTGGTATCTCTCGATTGTTGACAAGCATTTATTTATGAGTAATTTTTAAGCGCGCCAGGACCAAACCCAAATTTTTGTTCAGTTTTTAAATGAAAGTTGGTAATCAAAACGGATTTTGAATAATTTTTTTTACTAATCGTGCATAGAAAGTTTTTAGATATAAAATGCTGATAAGAAGTCGGTTAATTGCTGCAATGATTCGGTTTTTATTTCACATTAAAAAAAAATGGTTTTGAAATATCTACACCCGCGTAACGCGAGATTTTTCTGACATATTTTTAGATAAAGTGCGGCCATGAAATGTAGACGGAAATTCTGCGTGTGAAATAAATGTATGTATTTAGATTAAATATAATTACTTAAAAATTACTATTTTTAATCGAGCTTTTTATTTTTCCAGTGGTGTAAATCCATTTTTTCAATTTTCTGGAAATAAGGGATTTGCATTGGTGTCTCCAGAAAAATCGAAATAAACGCTTGACTTTCATTTTACTTTTATTTTAACAAAAAATGAAGATAAAGCTTGACATAGGTAAATTTCAGTCTTAACAAATCTGAGCCTGAGCAAACCTGCAAATTTGCCTTTTTAAGTTAGGTCAGGTTTCCTTAGATTAGGCTTTTTTGTCTTTTTAATCAACACTTTCCAAATTATTAAAATCTAATAGGTAACTTATACAGGGCGATATCTCGAAAACGGTTTAAAATATTTTCATGAAATTTAGGTGAGTTTATAGCTTCCTATATATCACCCCATCTTCATGGGGGGTTAGGCATATTTAAACATATTTTTGACATTTACCCTCTTTCTCTATATTAAGGGGTGGGGGGTAACTTTGGACTTTTGAATGGGATGATGTACTTTTGTTCAAAAAATTCGAATCCACGTAAAAAAGTACGTATGTGTACAAATTTTTTTTTATTTGCACTTTCGGTTACAGAATTATGGTTAACTAAATTTCGACTGAATTTTAAAAATAAATAAATTTTACCAATAAATCAAGTTCACTTATTTCAGAATAATTATTCGTTTCCATGGCAATGCGTTATTATTACTTAAGTCAGTTGAAATTTTGACGTTTTAACGATTATTTCTCAGTTCATTGCGAGGTCCCCGGATTTGACCCCCCCTTGACTTTTTCTTGTGTGGTTTTATAAAGGATAAAGTGATGGCGATTGCACCTACAACCTACAACTTAAGATGATATGAAATGAATACGCTTTGCCTCTTATTAGTGACACCTAAAATGTAAGAGCGGGTACGAAATTCATTTCGAAAAAGACTGAGAAAGTGTTTGGAAGTTGAAGGGGGACATTTCGAACAACCTTTCAAGCATGACGACGATAAATAAGTTAAAAAAAATGGTAAATATTTTTTTTATTTTATAATCTAATTAATCATAATTTCGTAACCGAAGGAGCAAATCAAAAAAAAATTACACATATACGTAGTTTTTTACGTAGATTCGAATTTTATAAACAAAGGTATATCATCCCATTTAAAATTCCACAGTTACCCCCACTCTTCAAAATTTCATGAAAATATTTTAAACCGTTTTCGAGATATCGCCTTGTAACACTTTAAAAAACTTACCCTGTATAAAAAAAAACAATCAGCCTTATGGCCCCAACAATACACTCTAAGCACATTAAACTTGGCTAGTAAACCACTACTATATTATATCCTTTAATGCATTTTCGCGAAAAAGTGTTTTTTAAAAAATGTACCATCGTGTGACAAAAAAATGTCAATCGCTTGAGGATAGTTTCAGCTAAACCTAAGACCTGCATTTGCGACCGTTTTTGCTAATAAATAAATAAAAAAGCCTTTTATTTATGAGTAAGCACAATTATAAAAATAAATGCATTTTGTTAGCGAGGTCTAGCCCTTGCTATTCTACTTAACCATCAATGAGTAAAGTAATAATATGTAATGGGCAAGCACAAAATTACATACTACTTTCTTTGAAATAATGACACTGTTAAATTACTAAACAGAATTAGAAGTTACTCAAACAACTAAACGTTTTATAATATAAAGTTTTGCAAACGGGGGTAAATCCAGAGACGGCTTCTAACCTAGTTGGAAATAAAATCAGGATTCGATGTGCAAATAAAATACAAATATTTATTTACCCACATTGTGTTATTTGAAAGTGCGAGATAACAAAATACCATACAGGGTGTCTGAAAAGTCTTGGCATGGTCAAATATCTTTACTATTAATAAAGATAGAGACACCAAATTTTAGTTGTATCTTATTGGTTAATAAATCTACTTTGTTATGTAATTTGACTTTTTCAACCCCCTTGGGGCGTTACGCTAGGGAGTTGACGTCAAAAATTTTGAATGCAAACCTATGCCGGGTGGCCTCTTCTTTTAAAAGTCTTCAAAAAAGAAACATTTTACCGCAACTCCCGTATTTTAATGCATTTTTAAATGACAAGCCTATAAAAATTATAAATCGTAAATCGTATAATCGGGCGGGGCACAAGTCGACCATTAGTCGACCTCTTGTGCCATGCAGTACCAGTCTGCGCTGCTATTTTTTGTTTTGTAGGGCACTTGTTTTCTTTTTTACAACTTTACTTCTTCATTTGTCGTTTTTATATTTTTGGTTTTTTGACATCTGCGCAGTAGACCAAAATGCGTACTACGCGCAAACCGAGCGTGCTAGACATGCGTACGCACTTTCAGGAGATGTACTTGGGTGTTTACATTCGAACCCATTCACTTTTAAGAATATATCCCCAATAGTCAAGGTACCACTACGTAGTTAAGTTTATAACTTTTTTCACAACTTTTTTTCCACTTTATTTTTCGTTTTTTTGCCATCTGCGCAGTAGACCAAAATGCGTACCACATGCAAACCGAGCGTGCTGGACATGCGCACGGAATTTCAGGAGATGGACATTGGTGTCTACATTTGAACCCATTCACTTTTAAGAATATATTCCGAAAAGGCAAGGTACCACTACGGATTTAATTTTATAATTTTTTCCCAAGTTTATTTCGACTTTATTTTTCGTTATTTGCCATCTGCGCAGTGGACCCAAATGCGTACCACGCGCAAACCGAGCGCGCTGGACATGCGCACGGACTTTCAGGAGATGGACATTGGTGTCTACATTTGAACCCATTCACTTTTAAGAACATATTCCCAAAAGGCAAGGTACCACTACGCATGTAACTTTATAACTTTCCCAAGTTACTTTATTTTTCGTTATTTGTCATCTATCGCTCCCCATCAGACAAATCCTACAATGAGTTCTTTGACTTTCTGTCGGCAAAAATCGACCATCTCATCTCCGAATTTCCCTCCGCTGAAGTTATCGTCCTAGGCGACTTCAACGTCCATAGCCAGGAATGGTTAGGATCCACAAAAACTGACCCAGAAGGCAGAGCAGCAGAAAACTTCGCAATCAGCAACTCGCTCACCAATTTGATCAGAGAACCAACATACTTTCCCCGCGTTTCTACCCATAATGCAAATCCACTAGATCTTTTTCTCACCACCCATCCTGAGCCTTACTTAACATCTGTATGCGCTCCCCTTGGTCGTTCAGATCATGGCCTCATTACCGTCTCCTGTCCCATACATCCCGAGTTTGCTGAAATCATGCCAGAACGCACGATCTGGCACTACAATTCTGCCAACAGGGATGGTCTTCGAAACTTCTTCTCTGCTTTCCCTTGGAACCCTGTTTGTTTTTCCACTCCCGATCCCTCCGAAATTTGCTCTCATATCACAGACATTATTCAAGCAGGTATTGAAGGATTCATTCCACATACCCGCAAGAAACCTAAACTCCACCATAAAAAGCCATGGTTCTCCAAGGGCTGTGACAAAGCCAGGATCAAAAAAGCCCAAGCTCACAAAAGGTCTCTTCGAAACCCTACACCCGAAAATCGTCAAATTTTCACCGAGGCCAGAAATCAATACAACCAAACTATCTTAGAGTCCAAAAATGCTTTTAACAACCGCATAAAAGATAAAGTGCTTTCCTGTCCCAACGGCGGCAAATATTTCTGGTCACTTGCCAAAAACACTAGTCAGAACTTCTGTAGAAGCACTTTTCCTCCCCTGACCTCTGACAACCAAGTTCTCTCCATCTCTAAAGGGTAAAGCAGAACTATTCGCCTAACAATTCGCTGCCAATTCCACCCTGATCCCTCCCCCCAGTTTCGCTCTTCCAACCGCAAAGTCTGTACCCCACAAAATGCCCGATATAATACTTAAGGTCAAACAGGTTCAAAAAATTCTTCTATCCCTTGACACCAAAAAGTCCTCTGGTCTGGATGACATACCTGCAATTGTTCTAAAAAAATGCGCTCCAGAACTTGCACCCATCTTAACTCGTCTTTTCCAGATCTCTTATGACAGGGGTGTCTTCCCAGATGGCTGGAAGACTGCTCGTGTGCAGCCTGTCCCGAAAAAAGGTTCAAAGTCCCTTCCATCCAATTATAGACCTATTTCCCTTCTCTCCGTTGTCAGCAAAGTTATGGAGAAATCAATCAACTTGCAACTTCTGAAATATCTAGAAAAACATAAAATCATCCATGATAGACAGTACGGATTTCGTCATCAAAGATCCACAGCTGATCTTCTTAGCTTTGTCACACATAACTGGAACAAGTCTCTTGAATTTCATGGCAAATATCAGATTGTTGCACTCGATATTTCCAAGGCCTTTGACCAAGTATGGCATGCCGCACTCCTCAACAAACTACCTTCTTCCGGTCTTCCTACCAAACTATGTACCTGGATCGGCAGCTTCCTCTCTAATCGGCGCATATCTGTTGTGGTTGACGGTCACTCATCTAACTTCCATCCTATCAATGCTGGTGTCCCCCAAGGTTCAGTCCTGGCACCAACCCTATTTCTCCTTCACATTAATTACCTGCTCTCTTCAACTACTAATCCCATCCACAGTTATGCTGACGATAGTACTCTTCACTCCAATATTCATTTTTCCAGACAAGTTTCGAATCAGGAGTTGGATAGTGGATGCAGATCTATGTACCTATCCCTTTCCCAAGATCTTCAATTATTCTTAGACTGGGGTGCCAAGAACCTTGTTCAATTCAACGCCTCCACAGTCATGCTCCCTCTCACGCAAAAAATCTGGCAACGCCCACCCCATCCACATGAATGGCCAAGCCCTACAAACAACGAAAGCCCTACAAACAACGAAACATTCGATCTCGTTGGCGTCGCTTTCGAACATGATCTCAGCTGGCACAAACACATTACTTCAGTAGCCACATCGGCAGCTAAAAAGCTTGGTTTTCTCTTTCGAGCCAGAAAATACTTCTCCCCTTCCAACTTATACACTCTCTATGTTTCCCAAATAAGACCTAACCTAGAGTACTGCACCCACATCTGGGGAGCGGCATCACCCTCGACACTTAAGATCCTTGATTCTATCCAAAAGAGAGCCATTCGACTTATCACTGACCCAGCCCTCACGAGAAAACTCCCTTCTCTCGCTCATCGCCGCGCTGTAGGGGATTTATCCCTTTTCTACCGCTACTTCCACGTATTGTGCTCTGAAGACTAGCCGATATTATTCCCCCCCTGAATGTCCCTAACAGAACAACCAGAGGCGCGTTACGTATGCATCCCTTTACTGTCCAGCTACAAAAGCCTAGAACAGACCACTTCTCTCGCTCATTCATACCTAGGGTCTCCAAATTAGGGAACAAATTGCCTGCAGATGTTTTCCCTTCCCGTTCCAACCTCCAATCCTCCAAATCCCGTGTCAATAGACTACATTTCCCTTCTCTTCAGACACCCACGGTACGTTAGTACTTAGGCTTGAAGTCTACGTGGGATGTCTTAGATAAAAAAAATCTGCGCAGTGGACTACAATGCGTACCACGCGCAAACTAAGAGGGCGAGACATGCGCACGAAATTTCAGGGAATGTTGTTTGGTGTCTACATTCAAACCTACCCACTTTCAAGAATATATCTCCAATAGTAAAACTACAACTACGTATTTATCATATTTTTACGATTTTATGACGTCTTACTTTTTTGAACATTCTTAACTATGTGACATTGTGACCAACCGTGCCAGGATTATAATGATTTAATGTACTTTTTAAGTTTAGGTTAAAAAAAAGATGCGAACTGCGCTATGTAACCGGGAACCATGTTGTAACTCCTAATAAATGCTAAATCTTTAAATAGATTGTAAGTTTGTGATAAACCCAAAAAGCAATCTTGTCGGTTTAAATGGATTTGTTTCTCAACGGTTGACATGTATTTGTCACATGATAGTACCTTTGAAAAAGATGATTTTCAAAAAAATATTCGTATGTACTTTCAGAAAATTGTTTAGATCCTATGTAAGTATTTACCAAGAAGCAAGGAGGTTGTAGATGAAATAAATATAAAGATAAACAAAAGTAATTTATCGAAAGTCTCACTAAATCAAAAGGACCTTTTGGTATAAACCCGTATACATATTATTTTCCTCCAACATTTCATCGACTCTAAGGCATTCAAATTAAGGTATGCCGACCTCCTCCATGTTAAATTTTTTCCAATTACAACGATTTTCAGACAATTATATTGATGAAAAAAAGAACAGAGATAAATGACCCATTGGTTCTCTCCTCTTCGAGTTTCTTTTATTTATATTTAAAACGGCGTAAGATGATTGATGGTCCCGACCGGTACACAATAACAAACTATTTCGGATCATTAATTTTTTCTGTTTTGTGTGTGGACTGTACGTATGTATGTAAATGTATGTGGTAGGAATCATCTTATTGATACGAAGAAGAATATTTTTTTCTTTTTTAAAAATGAGCTACTTCTAATTTAAATCTATGTGTATCCCATGCTGGCCGTAAGTTCGTAACTCGCAGGAATGTCTTTTTTTTTCAGTGGCTACGCTAGTCCGAAAATTTTGATTCCTATTGACATCGTTTTGGGTACCGTCAAAACGGAAACTCTATCAGCGAAGGACTTTCGTCTCTCCGTCTCTCTGTCACACCACACAGCCCTCTAAGAACAAGTACCTAAATAACCTTATATAAGCATTGTTTTTCTTTATAGTGTGAACCTATAAAAATATACTCATAATTTTGAAAAAACAAATTTTTGGAGATACTTTTTTCAAAAAATACATTTTTAAAAGTATAAGCCTTCCCTAGTATCTGAACATTCATTTTTTCAAAAATAAAGTGTTTTGAAAATTAAATTTTGAACTGTAATAGTTTAAAAAATGTAATTAAAAAACGGAAACAGATATTGAGCAAAACTAAACAAACCTGCACGTATTTGCTTATTTGGGTTTAGACAGTTTTGCTTAGGTTTTTTTATGTCTGTGCATTTTTTTAAACACAGAGAGTTAAATTTTAAACTGTAATAATCAAAGTGTTAATTGAAAACAAAACACAAAAGATCTAGAAGAGGAAACTTGAACAAATTTGAGAAAACACATATTCGCCTTTTTTTGGGTTTGCTCAGGTATGCTTAGGTTTGCTCAGGCTTCTTTGTCTTTTTTATTAACATGTTTTAAACTTCTAATCTTATGTAAAAAAATAGTCAGCATTATGATCCCAACAAAATATTCTGAACCATTAAATGACGTTATTCTATTATGCATGTAGGAAAATTTATCGAAAAAATGTATATTATTCGAAAAAGGTGTTTTTCAAAATTAAATTTTCCAAAATTGTTTTTCGAAGAAATATTTTCAACATTTTTGTCTTGTTAGCACCATCACATATATAAACATCTGTTTTATTTTTTTAAAATCCAACAAGACCTCTTCCGTCGCATAGGTGTATCTACCATTTTTCCTCACCTGACATGACAATGAAATTATCTCCACCAGTAAAGGGAAAGCAGAACTATTTGCCAAACAATTCGCTGCCAATTCCACCCTTATTCCTCAAACTACCTTCTTACGGTCTTCCTTAAAAACTGGATCGGTAGCTTCCTAATCGGCGCATAACTGTCGTGGTCGACGGTCACTCATCTAACTTCCATCCTATCTGCTCATATCCCAAGGTTCAGTCCTAACACCAACCCTATTTCTTCTTCACACTAATGGCCTGCTCTCTTTAACTACCAATCACATCCACAGTTACGCTGACGATAGTACTCTTCACTCCAACATTCATTTTCCAGACAAGTCTGGAATCAAGAGCTTGATAACAATAGACGCAGATCCATGTATCTATCCCTAACAAACCCAAGATCTTCAATTAGTCTTAGACTGGGGTGCCAAAAACCCTGTTTAGTTCAACGCCTCCAAAACCCAGTCTTGCTCCCTGTCGCGCAAAAAATCCGGCAACACTTACCCCATCCACATGAATGACCAAGCCTTACAGAACAAAGAAACATTCGATCTTGTTGGCTTCGCTTTCGAACATGATCTCAGCTGGCACAAACACATATCTTCAATAGCTAAAAAGCTTGGTTTTCTCTTTCGAGCCAGAAAATACTGCTCCCCTTCCAACTTACACACCCTCTATGTTTCCCAAATAAGATCTAACCTAGAGTACGTCTCCCACATCTGGGGAGCGGCATCACCTTTGACATTTAACATCCTTGATTATATCCAAAAGAGAAACCAGTCGACCCATCAATGACCCTTCTCAAAAGAAAACTCTCTTCTTTGGGATTTGTCTCTGTTCTACTGGTATCTCGATGGACTTTGCTCTGAAGAACTAGCCGCTATAATTCCCCCCTTTGTTCCTAACAGAACAGCAAGATGCGCGTTACGCATGCATCCCTTTACCAGAAAAAAATAAGATAGAGAGAATAATATCTCGTCTTCCCGCCAGCTCGACCACGCTATGGCCTTCAAACGACAACACCCCGAGATTAGCCAATACGATTCTCACAATACACCCCGACATTAGCCAGTGCGGCAGCAACACGGCAAGCAGAGAGAGTTTTCTGCGGCGCGTCTCAATACTCACTCTCACTGTGCTTTATAATAACCCAAAATCTGCAGTGCACGCCCATGTCAGCTTATTTCGACGTCGGTTTGGAGGTCATAGAAAGCAAATCGTATTTATGAATGAACTCCGTACGAGATATTATTCTCTCTATCTTATTTTTCTCTGCCTTTACTGTCCAGTTACAAAAGGCTAGAACATCCCACTTCTCTCGCTCATTCATATCTAGGGCCTCCAGATTATGTAATACATTGCCACAGTTTAAAGAATATATATTGTAAACTTTGACATTGTCTGCATGTTTTCACTTCCCTTCTCAACCTCCAATCCTTTAAATCCCATGTCAATAGATTACATTTCCCTTCTCCTCAGACGCCCACGGTACTACGTTAGTACTTAGGCTCGAAATCTACGTGGGATGTCTCAGATAAAAAAAATAACTAGAATGGAGGAAATAGGATAGGAAGTTTCTTCTTGGTTTAATGGAAGAATAGCTCAGAACACGCTATCCTTTTCAGATTTCAAAGTCAGTAACATGCTGTGTTTAATGCAAAAATATTTTTGAAAACATTTCTGTAAAATGTATTCACGTCGGGGTCGTTTAAAATAAAATAGCTATTATCAATTCAATATGCGAATTATAATAAATATTTCCTTTCCGTCAAATATCTACAAATGTGTATGTGATATTATTCGCGACAATCAAGTATGCTGAGTAGGTCCGTTGAAAAAACAATTGAAGAAAGTTGCAGTTTCGACAAAATTCCTGACTCGAAACGTTTGCAGACAATTTAATTGTTTTTCCTGAGGTTTCGCAATTAGCCGTTTTATAGTTTGGTCAGTTTATCACTGAAAAATTAACGGCCAGATTCACTATTGCTAAGGCTGGTCTGATTTAACAAACAAGGGTTTAAATTCAGTGGCGTGCATTGCTTTTAGGGGCACAATGATTTTGGGGGACGCCAAATTACTTTCCTTTTATTGGAGAGTATGTGATCATAGTGGGCAGTCATTTTGAGAAAGGGCCACGGAGGCGCCGTTACGACGAGGGCGGGGGCTTACGCCCCCTAGCCCCCCTGGTGGCACGCCACTGTTTAAATTGAGATGTGTAAGAATAACAGCCTGTTGCCCAAAACCTATGATCAAGTAATACATTTTATTGACGTTTGGTGTCATCTTTGTTGGCCATTAACAGGAGTGCCGTCACAGCAGGTGCCCAGTTATTAGTTTAGTTCTTGATTAAATTGTTTGTGCAACTGGACGTTAGCCAACTAATTTTATATTATGAATTTATATTTGAGTTTCTTCGCAATGTTTTAAAAAAAAGAGCCATTTGGGTATGTATGTAGATTTAGAAACAAGGAGGATAGACTATTATTTACATTTGAGAGCAATCATAGTTTCCAGGGTTACTCTTAATCTGGCCAACTATATGGTCTCCAAGCTACTTTTTGGGAACGGCTGTTGTGGGGCTTTCAGTTATGTGGCATATCTTCAGATTGATAAACTGTACTAAAATAATGCATCCACCAATATACCATTATCCTTCGTGATAATACACTTTTAGTAATTTATTTCCATTGCATCGTGACGAAATTTAGACTGAGAGTGGCAACGTCGCTTTTTCTTTGTAGCACGTGTCGTGGCCCCGTTCATTCACGGCGTAGCATTTTACGTGTTCAATGTTTTTGACAGGTCGGGATATACTCGTAGTGAAATTTTAAGTGATTTTTGGGTTTTGTTAAAATGACTATGTACCAATAAATTTTAAGAAATGGTGTGTTAGAGCCACGTGTGTGGAAAAATGGTTTCTTTTCATCCGAAACTGTTTTTCACAGGTTTGCTCGGTGTTCCCTCTTTCTTTGTCCTACACGCGTGTATGAAACAAAACAAAAGGCCAGTAAGGCTAGTTATAAATGGATGGTGTTGCTAAAGGTCAATATGTTTTCCACAATGATAGAACTAAATTCATTTTAGTAATAAGTTCTAAGAGAAAAATCATTTCGCAACTAAGAAATCGCAGAAATAATGGAATAACTCATAAGTTTTTAATAACTACTTATTATTAACTACAAGATTGTTTAAACCAGACGGTTCTCTTAAACCTTTTAGTGGTAAACCAGTACTCCTAATTTTTTTTGGTGAATCCCGGGGTAAGAGTTTAATATACATACGTAAGTAATGATACTAAATAACGCAACATTTTCTTTGTGCATGACAACAATCAAATGGTATTTAGTATTTCCTTACGAGGAATAGGTCCCTTTTAGTGATATTTTTATAATAGGAATAGTCTTTGCTTGTTTGTTACCACCAAGTAGCCGTAAGAATGTGTAGGCAATTACAAAAAAAAAATGAATATTTAAATGTTGGCACTTTCGCTCTTCTAATGCTGGTAGAAATAATATAAAATTTTACAGTACTTACGTATACAATTTTTAAACATATTCACAATTTGCTTTCATTGATAAGGACTTTCAATTTATCACACCCACAAAGCCGCTGTTTTTGTATTTACGGAAGTTCGTATCCCACATTAATGAAAAAAGATAAAAATGCAAAAAAATTATTTCAATTATTAATATAATAAAAGTCACAACAGATATTCTATAATAATTTTTTTCGACTAATGTATATATTATATATTTATTTCCCAAGAGATTCTGATTTCTTGAGATCCAGTACTTCAAAAATCGTTTCGAGTAGATGTAACAGATAGGATGCCGTTCAATCCACTTGAAAATATTCTTTAGAATTTCTGTAATTATTGTAATATATGGGTTTGCTTTGCCAGTTTTCTAGTTTATCATTTCTTTGATATCCTCTATCTTGTTACAATTTTTTTTAATTGCTAGTTAGCAGAGGGCAAATTAACTTAGTTAAGTTAATTGCAAACTAGGTAAGGGACGTAAGTATTTAGTAGCAATTAGCCATAGTTTTTTCCTTAAATTTGAACAAAAACAAGAACCTCATGCGTTGTTTGAGGAAAGGCTTTTCCTCAAAGAACGGTAATAGTCGTAATAGCTACTTTTTTACGATTAATAAAAGGATAATTCATGGGGGTAATATTTAATGTATTTTAAAAAATG
This sequence comes from Philopedon plagiatum, assembly GCA_963971165.1. NCBI lineage: Eukaryota > Metazoa > Arthropoda > Insecta > Coleoptera > Curculionidae > Philopedon > Philopedon plagiatum. Next base: position 79,580,244 of record OZ020193.1, read on the forward strand.
AAGATTAGCATTTAATCAATAAGAAATTGCTTCAAAGGCAATGTTAATGTATACTATGATAATTACTAAACTTTAAAGTACAGTCATATCAGTCATCAGTAAGCGTTCTGCAATGCGCACGCCCGTAGGACATCGACTACCGACTTTGTTGACAGAATTTGCTCCGTAAATTTGCCACATTCACATTCGGTAGTACTGTTTGCTGGTCCACACATAATATGTCGATGGTTCTAACACTTTACAATGAACATGAGATTAGCTGATATAAACCTGCATTGGCTCTGTTCGATAGGACCCGGATTTTACAATGTATATACCTAAGCCTATATTTGTTATAATTAGTGCTTGAGAAGAAAGAATTAACACTAGACGCTAGGTCAGGGCATAGGACAGGATACTGATTGCGATATTAGAAAAGCTGCAACTACCAGGGTGCGGAGCATGTTTCAGCGTTGGAAATATATAGGCCTAGCCTAGAATATTTTTTAGGTACATTTCTCAGGAATATATGTACTGCAGAGATCCTTCCACATATGGGATATAACGAAATTTGGATGCCGCATTTCTTATCCGATCGAATTAAAAATCGGCACAAAAATACTTTGGGTCTATATTTCGGCTAAGTTCGTAGATTAGCGAAATCGAATTATTAGCTGCCAAATGGCAGCAGCGTGGGGTTTTCAAAAAACCATTAAAATTCTACTCAGAACCCTATGCGATGCAATATGTGCATATGCACATATGCAATATTATATCATTTGATAGGGGTTAAGTCCTACAACTTTTATCTAAGTCGTTTTTTTGCTCAGGTTTGCAGGAAACGTAACTACAAGAACAAAACAATTATTTGCGAAATCCAGTTTTCCGACTAAGCGTTCGGGGTTTGATAATTTTCTTACCGTTGTACGTACATGACTCGCGTAATCACCAACTCCCTAATAAAAATGACATTCTTTCCCCGTTTTCTCTGGGCAGTGGGCGGGTTACCATTCTTAATGATATCGATATTACCAAAATTGCAACTACAAAGGTGCGAACATGTAAGTAGCATGCTTTCAAGTTGGAAATATATAGACTAGAAGATTTTTTTAGATAGATTTCGCAGAAATATATTGCAGAGATCTCTCTATATAATATCGGATATATCAAATTTGTAAACAAACTGGATGTCGTATTTCTTAGCCGATCGAATCAAAAGTTGGCATAAAATTTCTTTGGGTCTATATCTCGTCTTAATTCGTAGATGGAACAAATCGGTCTATAGTTGCAAAATTGCAGCGATTTTACGTTTTCAAAACATCATAAAAATTGTATTTATAACTCTACCCAGTTTTTTTTTTATCTTCTGACAGCCCAAGAAGACCGAAGCCTAAGTACCATGTACCGCGTGGGTCTACTGGGGAAATCCGACCCACACATCCAGAGCTGACAATATCCGTGGGTACATCACCAGCTCCTTAAAAGGATGTTAAGGGAGGAAGAATTCCTCCACCACCTTCCAGCAATTAACAATCCAGAACATCCATGGTCGAAGTGGGATTCGAACCCACGATCTCTCGGTTGCACAGCTAGCGCCGTACCAACTCGGTCAACGGAGACCACCAGTGCATAGTTATGCCAAAAAAGCTCGAAAAACATGTAAAAATGCATTAATTGTTTGAAAAACATTAATTTTTCACATCCGTTGTATTGTTTTATACTTTTTCGTACCAACTGAAGGTGACACACATTTCTTGACATTTAAAACTTTATTTTATTTTAAATACATTTTGTTGGTATTTTTTTTGGAGCTTTCTTCACATTTGGCAAATTAACATAATTTTAAGATTCTGAAATTTACCTATGTCAAGTTTTATCTCTATACGTCTAACAGAACGAGGCCTAAGTGGTTTAAAAATTAATATGTAAAACCCTGTGCACTGTATACGAGGGGAATTGATATCTAGTTAGCCCGAAAAGTTTCTAGTAGACAAAATTGAATATGGTTGCTAGGGTTACAACACAACTATGATGTTATATAGATAAGTTGTTAAAGTTTGATATTCATAAGTTGAGCGGGGACAAAACTGTGAATTTTTAAAAACGGTATGTCTGAGAAAAGGCTAGATTTTAAAGAAATCGAGTTTCGGTAATTATTTAAGTATTTACAAAGATGGGATAAATTCTGATAGATTATTTGGAACAGTATAGAAGTATTACGGGAGCCTATTATATTGAGTTTCTAACTAAATTACGAAAGAAAATTGTACAAAACGCCGCGCGGAAAACTAGCCAAAAGTGTGCTCTTTTTGCAAGACAACGCTCCTGCTCGCAAGTCGTTGATTGCACTGCAAAAAATTGATGAAATTGGTTTTGAATTGGTTGACCAGCCGCCCTATTCTTCGTATTTAGCACCGGTACACTATTATTTGTTCCCAAAACTCAAAAAACATTGCCAAGGTAAAAGATTTTCGATAAATGACAAAGTCATATGTGCCGTTGAGAAGTGACTTGCAGATCAAGACAAGCAATTTTTTTAAGTGCTTAAAATTACATAATGAATGTGCTAAATGTGTAAGTCTTAAAGGAGACTATGTAGAATAAATAAAATGTTGTTTTGAAATATTGTGGCGTTATATATGGTAGTACTTATCAATACTCCCTCGTACGTATATCAGTGAATATGAGTTAACAAGCTCTATAACTTTTATCTAACACTTCTTTTGATTAGAAAACAAACAAGCCTACAAAAGCAAAACAATAAATTGCGAAATCTAGCTTTCCGACAGGAGCACAGTGTGTCAATCATAACATGCTAGTTGGACAAAAGGCATTAACGAATTTCTCGGAAATGATTTTTTAAAGTAACAAACAGCCCCTCCAGGTAAGTATACAATTCCAAGAATTGTTTTGGTCAAGAATATGTTCTAATGATGAGTTATTAAGGTATATAACTAAATGGGGAACGTGCGTTTGAAATTATTCTCAATTTTGCTATTCCTGTGATAACATATTTCAGTGCTTTCAGTAGCGTGCATTTTTTATTTTAGCGATAAGATATTCAATTATAATCCTCTTAATTTGGAAAATACCACGATGTACTTATTTACTGACTTTTTTCTCCATTTTGTAGGTACTCTTTGTTAGTCTAGAAACCATGTACCCTCACGTGACCCCGGGATACAATTTATTTATATGATAGCTGTCACCCTCTACTTTCAAACGACGAAAACTTTTGTTGTACCTACACTTTCGTACAACTCTATTCTGAAAGTAAAAGTTTTTTGACGAATGGCTTAACCAGTCAAAATAAGACCGAAATACTACGTCGCACAAGGTTTTGGAGTTTAATTATGATTTCTCGGCTATCGCGGAGACTTCACGGTGGGCGACAAAAAATACTATAAGCAGATTTTCTGCGAAATTGTCCGAAAAATGGATGCATTCTGGAAGATCCGCAAGGGCTCTCTGGCTCAGAATCCTATGTAATTACATAAGTATGTTAAATGTTTAGTTATTAGTTAGGTAGTGTAAGTCCCTGTAATTATAATTAGGTTAAATATGCAGGGTGTCTCAAACGTCTTAGTATGGGCAAGTTTAGCTATTAGGACAAATAGAGATACCAAATTTGAGGTAGGTATATCTCGAGGGGCGGCTAACTTCCAAAAGAGGTGTACACAGATTTTAAATCAGTATTGATTTAATCTGATTTAACACGATGTAATTGCTGTAACGCGCTGCCCAGCACTGTAGGTGATGCCAAATTGTGATGATGATTTAACGAATGTTAGGTGATTTTTGTGATTTATTGATGATTTATGGTGATTTAAATCGATTTTACATGAAATAAAGTGATTTAACTTGATTTAAAATGATTTAAAGCCATTTAAATTGATGTAGGTGATTTAAAAAAATCAAAAAATCTAATGATTTAAGAAAGATTTAAAATGATTTAATGTGATTTAACAATATTATGTACACAGATTTAAGGGAGTGAGCCGCCCCTCGGTATATCTTATTGGGTAATAAATCTACTTTTTTATGTAGTTTAATTTTTTCAACCCCCTTGAATAAGGGGTGACGTTAGGGAGTTTCAAAAATTTCAAATGCAACCCTATGCGATGTGGTACCTCATTTTAAAGATATTAAACAAAAAATTACCGCAAACCCGAGGCCCGTATCTTAATTCGATTTTAAATGGCAAGCCTAAAAAAATTCAAATAAGATACACCTAAAATTTGGTGTCTCTATCTTTACTAATAGTAAAGATATTTGACCAAGCTAAGACTTTGCTCGGACACCCTGTATATATGTTTAGGGTAAGTTCTTGTAACCATAATCAGGTTTACTTCATATACATGTAAGATACATGTTTTCGATGTTCCTAATGAACCCATTTTTTTATAAAACTTATATTTTGGTAGCTTTACCCTTTAAGTCAAAAAAATGTTCATAACAGTATTTAATAAAATTGTTGGAAGCACAAAATTCCAATACATAATTCTGTTTAACTAGCTTGATCTGATCGATATACTGTGAGACGGTACCATCGGGGTTAGTTTTTTTATTTTCTTACCGTTGTACGTAAATGACTCGCGTAAGCACCAACTCCCTAATAAAAAATGACATTCTTTCGCCGTTTTCTCCCAGTCAAGGTAAAATAACAATAATGGCGGACTCAAAAGCCATTGTTATGAGCCGCGCGACCCACTCGCCGAATTTGAATAAATTGAAAATTTATATGGTTTAGGGATTGGCATAAAAACTAAATGTATTTCTTGTTGAGAACCTGAGAATTATAATATTTTCTTACGACAATATTATCGTGCAACACCTTTTAGCTTCGTGGCATTCTTTCTGATCGTAATGATCGTGTTTTAATTTAGATAAATACGGTTCTTTAATAATAATTCTTTTATTTTTACACTTTTCTGATAAGTAACCATTTTTTTGAAAAATGATTTCTCGAACGTAAGGTAGGATTTCTAGAAAATACAGATTATTGAAAACACAGCCCGGTATTTCGAAAACCGAATTTTGAACTCTAACGGCCGAAATTATTATTTCCAAAGTCAATTTTTATCGTTAACCGCATTGTTGCATTTGAAACGCAATATTAATATTAATATTTTTGAACCGTTGACAGTATCTTGCACGGCCGCGAGAAATTTGACATTTTTCGTTATTCAGCGATCTGTAACTTAAGGAGTTAAAATTTTTTTTTGGGTTTCACAGTGACATAAATTATGTGATAAAGGTTCTAAAAAATGTACCCATTGCTTTACGAAGTTAAAATACCCTATTCTGAATTTTATTCTACAACCTTTCCAGGGCCAGGGATAATTGTATAGAAGTTTCAAAGCTTAAATCATGACATTTTTAATTTATACCACTTGACAAATGAAGGCATTAAGAAGTTACTTCCTATCTCGTCTTTTTCGTATCAACAAAATACGGGGTTTTAAAAATTAAACTTATCGTTTTCCAGTTGGGTGGATGTTTCATAATCCATGGATATTATTAGATCTTTAATTTGAACGTACTTGATACCATCGATCATTCAAGAATACCTCAGTTTCAAATAAAATTGGAATGATCTTCAATAATTCAAAAATTTTAAACGGAGGTTAATTAGGGGACTTTCGCCCTAACAATTTAACCGGAACTTTTACCTTACCAACTTACCTTAAATCACGGTTAAAACAAAGGTCATTACATGAAAAGGCTCAAACCCAACCTGGGTAATGTGTTTTAAACACAAGTCTCAAATACGATTCAACCCGCGACAGATTTGATGTCACCGTTTAACAAGAAATAAAATGTTTTTAAACCGTTTTGAACAGTATTAGCCACAAAAAATGGCTCTAGACCGGTCTAATTTGACAATCGATGGTTACATTAGGTATACGCATAAGACAACTATGTTTGTACTATACGAGTTTTTTCCAGTATTGTAAAGAAAAAGGTAATTTTAGTATATTACCGAGTATATTACTTTTCACAATAACAGAACGAAATTTATTTTACCAACAAGTTCCAAGATAAAAATCATTTGGAAACCAAGCTCTTAACCACGACTTAGTAACAGACGGACAATCACAGGACAAAAACTTGTCACAACCTAACTGATTATAATCTAAAAACCAGTAGGAACTACTAAGTTTTAAACCTTTTTAGTTAGTAGTCGTAATAGTCTAGAAAATGTTAATGTAAAGAAAACAGATCCTGAAAAACCTAAATAAACCCGGGTTGTTAGGTCATAACTACGTTATTCTTTAACCCAGTTTCGAAAAAGCGCCTTTCAAAAAATTCAAAAAAATGTACTTTCAAAAAGATTTTTTCAAAACAAGTGTTTTTTGTCAAAACATTGAAAAATTTTCGTAGCTCCAATTCAGTCTGAGTGTAATAATCAGCGGTGGCGCGTCGGGGCTCGGGGGGGGGGGGCTTTTACCTTCACCCAAACTTTTGTCAGAGGAATGGTAAGATACCTCCTCCCCTCCTGCTCTGGAAGACCCCCGTATTTTTCTGGCCCCCTCCCCAGTTTTCTGAGGCACGCCCCGCCCCTGGTAATAATGAATATTACTCATTTGGACGATTTACTCCAGTCGCCTTGGGATAGCGTCTCAAACATCAAACTCGTGAATAATTGTTAACATTACACGATTGTTAAGTAATGTTATTATTTTACGCATTGTAGCTCAGGGAAATCACATCCTGTACTTTTATTTTCAATTTAATAAAATGAAAAAGTTATTACTTTGGCAAAGGGCTGGTATTATAATAGAAGCTCTGTATTGTTAGGATATAATATTAAACAGAATTTCAATATAGAACATCCAACACCGACACTTACGGCCAGATTCTCCAACGCTAGTCCGGTCTAATCTGACAACCAAAAGTTTTAAACTGACAAGTGTAAGAATAAGACAACTAAGTTTTGTACTACAAATTTTCGTCTGAGTTTTCCCGCAAATTTGCAAAGAAAAGGGCAACTTTAGTACGTATTTTCCATAATAATAGAACTAAATTCCTTTAGCAACACCTTCCAAGATGAAAATCATTTGAAACCCAAGCAAATCGTAGAAATATTAGAATCACTCATAAGTTTTTAATGACGAATTATAGTTATTAACAGTGACAGGACAAAAACCTGCCAAAATCTAACTGAACACTAGATCTTAATTTAAACCAGTACTAAATCTTAAACCTGTATAGTGAATCTAAACATAAGAATTTAATCAAATGTATTGGTGTTTAGCTTTCAGTAAGGTCTCTTTTGCATAAAAACTGTCATATAAGGTCTAAACTCCCCACGTTGAATAACTGTTAGTATAGGTACTTGCAATCCTTATTAGTTCCATTTCTTAAGGACCGTGTTTTTGCAGTTTTTTTAATTTCCTTTAAAAGTAATAATAATAATATGTATGTAGAAATTTGTTACCACTTTAAAGAAATTTTAGTTTACCAAATAGCAAAACGACATATTTATTTCTAAACAGCCAGCTGCCTACCCTTCCTCCATTAAGAGGAGGCAAGATAATAGTGATTTTTTACTTAATCCCGTATTTTCCAACTACCCTTGGCAAACGGGCACATGGCTTGTAACTCAAAAATAAATAAAACTTCGCTATTGAACAAGATCCGTTCTTTAGAGTAGTAAGTACATAAGTATAACAAATTCTACACGATCATATTATTTTTTTTGGGAAAAATGTGGAGAAATCTTATTATTATTATAAAACACCAAATACCTGACCCTTTAACTTAAAATACACAGATTTTCCTGATAAGAAACCATTTTTTTGAGAGAACAAAAGTACTTAATTTTATTAAGTTTCTGTAAAATGCCCCTGCGAATTACAGGTTAAGTACCTACCTATATAGTGAAATTTGCAGTTGTCTTACGAGTTCTAAATATAGGTATAGCCGAGGGTATACCTATGTCGTTTAGTTCCTTTTGTAAAAAGATTCTTGGGCTTTGGGTTTAAAACATAGCAAAAATTTATTAAAAATTGTAAATTTCGATGTTCTAGAGCAGAGGTTTCCAATTTTTTTTCCCTGTTGACCACTTGCCGAATTATTTTTTTTTCGTAGACCCCCTGCCTGTCTAATATTGAATTTTCCTAAACTTTTTAACGTCAAATATCTTTTTTCACAGTGACACAGTGATAGTTTGTTTTTGTAGAGTGGACTGTTGTAAAAAAAGAAAAGACCTTTATCGAAACGATCGAATTGAAAATCGTAATTTTATATTTATTAAACAAATTACATCACAATAACATTGCGAATATTTTTGTGGAATAAACCAGTAATGGGATTCTAATAAAATCAAACGGAAATAGCTCAAAATTACAAAAAAAAATAATTATTAAAATTCTCGTTAAAATTATAAAATTAAAATTCGTCTTAATCTTAAACACAAAAAGCAAGCGAATATTTGGATTCTGGACGAAACAAATCAGAACTCAGTAAAGCAAAACTACTTTTATAATAAGTAAGATACATTGTACAATCACGCAATTTGTTTTCTCATCTGTCATTTACGGAACGCCTAAATTGATGACTCGATTGATGATGACTGGACTGTACTCCCATTTACATCTTGTGGACCCCCAAATTTCTTTGTCGCTGACATGGACCCCCAGCAAATCTAAATCGACCCCTGGGGGTCGATATCGACCACTTTGGGAATCATCGATCTAGAGGCTAGAACAGTATTCAGCGTCCAATAAGTACTACTATTTTTTAAACATTGTTGTTGTTCAGTTATTTGTTATAAAAAAGCCTAAGACTTTCCAATGTCGACACACCAAAAGGGCGCATTAAAAAAATAAAAATTCTACTTTGTCCTTTTTGTTTACAACCGTAGGTACCCGCAAAAATCGATGCCTCGGTTAAATTTTTGGGTGCAAATTGAATTGTTGTTGTTTTTAATGAATTCCAAGTCTTTTTTATGTGTAAACATAGAAAAATCACTGGCTGTTCATAGCACATACCTAACTGAGAAAGAACAATGTTAAAAAAAATAAATCTTGACCTAAATTAAACAGTAGGAATATTAGCTGATTACTACTCCTAAACGTTATTTTCTCGGATATTTTTACAGCATATTCAGATATATTATCAACTAGTCCCTATTCTGCTTGAATAAACCATAAAAGAAATGATAAATTGCCGGTTTTATTAAAATTAGCAAACAATAATTTTAATTAAAGGTATTTTGTTTGGCTTAAGGTTGACAAGTTGTAAGTTCCGTGGAAATAAACTTAAATTTAAATTTAACATTTGTTTTTTTCTTGTATAGTGACACCTGAAGGATGTTCCAAATAGCTACATAACAAAATAAACCTCTTACTCAGTGCCGGTTTTACCGAGGGGCTACAGGGGCTATCAGCCCCCGGCGGTAAATTTCTGGAGGCGGCAGATCGGCGATGAAAGAAAAAATTATAATACGTAAAAATACTTTACTTAAATTTAAATAAATTCTTTTATAAATCTATAATATCCAAAATAATATTACCCTTACCGAAATAAATAAAGATCTTTAACTTAAATATTCCGGCTCAGCTCAGGGCGACTTCGGCCAAATTATCAAACGATATCGGCAGCGTTTCACACCGACAAGGCGACAAAGCCAAAGGTGCCGACGGCACCTTTGGCTTTGTCGGCAAGTCCTGCCGTCCCGACACCGACTTTTCGGCTTTCTCAAGAATTTTATTAAAAATTTAAAAGGAAATATGCATGGTTGGTATGGATAGCCAGATTTATTTTTATTGGCATTTATTCGAGTGCGCGTTTAACGAGAGGTGAGAGGTTGTATACTGAAGCTGATTGTTATTTGCTTTGGAAAAAATAATGAGTAAAAAGGAAGGCGGCGCGTTTTGGAAAAGAAAAAAAATAGAAAAACAGAATAAATTAAAGGAGGTAGTTGAAAAATGTCCCAAAATACAATCATTTTTTCCCAGATTAGAACAAACAAATCATGAATCACCCACAGAGCCTTCGTGTTCGAATATGGGAAGAGGTAAGTTCATAACAGAATATAATCACTTAATTTTTAAATAAATAAAAATTGATTCCACAAAAATTTCCGTTGATCTGTGTGTCGGAATTATCACATCACGATTCACAATAACCAATCAATACATTTTATAGGAAATGAGATACATACTATATAATCGAAGTAGCTGGCGTAGCTTATTACTATTGTCTTTTATTTAATATCGACCTAAACGTTCGTTGTTCTATTTTTTTTTAACCGTTATGTGTTTAAAAGAACGGGAAGGTATAGCCATGATTTGTTTTTGGATTTTTTCATCATGAAGTTTTTGGTTTTTTTCTAGTTGAAGTTAATAGAATAGATACCTATTTATGTCAAAATATTTTTTTTCTACATACTATGTCATTCGCAAATTTAGTAGCTTCGAAAATTTCAAGAATGTTCATTCATTGTAAAAAAATGTTTTTTTTATAGAAACAGCAACACAAAATGATGACAGTGAGTCATGCGAGTCGTCAGGAGAAAAATCGGAATTAGAACCTCAGTCCTCACAGTTTGAAAATGTATGCAGTGATAGTACTGATAGTGGCGACTTCTTTCAACCGTATGACAGATCGTCCATTGATTTACAAGACCCATATTTCTGGAGGAAAAATTCTCAGATTGTGGAAAATGTACTTAAAAATTTTGTAACTCAGGACCTAAACCTTTTAGACTTTGGAAAATCACAAAGAAAAATACAAAACCAATATAGATATTGCAGTAAGTCACTTTTTTATAAAAAAATGAAAAATGGCGAAAAAGTGCGTCGTGATTGGCTGGTCTATTCAACTAGTACCGGACTCGTATTTTGCAAATATTGCAAACTTTTTTCAAATTCAGAAGACATTCTACTAGCCACTACAGGATTTAGTGATTGGAAAAATGCCATTGAGAAATGCAATAAACATGAATTTTCCCGTGCCCACGTGCAAAACTTTAACACATACATATCAAGAATATCATCCAATATTAAAAAAATTGATGACTCCTTACGTAGCGAACAAGAATACCTAAGTAGCTACTGGCGCTCTATTTTGCAAAGAGTTCTTAGCGTGATACGATTTTTGGCCTCTAGAGGACTGCCATTCCGAGGAACAGATGAAAAATTTGGATCGACAAGTAACGGAAACTATTTGGGATTATTAGAGGTTTTAGCGGAATATGACCCTTTCTTAAAAGGACATATTGAAAAATACGCCTCAAAAGGTTCAGGTTCAGTATCATACTTATCCAAAGACATTTGTTTCGAATTTATAAAAATTATATCGGATCTTGTTTTAAGAGAAATTGTGAGAGAAATTCATTGTTCAAAATATTATTCTATATCTGTTGATTCTACCCCGGATATTACACACACAGATCAATTGACATTTATTGTAAGGTACTGTTCAGAGTTCGGAAAACCAAAGGAACGTTTTATTAAATTTTTAAGCAATGTTGGCCATAAAGCAGAGGATATGAGTACTGCAATACTACAGACTTTAGAACAACTATCTTTAAACCTAGGTGATTGTCGAGGCCAATCCTATGACAATGCCAGCAACATGTCAGGTATCTACACTGGTTTGCAAGCCAGAATAAAATCAGAAAATAATCTTGCAAAGTACGTGCCATGCGCAGCTCATTCACTGAACCTCGTTATCCAACATGCAGCTGCTTGTTGCATGGAAGCTACTTCATTTTTTCAAATAGTTGAGGAACTGTACGTATTTCTCTCAGCTTCAACCTATCGATGGCAATTGCTTACAGAAGTTTTAAACAAAAATACAAATGTAACTTTTTCACTGAAAAGGGTTAATGTCACTCGCTGGTCTGCTCGATTTGATGCAGTAAAAGCTCTAAAGTATGGTTACCAGGATATTAAACAATCTCTTCTTACAATAGGTGAGCGAACTACGGAAAAAATGCATGTTAGATGTCAAGCTAATGGTCTGGCTGAAAAGTTTTCAACACTAGAATTTGCTTTTCTAACTGCTTTTTGGTACGATATATTAGAAAGAGCTGATCAGGTCAGCAAGTCCCTGCAAAATCCAGCTATAAGCCTGGATATATGCTCAAATTTATATTCCTCATTAAATGGTTTTTATGAATCCCTTCGAAATAAGTTCGATTTTTATGAAAATCAAGGGCAACTGCTATCTCAAGAGGTGAGTTATAAAGAAGATAAAAGAGTACGAAAAAGAAAGTTGAATTTCGGAGAAGCAGATACAGAAGAATTGTTGACACCGCAGACTAAAATGCGAACTCAAGTATTTTTTAAAGTACTTGATAATTTAATAAATAATGTAAAAGAGCGTGGAAGAGCCTACGAAGATCTGGCTAAAACATTTTCTTTTTTATTTTCCATCCCCTTCCTAGATGATAATGTGATTTTGAAACAGGCACAAATTTTAATTCATATCTATTCAAGTGACTTAGATGACTCGCTCAGCAATGAATGTATACAATTAAAATATTTTATTAAGTCAGTAGATGAAGATATCGATAATACAAATTTCACTGCAAACTCACTAATGGAGCTTTTACATAAATTTAAAGTTACAACAACTTTTCCAAATATAGAAATAGTCCTGAGAATATTCCTGTCCCTTATGGTGAGTAATGTAAGTGGTGAGAGATCATTTTCAACATTAAAAAGAGTGAAAAATTATCTTAGAAATTCAATGATAGAGGATACACTGAATGAACTGGCTATCTTAAATATGAACAGTGATTTGCTGCTGGAGCTTAATTTTGACAAAGTAATTGAGGAGTTTGCAGCAAAAAAGTCAAGAAAAGTATGTTTGTAATTTACTTTATTATTTTGCTATTATTTTTTTGTAACATAACTGTAATATAAAATTTCGTAGTAATTTTTTTATTATGTAAAAGCTATTAAAGCCCTTAATGTGATATATAGCTAATAATTTGTAGCCATAGTTATGTGAATTATTTTCTGCATATGGTATTTTATTTACATATGCTAAGAGGACTCCGAGGGGTTAACCACTAGGGTAAAAATTGTGACAGTATTGCACAAATCAGTGATTTCGCGCGATTTCCAAGGATTTCGCATGATTGCACGGGATTTCGCGTGATTGCGCAAGATTTCGCGCGATTTCCAATGATTTCGCATGATTGCACGGGATTTCGCGTGATTGCGTAAGATTTCGCGGGTATTTCTCATGATTGCCTGGAGAACTTACCAGTAGGTTTAATAATTTTTTTTTAGTAATATTTATTGCTAGTATCATTATTTTACTTGATATTTTATTTGGGTTTTTCTTTGTTAATTTTATATTATTATTTGTATGAGCCACAAAAAATAAGATTTAAATCATTTTAACAAGCCTATGAAAGACCCCTGAGGTTTTCCAAATTAGGAACACTTGTATGGGGGAATAATAATGAGATATAATTATTAGAAATAATTAATAAAAATTATGATCATTAACACTTTTATAGGGAGTCATTGGATTAACAGACTTTTAATTTTATACAGAAAAATATCAAAATATTTATTTAGCAAAAAAAAATATATGTTTACAAAAATCAAACATAGAGTAGGTAAGTCAAATATCAAAAATAACACTGGTATTTTATAATTAAAAAAAATTCTAAAGAAGGTCCTTCAAGTCCTTTTTATAATTTTAAATTTTGCTTCTATTTTAATTTTGTCGCTTCTGTTTAGCTGAAAAGGTTCATTACCTAGTAGTGATATGGGACCATAAAATATAAACTTATTTTGAACTATTTGTTTCTCCTCCTCTCTAGCAGGGGCGTGCGGTGAAATTTGGGAGAAGGGAAGCAATTTTTAAAAACTTACCTATTTATAGTGTAATTGGATTCTTCTATCATTTTGTGTGAAAACTTTTTCTTTGATAACGGCCTACAAGTGGGTTTTAGACATAATATGCCGTTTCACTACTAAATTATTTAAATTCCCAAAACCACTTTTAGTCCAAACACCGTTTTCCTCATTCACAAAAAGTAAACAAAGCCAAAAAAAAGTTTATTTTTGATCTCACAACCTTTTAGGAACTCATACTGCTCAAAGATTTATTAGCATTGAAATGTCGCGTGCAAGTGTTAATTTTGGTAGTCATGTTTTTCATTGCAGGCATTGCTTTTAATTTTTCAATAAAACTCTGCGAAGAAAACTGTTTGTCCAACAAATATCATACCAACCATCTACACAACTGAACAGTTTGAACACTTTCAACCGCCGAAACATGATTTTCCTGGAAATCAGCTGATCGAGACGGAATCGCCACCTAAAAAATGGATTTAATCAATCGGAGTAACTGCTTATTCGGTAGCAAACCGCCCGCAACTTGAACTCTCCACGTTTGCATTTGACCCCGAAATTTCTTTATCTACGGTAATAAGCAACAGCAATTCAAGATTCAAATACACGCATATGGAAGGCGGCGAGATCACGGTGCAGTGCGCGATAGCGCGATCATCTCTGATGAGGGGAGAAAGACGGGAGACGTATGAAGAAGACACTGGCTCACTGGCTGCACTGTTGTTAGTACGACAAAGACAGAGTAATGTGTTATTGTCTTTTCTCAACTTTTCTGCCGCATATTTAACTTGGTGGGTGACGCTCAAGGCCCACTATTTTTTGGAGGCTTGCTTGACCTCTATTTATTTAGGATGAGATGAATTTATTATGAAATCAAAAATTAAAGAAATTATGACGATTTTATTTGACTTTTATTCCTCTATGGACCGCACGCCCCTGCTCTCTAGGCCAAACATACTTATCTAAATCACATTTTAAAAATTTTATTTCGCAAGTTTCTTCATCTATTTTTTTTACAACCCGCCCAATATACCAGGTCTTGTAACAAACTGCATAATAGGCTTCGGGATTTATAGGAATTTTACTAATATGATCCTTTGTTTCTTCTCCTTCGGAGAAGCTTTCATTTTCGAACTCACTGTGAACAGAATAGTCATCGCTTGAGTTACCACTACTTAAAGAGTTGTCTGAATTTAAAGATTTTTTGTCCAAAGTTTTATTTTTTCCTCGATTTTTTCGTAAAGAATTCAAATTTAGTTTCTTAGTGGCCTCACTAGTTTTTAGGTTTTTAGGTGCACCCATACTTTTGCATCTTAGTAATCGATCACTAGAAAGGCGACCTTTTTTCTTGTTTGTTGCTAGGCATATTTATTTTTATTCTGTTTGAGGGTCTTATTTATTTAAAAACCAGAGTAGTATAATAACTCATATGTTACACTTACCTGCTAATATCTATAACTAAATCCAATATTTAAAGAACACTAATTTATTCAGTGTAACAGGCGAGTTTTGCTGCCGTCCGTCTCCGTCAATTAAACCGCGCTGATGTCGTAGTCGTATACGTTAGAAAATTCTCGAAAAACCTTGAGCTTTGTAACGCACTGTGATTGGTTAACGCCATGATGACGTCATCCGTCGCGTTATATCGGCTCCGATTTCGCGGGATTGCGCGGGATTGCGCAGTGATTTCGCAGATTTCGCGGGATTGCGCATTGATTTCGCAGATTTTTGGGATTTCCACGGATTGCGCTGAGATTTCGCAGGATTGCGGCTGATTTGTGACAGTATTGCGCGAAGTGGTTAACCCCTCGGAGGACTCATCGCTGAACATTATCGACTTTTAACACTTTTGGGCATATTTGCTTGTAGGTATTTTTACATTAAAAACCGATGAGTTTCCACCCCTTGACCCTTGACTTAATTCATTAAAAAGTACTTTATTTTACAGATTTTTTGTAAAACGCTGAAAGTATCACAGTGTTCTCTAATCAATCAAATCACGTTGCAACATATTAGTAGGTATTTCGGTAAAAGTACAAAAGAAAATATACTTACAAGCACATATGCTGAAAAATATAAAAAGTCGGTAACGTTCAGGGATAAGTCAAGTTTTCTTAAGGGGCGGTCTTATGAATTAGCCCCTGGCAGCATTAGACCTAAATCCGGCACTGCTCTTGCTTAAATACGACATTAAACCCTGGATTCGCCGAAAAAGTCCAAGAGTTAGGTAATTACTGGTTTAAATTTAGATCTTCTATCTAGTTGATCAATTAGGTTTTGACGAGTCTTTGTCCTGTCGCTGCTAAAAAGTCGTCATTAAGAACTGATGATTTATTCCATTACTTTTGCGTTTTGCTTGATTATTATTATTATTTCTATCTTGGAACTTGTTGCTAAAATGAATTTAGTTCTATTATGGTGGAAAATTCATACTGAATTGCCCTGTCCTGTATAAAATTACAAAAAAACTCCGAAATAAATTCAAAAATTCAAAAATAATGCGGCACTTAGTTGCCTTATTCTTACATTTGCCAATTTAAACCCTTGTTTGTCAAATTAGACCAGTCTGGTCTGGCCGCATTTTTGTATATTTCAGGGGGGATTACAATCCCCTTAACCCACCACTTTGCTACTACCCTGACGTATTTTTAAAATCTTTTTCGAGGCAAGAAAATTGATCTCACTGTCTACCTTCCTGTTAACTGGAAAAATACCTACTTTTTACAATTTCGGGAAATATTTTTTTTGCTTTTTCTTATTCTTCCCGAATGAAAAAATTTAAAGGTATATTTTGTTAAATTAAGACTCCCCAGATCCCCCCAGGGGAGATAAAAATACGGACAGCAAATCGGGTTTGCATTTTAATCGAATCTTAAAAGAGTGGTACGTACCCAAGGAACTACGGGTATGGGAAGGGCAAAAATCACCCCGTTTTCCCAAAACTTAATGATGATTTTTGTCGAATTCTGTATACTTAGCAGTGGCGTGTCGTCGTCGTGGGGGGGGGGGGGGAGGGAGGCCCCCCCCCGCACTCGTTTTAACTGCGCCCTCACGGAGATTCACTGCCTACTAAGACCACATACTCTCCATTAAAAGGAAAGTAATTTTCGGCGCCCTCGCGCCTCCCGGAGATTCACTGCCCACTATGACCACATACCTACTCTCCCATACAAAGGAAAATAATTTGGCGCCCCCAAATCATTGTGCCCCCTCCGCCCCCAAAGGCCCGGCACGCCACTGATACTTAGAGGTGCATCGCTTAGATTTTTTGACGAGATAGAGTTAGGTAGGTACCTACTTATACCGAAAAATAAATTAGGTATATGCGTCCATGTTAAAAGAAAAAAATCCTCTAAAAAGGTAAAGAAATAAAATAAAAATACCTTTGGATCCAACACGTTATCCAATCTTCTATATTATGTCATTTTTGTCGTTACCATAAACAAATGAAGAATCCAGAAAAAACACAGAGTAAGGCACTTGGAAAAATCCAAAAAATGTTTCTATTATAATAATTCTTTTAGCAACCAAAATTGCAGTAAATGTTCTTGTAAGGTTAATAACAGCACAATATATTTCTTGCAAAACACAGTGATTCCTTTCAAAAAATCAATGCCAAGGGGTTGTCACTTCACAGTTTTTACTAAATAAACAAAAACAAGTCTAAAGTTTCAAAAATCCAAAAAGTTGACAAAAAATATCTGTCGTTCACAAGAAACTCAAAAAGTCAGTGTCGGTAAAACTTAAAATCGTAGCAAGCCGGGAGAAAAACAAACGAAAAAACAAATGAATCTCGGAGCTTTCGTAGCACCCTATGATACAAATAACCGACACGAACAGTCGAACATGCGACGTCCGACTCACGTTCATTTGTTTCTTGACGTTTTCAGATTCTGTAAAATCGAGCGTGCCGTGCGACGCGTTTACCCCCTCTACTTGATTAGGAATTTCTGTAAAATTGTGGTTCTGTGATTCGCCGAGGGGCAGGGCTTGAGGGGGGAGGGAGCGGGTATTTTCGATGTTTTGGCGTAGTTTCTGTGTTTTGCTGGTAGAATAGGTAAATAGGTAGTTGGCGATGTTTTGTGAATGAACGTAAATGACAAGTGGCGACACCTTGAATCGTTTTAAAACCGATCCAAGTTGGCTCGTAGGACCAAATTAGTTTATGTCGGTTTGTAGAGATATGTACCTATATTGTAATATATGTAGGTACAATATACGCCTTACATTAGAAGGTTATATTAGTTTTAAAACTATCGATGATTCTTAAAGTTTTCTTTTGAAAACTTACAATAAATAATTAAATATCCATAAACGTTTTGTTTTCAAATCTTACAGTAAAGAACTAAAAATTTGGATTTATTGTTAATAATAATCTAAGAACATCTGCAGTTGTTTTCAAAAAGTCACTTATTTCGTACGTAGATCCGTAGATATGATTTTCATACTCAGATCTTCATTTTTAAGAACAAGTAGGTAAAAATGAAACTAAACTATCCAAGCTCCAAAGCTATGTCCCAAAAAATCGTCAAAATTCTTGTTATCTCTACTTGTTACCCCTCACATCCATCTTAACATTCTCATTTCTTTCACATCTAAGATAAATATGCAATTTCTTGCATATGATCAATAATAATTGGTGCCCAACGTGGGGCAGGAACCTCACGATCCCGGAACGACCCTTGTCTAAGTAGTAACTGTATGTAGGTACCTATCTAGAGAGAAGGGCGATGGAACCACACATCCATCTTAACATTCTCATTCCGGTCATATTAAACATCTACATAATATTTCTTGCGTTTGATCATTAAGAATTTGGCGCCCAACGTGGAGCAGGAACTCCACAATCCTAGATTTGCCCACGAAGGCCTAAGTCTAAGTATATACTAACCGTGGGTATCTGGGGAGGTGGGAGATGGAACCACCTATCCATCTTAACAATCTTACTTCTGTCACCTACATAATATTTCTTGCGTTTGATTACTAAAATTCTGGCTCCCAACGTGGCGCAGAAACCCGCGATCCCGGACTGACCCACGACCACTTATTAATCACCGTGGGCATCTAGAGGATCCAAGGATCCAAGACTTTAATTCGAGTTATATTTTTCCAATCGTTAAATCCCATAACGATCGATCGATCTCGAATAAATAACATGCATGGCAAACAAAAAGCGGAATTTTTGAACACAGAGCACAAAAGCCAGTCCCGCTGAATCACTTCACCATTCCGAAGTTTAGAAAAAGATTTTTTTTAGATGCATAACATGTTTGAGAACCTTTTTTAAATTTATTAAAATTGGTAAATATACCGTCGACATTTATTTCTGAGGCCTCTGGTATATCGGTGAGTTCAAATTCAACCCGTGATGGGCCACTACTATCATTCTTTTTTTAAAGAAAATCTCTTTTTGGAAACTTTTCCAAAGCTTCGGCCCGCTTTACAGCTTTTTATTTTGCAACTTTTCGTTTTTAATTTTCAAACACAACATTTCACATACAAATACAGTGTTTACGTAATTATTATATTATTGGCAAATTATGCGGTTATGCGCCGGAAATTCAGACAAATACATAAATAACGTAGTGCGCATGTTAATAACCTTGAAAACCGAGAAAAACGGCCGTCTATCTGCTTTTCGTGATGTAAGTGCATACGTTATCGTTTAGATCTTTTTTAATTTATTTTATAATAATTCTTTTTTAATCGTAATCAAAAACGTTTTATTTTTTGTCCGTAATCAAGGGTCCCCTCAAAGCCTTGGGCCCCTAGGCTATGGCCTACTGTGCCTAATGGATAATCCGCCTCTGGTCATATGCAACATCTAAATAACATGGTTTGCCTGTGATCAGGGATCCCAGATGTGCTGAGCTTAAATTCGCGAGTTTGATGGTTAGAAAATCGTGAGAAATCGAGAGATTGTAAAACGCATGCGCAGTTTGCTAAAATATAGCCTTTTTCGTTTGCGTTGGGGTTTCTTGCTATAAATTGCAGTCAAAGATAACAGTATTGACAGTTTGCTTGAACCAAGTGAGAGAAAATTTGACATCTAGCAAGTTCCAGCAGAAATACTAAGAAATGGCAACGCAAACGGAAAAATCGTGAGAAATCGTGAGATTGTAAAACGCATGCGCAGTGTGGTAAAATATAGCCTTTTTCGTTTGCGTTGCGGTTTCTTGCTATAAATAGCAGACAAAGATAACAGTATTGACAGTTTGCTTGAACCAAGTGAGAGAAAAGTTGACATCTAGCAAGTTCCAGCAGAAATGCTATAAGAAATAGCAACGCCAACGGAAAAGGCTAAAATATTTTTTAAGAGTTCTGGGAACTTTTGATTTTCCAGGACCGTCTGAAGCACAACATATTTAGCTTGAATTTTCATGTAAACTTATTAACAAAGAAAAAAATTATTTCTCTTTCGTATTAAAAAATGACATCACTTTAAAATATAGTTAAATTCTTTATTCAGATTTTGAAAACTTAAATACAAATTGTAATAAAACATAATTTAGCTTAGGTCTAGGTATTTAAACTATTTTAAAGTTTAACTGACATACTGTGGTATAAAAACAGTCTTAAAAAAAATCCTAACAGCTCGTAATACACAAAAATAAAAAACATTTAAACGGTAATACATATTTTCATGCATCGGAGGACGAATCTAAACAGGTATTTAGGAAATTAACCGCTGCCGCTGCAAGCCTGTAAATGTAGCAGTCGGGGAACCACCGCCGCGCCGTCGGGACCGCCATTCAACACATTAGCGCGTTCCCGCCATCTTTCGGCCATCAGCCAGCGCGTTTCAAGTATCGGACTCGGAATAATTAACGCGTTTTTTACATTAAAAATATCTTTAAAGAGTTGTTAAAATTGTTTGTTAAAAACATAAGGCATATTAAAATAGTGCAAACAGCGTGCATAAATATATCGTGAGAACAAAGCGCATTATCGTGAGATGCAATACCAAATCGTGAAATCTCACGATAAATCGTGAGATCTGGGATCCCTCCCTGTGATCATCAAGCATTTGGCGGCCAACGTGGGGCAGGATCCCTCCGATCCTGGACCTACTTACGAAAGCTCATGTACCTAAGAAGTAGATAACCGTGGGTATGTTGAAAGAAAGCGACATTGAATCTGTTGGGGTCCAATATCTAGTGGGTGACTTTGATTCGTGGGATGCAATCTTTATGAATCATTTAAACTTCTCGTATTTTAGATATATCTATCAAAGAATACCAGTCTATGAAGAACCAATTAAACTGGTCAACAAAAAAATCGGCAAAAGCGATTTTTACTCGACTTTTCAAACTACTATAATTTTTTAAATACTTAACTTTTTTGAGATCGGTTTTCGGATATCGATAGCTCGTCTTTCCCAGATTGCGCATCAATAAGTGATTTTGCAATGGAAACGACATTTTGAAGCTATACAGGGTGATTAATAAGGTCATGTAAAACTGCTAAAAGTTTAGGTGTGTGCCATAGTGC
The DNA here is from genome assembly GCA_963971165.1 of Philopedon plagiatum. Taxonomy (NCBI): domain Eukaryota; kingdom Metazoa; phylum Arthropoda; class Insecta; order Coleoptera; family Curculionidae; genus Philopedon; species Philopedon plagiatum. Next base: position 79,601,543 of record OZ020193.1, read on the forward strand.
CAATAAATTTTTTTGGTCGTTCCGACATAGTACGTTAGTAAGCTGATATCAATATCTCCAGACGTGTTCGCCGGAATTTTGGTTAATAGTCTTTGGCGGAAAATACAGGAGGAAACGAAAAAGCATAGAAATTTTGGTAGCGTCATTTTTAAAACGCTGTAGCTCGAAAACGGATTGATAGACTTTGTTGGACTTTTTAGGTATTGAGAGCCCTATTCGTGTAGAGTTTTACCTAATAAACTGTTTTTTTATAGTCAAAATGTTTGCGTTGTATAGGAGTGAACCGAGGAGTGAACTAAAAAGTCAATGAAAAGTATTGTTAAAAATAAGTTTGTTTTTTTCAATTTGTGCCAATTAAGCAGAATACGTTTGTTTTCTTTTAGAACTAGGGCGTTTTTGTTCAATTTTCGATTAGTTATGTACAGTGTATGGCAAAAAGTTGTCTGCATATTGGAAAATTTTGTGGTTGGATATTTCTAATTGTTTTTATTGATTTAAGTTACTAGATGTTGCTAAATCGACTTTGCACAGGGCTGATTTAAAGCTGAATATACAGCGTATCTTAAAAGTAGCTAATCGCGATTTTATAAACCAAAATTTTGACATTTTTTGTTGAACAAATTAATTTGAATAAAATTTATTGGGTACTATCTGAATTTCCAATTTTAAACTAGCCCAGTGCAAAGTCGATCTAGCAACATCTAGTAACTTAAATCAATAAAAACAATTAAAAATAACTAATTACCAAAATTTTCAATATGTAGACAGGTTTTTGGCCATACATTGTATATAACTAATCGAAAATTGTACAAAACGCCGTAGTTCTGGAAGAAAACAATTTGCACAAATTAAAAAAAAAATATTTTTAACAATACTTTCCATTTACTTTTTAGTTCGCCCCTATACAACGCAAACATTTTGACATTGAAAAAAACAGTTTATTAGGTAAAACTCGAAAAGGGCTTTCAATACCTAAAAAGCACAACGAAGTCTATCAATCCGTTTTCCAGCTAGAGCGTTTTAAAAATGACGCTACCAAAATTTGTGTGCTTTTTCTGTTTCCTACTGTATTTTCTGCGAAAGGCCATTAATCGAAATTCCGGCGAACACGGCTGGAGATATTGATATCAGCTTACTAATGTGCTACGTCAGAACGAAAAAAAAATTATTGACAATATGGCACACGCCTCAACTTTTAGTAGTTTTACATTACCTTATTAATCACATAACATGAAAATGTCGTTTTCATTGCAAAATCGCTTCTTGATGCTTAATCTGGAAAAGACGAGCTGTCGATATCCGAAAATCGCTCGCAAAAAAGTTAAGTTTTTATAAAGTTATATCAGTTTGAAAAGTCGAGTAAAAAACGCTTTTGTCGAATTTTTTGTTGTCCAGTTTATATTAGGTATGCTTTATTATTCAATTAGCTTTATGTTATATATATGCATAACATATGAGATTCTGGCTTGATAGTCCGGACGAAAGTTTCAATCAATATTATAGGGTAATTCCGGGGGAGATGGCGCACCTTTTTAATAATTGCCATAAAAACTTTAGGAAAAATCACAAATGATTTTAAAAATAAAAGTTTTATTATTTGGTTATTTGGGTACAAATATTCATTATCTAATTTGAAAACAAATAAGTCTAAAACACTATGAAAAATATTTGAACAAAAACATACAAAAACCATCTAACCCAAAAGTTGCGGTTGAGTTGGCGCAGACGTTTCGGGTGAGATGGCGTAACAAGTTTTGAGTAATATAAGTATTGTTTTTTTATTGTTAAGTAAAATATTCTTTGCACAAAAAGCACATACCTAATTTGATAGAGTCTGAACAATTTTCATGGTACCAGGACAGACATCGAATGCATTTTAACCAATCATTATTTTTTTGTTATCGCGAAAGGTTCGTTGCATCCCCTGAAACATTTTTCTTCGGAACTATCTGATTTACTGCAGCTACAGCTTGAACCATCTGATTTTTGGTCCAACTACCCCTTGAAGATCCGCTACGACTTTTGTATCTGGTCGGCAATGGACACCATCTGTCCCGAATTTAAATGCGCCATCTCATCCAAAGTGGCCGGGTGAGATGGCGCACTGAATTACTAAAATCGGTAACTACGCACAACCACTATTTTAGGTTAAAATAATAAAAACAAGCATACATGACAAATAAATGTTAATACAAACAATTATTTATATGTAATATCTTACCAATCTGTTATAATCTACACTACTGGAGAAATTTTCAATGCCTCAAAATTAAATACTTGGGCTTAATCGCTTCTTTTACTCGAAAAATCGAAAGTTTACCTGAGAGCCCGCGTGGACTACAGAATGATTATTGCATACTGACACCAGATCGACATAAGTCTATCCGTCAGTGAATTATAGTGTTGCGCCATCTCAACCTCTACGCCATCTCCCCCGGAATTACCCTAGTCATCGAGTCATCACTATTATCACTAATATTATTATAGAAACTGTCGAAAAGGAGGAAGGACTCTCTTCCAGCTGCTTCGTTTATGTGCCTTATACCTATAAAGCACAAATAAAGAAAAGAATAAAGGAATAATATACTTCAAAGATTGCTACAAGTATTTTAAAGATACTTATATGAGATTCTGGCTTGATAGTCCGGACGAAAGTTTCAATCAATATTATAGTCATCGAGTCATCACTAATATCTCTAATATTATTATAGAAACTGTCGAAAAGGAGGAAGGACTCTCTTCCAGCTGCTTAGTTTATGTGCCTTATACCTATAAAGCACAAATAAAGAAAAAAATAAAGGAATAATATAGGTACTTCAAAGATTGCTACAAGTATTTTAAAGATACTTGACACCTGCGCGATTGCTGACGCACTGAACTCTACATACAAATAACAAACATAATATATAGACTTTCATTTAACTGAATGGGCTTGTTCAGTCATTTCGTGTTTTCAATAAATATGTTAATATTATTGCACTACACTGTCAGTCAATGGAGACACGCACACAAAAAATTACGTCTGTTACAAAAATTACTAGGTTGGAAATTAGACTAAATTCAAAAAATTCTATTTCCCGCCTGGCGTCATCATACAAAAGACAACTGAACGTAGTGAGCAATGTGGCGAATCAAATTAAGGATACGGCAACACCGCCATGCGCTCCTTCGGCCGTTTTAGTACTAACATGTAATGTTTATATTTTGCTTAACTTTTGTAGCACTTTTAATCCTTGAATTCAATTTTATTTTGAAGCTTTTTTCGGAGTGCTCGAGTGTATTTCAATAATAACGATGGTCTGGGTGGGCTCCAGCCCCACCCCCCCCCCCCCCCCCCGGGTGTGCCACTGAAGAACGGTAATAATAAACAAAATTCAAAAAACCCAATATCTTTTCTTAATAAATGCTTAAATTGATGCCCACCTATACATCAGAAAACCCGTTTTACAATATTATTGTTAACATTTTACAATATATCGGGTGTAATGCTTTTATTTGAATTTTTTCGAACGATTTCCTCTAAACGGCTACTTGAATAGAAAAATGTTACTGCACATTTTTTATTCACAATTTTGAAGTTTCTGAAATAATGAAAAAAAAATGCGGTGTTGCCGTTTAAAAATATTATTTAAGTGGCTACTGTGAAATCTGGCAACGCCAAAAAAAAAATTTTGTTCATTTTTCTTAGTTAGGTTTACTTTTGGAAGTAAAATTTGGAAGTCTATCTTTTCAAATAAAAAAGTTAGCCTATGTCAGGTTTTAAAAAACTTACACTGATCTAAAAGAAGAAACTGACTGACTGATCATATCAACGCAGGGCCCACACCGCTGGGTCTAGAAACTTAAAATTTTGCATAGAGGTTTCTTATATAACATAGGCATCCACTAAGAAAGGGTTTTTCAAAATTCAACCCCTAAGAGAGTAAAATAGGGGTTCAAGCTTTATATGGAGAAAAAAATATTAGATGGTCCTATTAACTCGAAGCTTTATAGAAGTACTCTAAAAAATAACTCTTTGAACACGTGTTTTACAGTTTTTAATAAATCAACCCCTAAGGGGGTGAAATGGGGGTTCGACGTTTGTAATGGAGGAAAATTGTTATACCGCGGACGAAGTCGCGGGCGAAAGCTAGTGTTACATAAAGTTAGAAACGGTACAAAAGTGTCGAGCTGATCGATTTCGGCGTGCTGCAATAAAACAAAGCCTATACTTAATATAGTAGGTACCTACCTATTTGTACCTATTATAGTATCTGGGGGGGGGGGGGGGGGGGTTGATGGTGGTCTTAATATTTTGTCTACATTGTAGTGTAGAAAACTAGAGATTCTTGCTTTTCCGTTTCTTTTACGAGGAAAGTATCGTTTAAACAACACATTTCTGCAAAACGGATATAGTGTGTCTCCGGATCGACGCATGAATAGGTGAACAAGTCTGATATTTTTAGAGTTGATATCCCTGCTTGGATAGAAACTAATTTGTCATAATTTTTGTTTCGAAAAATCAAGTATGTCTTGGAAATTTACAAAAAAAAACTTATTTTTTCCACTAGTAAAGGGCTTTTTCTTTAGGAGATACGAAAAAATGTTATTAAGAAAAGATGTTCAGAAAGAAAAACTGAGTAAAAATACAAAATTTTAGAATCCTAGGCCTACTTTGATATTTAGCATTATTTTCATTCCACCCTCTCTTTCTTATCGTATTCTACTGGTCAAACCCTTTCATTTGATATCCATGTCAAGGGGGTTGTGAAAAAAAGGTAATTCGCCATCTTGTGGCGTCCGCCATATTGGGTTTAGAATGACGTCACATAACTTATCGTATTCTACTCGTCAAACCCTTGTATTTGATATCTATATCACGGGGATTGTAAAGATAAAGGTAATTCCGCCATCTTGAGGTGTCCGCCATATTGGATTGAAAACAATATTAAATATACTATATTGCATTGTCACCGGACTTATTACACCCGTGTGCAAAATTTCAAAGCTCTAGCTTAATTAGAACTTGTAGAAACTTTGATTGCAATATTTGACCTAAACATACTAACAAACATACATACATACAAACAAACTAACAGGTGAAGTTACATAAAAGCTTGTAAAAGTTTTATTTGGCTACTACCGCAAATATATATTTAAAAAATACTTTTGTTGTGTTATGTTATTTAAATGAAAAGTTAATTTATAATTTTGAATTTCTTATTAGATTTTTTTAAAGTTATGTGTTTTCATTGGATGCTTTAGCCGCCAGAGTCCCAATAAGGACGAATCCTAGGTCGCTAAGTTCTCATAATTTTTCTGTAAGTTATCATTTTTATTATTACTTAACTTTACATATTTTAATTTCAATCAACAACTAGGTATTGACTTTTAAAATGTTCTTTTTAAATAGAAAATTATTTCTGATTAAACTAAAAATTAAATATTTTATCAAGTTTTAATAAGTCGGCAATTATAAAGGGCAGATTTAATTCTATCAATGTGAAGAGTACAGTAGGTATGTTACTATTTTTCGTTTAATTGCGGTAATAGCCAAATAAAACTCTATTCAAACAAAAATCCACAAAAATAATAAAATACAAAAATTCAGTTATTTTTTACAAAGAACTAATGCCTTTTCAGTGTATAGATATAAAAAAGATATACCTATGTAAAACTCGCCAGAAAAATCAAAAGTCTGTTTTCAGTCACTTTTGCGGAGTGTAAGTGAAAAGGCAGTGGCGTACCTAGGGGGGGGGGGGGCTAGTGGGAGCCAGCCTCCCGCCCCGAGTACATGGCGCCCCTATCATTTCTTTGTTTTATAGCGCATTGGTTATATTTTCATACACATTCATCCACCTGGTGAACTGCCCCCCTCCCCCGCCCCAAAATGCTAGGTACACCACTGTGAAAAGGAAAACTGTATTCATTTATTAAACTGCATTCCAAGAGGCCTTTAATGAAACAGTGATCGGGTTAACAGGGTTCCCAGCGATTGGCTAAAAGGAAATTCCCTAATATTTTCCTGACACTACAAGGAAATTCCCTGACATAACAATAATAGCGCAAATAGTTTTATTAGACGCTCTTTATTGTATATATTTTTTATTAAGTCCCATTTACAATTCTCTAAAAAGTAAAGTACCTATAAATATTTATTATAATAATTGGATATCAACCCAAATAAGAAAACTATAAAATACAAAGTGCTTAAGAGCAGTAGTCAGTGCTTATTATTATTATTTCTTTAACATTAAGTATTTTCTATTAAAAACCAATGACTCTCTGGATTCTGGTATAGACATAAATATAAGAAACACACACACACGCATTGTTAGTTCGAGTAACATATTTAGTTCTATCGACGTTAGTACATATACAGTCAACTTCGGATATAACGACCCCCGCATATAACGAACCACCGGTTATTACGAACAAAAATTATGGTCCGGCCAAAACGCCATAAGAATGTATGTATTTTTTGTTCGTTTATAACGAACCCGGCTATAACGAACTCTCGGCTATAGCGAACCCTATTTTGATTAGATTTTGCTTGTGGAAGTTCGGTTATAACGAACTGTCGAAATTTCACGTACGTATCACTTCCATATTCGTAAAGTAACGGCCGAGAATAGCAACCATAGAGAAGCGACAAAGACAATACAAGATTTCACAGGGCATGTGCGACGATAATGTGGACTTCTGTCTATACCGCATCATTAGTGTGACGAAATATCTTTCTCCGTTCAATATTGTGGATACGTGTCTGCCCAAGGTCAGCAAAACTGGTTACCCTAAATATCAAAGGCACCGACACGTTTTGTCGCTTCTCTATGGTTGGTATTCTCGGATAACGGGTCGAGTAGCGACCTGTCAGGCGCCATTTCAATTTGTAGTTTAATTTCGGCAATAGGCGAGGGAATATTGTTCTAGCATGGAGCAGAGCGCGCCAAAATTCAGCAAGCGAAAAAGCAGAAAAAGTTGACATAATTACAAAACTGCAAAATGGGGTTGTAAATGCCTAAATCTGTAGGGACTATCAGTTACAAAAGTCAAAGACTATTAATATTCGTAAATTTTAATAATAATAATTTTGACAACAAGAGTGTTGATTGAGTCTGGTGATTACTTACAAATTAAAATTGAAAAACATGTACTAGAAAAAAGAAAAAATTTAAAATTACTGATTTTGTATACATTATACAAATATGTATGTTTAATAAGTACATAATTTAAAAATACTATTATGTATTGATTATAATAAACGACTCATAAAAAGTACCATACAGTACATAGTACATATTTGTTTTATTCTCTGCATTTCGGATATAACGAACGCCCTGCTATAACGAACTGTTATACGGATATAACGAACCCCTTGGTGGTTCGTTATATCCGAAGTTGACTGTATATATATATATATATATATATATATATATATATATATATATGTATATGTATATGTATATATATGTATATACCATCATCATAACTATATATCGATGGTTGAAAGGCAAAACGGCTTAAGCGACACATTTCGTGAAATTGATATTTAAACGTTACTAAAGTTAATTTTTTTTTCTGCGTCGAATGAGCGCAGTTTTAGCTTCCTACTATGATTTTTTTGTCGCTTGAGTCAACCGAAAAATAATGAATTGCAAGCCATTTTTTTCTACCAAGCGACAAAATAAAGGATAATTTGAAGCGATTGTCATTTAGATTATTTGAGAAAACATTTAAATCTTATTTGCACCAATTTGCTATTCCATTTATTTTTTAATATTGGTTGTTATCCTGTTTTGCTACAAAACAAGTAACACAAGTATTGTCGCTTGAGCTCATTTACCCTGCATGCTTCATCTGTGATCGTGGCGTTTAGCTAGTTTTTCCTGGGTAGAAAATGTATTAACTTGTTACGTTTATACAAATTTGTTTAATTTTATTATACCTACGCTAAAATAATAATAATAATAATAATCGCACGTCACAAGTAATTGTCCATTCAACATAAAAACAAGCAGCTATATAATTGGTTGAACGAGCATGTTAAAACATTAAACCTATTAGCTTATACTTACTAATCAGGTGGTCAAAACGTTTTACCTAATCATTTATATTTAAAAGTAAGGTGGTTGAAACGTTTAACCGAATCATTCATATTTAAAAGTAAGGTGGTTGAAACGTTTTACCTAATCATTTATATTTAAAACTAAGGTGGTTAAAACGGTTCACCTAATTTCTAACATTTAATGTAAGGTTTGTTAAGACCTTTTACCCAAATGTTTTTTGATCACTAAATTGCTTAAGCGACAGCAACTTTGTTATGAAAGGATATGTTTTTGTATATTAATAGTTATTACAACAAACACGTCTTAGGTTTTACTCTACTAGTTTTTAAATTAAAAAAATGCGTTTGAAAAAAATAAGAGAAATAATTTTAAATAAAAAAATAATTTAAATCGTCCTACTGCGAAATTATAAAACTGTCGCTTATGACCTTTTGCCTTTCAACCATCGATATATATATATATATATATATATATATATATATATATATATATATATATATATATATATATATATATTATGTTAATATTCTTCTAGCCAAATAAAACTCTGTTTAAAAAAATAACTGAGCAACAACAATGTTAATAACCAAAATAGTGGGGATGTGTGCTGATTACTCCTCTTGCATACTTTCAGATTTATGGATATAATAGAAAATAGGTACGTATACATCGTAAGCGCAATTAAGCATATTCCTTTGTTTATTATATTGTTGTGTTGGCATATTACTAATTAAAATTAAAATTTCTTATCACGTTGTTTACGGTGTTCATGGCGTAAAATCGTCGCTGCAATAACTTATAATTCTTATAACACATTTATATGAATTTTTATATTTTCTATGACCGTATTGACCGTTTTGTTATTAGATATCGTTAGTTTTTGCACATCGTATGTTATTACCTCTTTATGAACACAAATCTAGGCCCATAGTCAAATTTTCCCCTGGCGCAAACCGCTGGCACCATAGATTTAAAAATTAGGGGATGCAATTATTTTTATTTTAGAGCAATCAGAAATTCAAGGGTTACTCTTAATCTGGCCAACGGCAACTATATGGTTCCCCACCTACTTCTTGAGAACGGCCGTTGCCAGGCTTTTAGTTATGTGCCATATTTTTAGAGTGATACACTATATTAAAATAACGCAATTACTGTAGGTGAATATCTGCAATCGTAATGTGTGTAAAATTTAAGTGATTGTTAGTTTTTCTAAAAAGAACTTTATCCTTAAACTTTCAAAATTGGCGCGTCAGTGCCAAGTGTGTGGAGAAATTGATTCCCTTAATCCGGAACTGTCTTTTCGTTGGTTTATTCGGTGGAATACTGACGGCTCGGAAAGCCATAGCGACGGCGCGTGAAGTCGGATTCTATTCTCTTCTCCTCTTTCTTTGTCCCACACACGCGCAATGTATGAAACAAAACAAAAGGCTAGTTTTATGAATGAATGATGTCGTCTTCTCCTGCTGAGGGTCAATAGTTGACACAGATTTCCGCTAGTATCTACTTAATACTTACAACCATCTCGTGACATTTTTAAAACATAAATATAGACAGTTTTTCGGCAAATGAATTTCTGAAGTAAAATTTTTCGAAAATATAATTTTTGGAAAATTCTTTTAACGAAAACACACTTTTTCGAAAATGGGTACAGCTTTTCAAAAAATTAAATTTTAAACTATAATAGTTTAGATAATGGCAATGAAATAAGGCGAAAAAAGTTTAGGAAGCCTAAACAAACTTGAGAAAACTTGCATATATTTGCCTTTTTTGGTATTGGTCAGTTTTCGCTCAGGGTTTTATCTGTACATACGTATGTAAAATAAATATATAGTCAGCATTAAAGTAGGAACGTCAAAAATTGTATTTTTTCCTGCCCATGGCTCAATGGCGGCAAAATTAAAAATTAGTGAAAGTCGATTTTTCAGGTACACAATGTTCTCTTAAAAGTGATATTGCAAAAACTTTTCCGACCCAGTAATTTTCCTCATAATCCATAAAAAGCTCACTTGTCTTCTATAAAAGCGTTAATAATATGGACGCAACCAGCTCCTTTCAGGGAAAAACGTTACGAAAATCACGTACGAAAAATATCCATAGAAAAAATTCATTTTTATTAAGTATCGTTTCCTGTGCTTAATAGTCAGTGAAACTGGTGAATAATAATCGATTCGAGAAAAAAAGGGGGTCACACCGCTCTGCGCTGCTGTACTCCTCCTATATGTAGGTACACCTTTTTGTTTTTTAATTGAATAATGTATTCTCGTTTGGTAATAAACAGTGTCAGGGCAGTGGCGACCGTAATATAGTATTTATGAATGAATAGGTATGTAGGACTATTCATCGTCCATTACTAGGGAATAAATAGGGATGGAACAGACCATAGATTTAAAAACAAGGAGGAGATACCATTATTTACATTATAAGCAATCAGATATTTAAGGGTTACTCTTAATCTGACCAACTGTATGACCTTTTGAGAACCGTTGTTGCCAGAATGTTGCCGTTATGTGGTATATTTGCAGATTAACCCTTTCGCTGCGGCTATCTGTACGAGCAGCTCCATACCTGGTTGCGGCTATTTTTAAAATTTTTTATTTATTTATTTTTTGCTTGAAACTTTCAGGAACGCAATAATAATGAATAAAAACTATTTTATTAAGTTCACAAGAATAAATTTTTAAATAATAAATAAAAAAATAAAAATAATACAACAATACAAAAATAAAATATTATTGGACAAAAAAACATACGCGCTGTGTTTTCAAGGAAATAAAATAAATTTTATTACATTTTTAACAATAAACAGACAAAATAGAATATATAAAAAAATAAAAACAAAAATAAAGAAAACGAAAATAAGAAGAAAGAAATAAAGAAAAACGAAGAAGAAAGGAATAAAGAAAACGAAATAAAGAACTAAGATACGTTTACAAGATACGTTTAAAACTAAATACACTAACGGTTAAAATCATCATCATAACTTGCCGCGTGTCCGCTTCGCCTTTTCAGGTAGTCGGCCAACGCAACGGCGGCGGAGGGAGAAATAACCTTGAAACGATTGCAAGACCGAATAAATAAATAAAAAAATTAAAACAAAAAAAATAAAAACAAAAATAAAGAAAACGAAAATAAGAAGAAAGAAATAAAAAAATAACGAAAAACGAAGAAGAAATAAAGAAAACGAAATAAAGAACTAAGATACGTTTAAAATACACTAACGGTTAAAATCATAATCATAACTTGCCGCGTGTCCGCTTCGCCCTTTCAGGTAGTCGGCCAACGCAACGGCGGCGGAGGGAGAAATAACCTTGAAACCACGATACACGTGCTTGAAACGATTGCAAGACCGAATAAATACGAATAATATTCAATATACCATTTGGCTTCAACAGCAGTTCACGGTAAATGCAGAAAAACAAAAGGCGTCTTTAGCACTGAGGGCACGAAACATTGGAGACGGCAATTATTGGCGTCAATAGCAGCGAAAGGGTTAATAAACTACACTAAAATAAAGCAATTACTGTAGGTTAATATTTGCACAGGCATACTTATTACTATCGGGATTAATACAACATACCACCATACCATTATTTTTCATAAGTTGGATTTTCATCCAATACTAACTACTTTTCACAGGTTTTCTCGGTGGAATACAGACGGCTCGAAAAGCCCTAGCGACGGCGCGTGACGTTGGATGTTTAGCGTTCTCCCGCTCCTCTTCCTTTGTTTTTCACACGCGCAATGTATGAAAGACAACAAAAGGCTAGTTATGAATGAATTGTGTCGTCTCCTCTTGCTGAAGATCAATGGAATGGACCGACTGCAGGTCCGGCAAGTGTGGCCGGACCAACCGAATATCCGGTTCCGACCGGACTTTCTCTTAGGTCCAGCCGGACCTGAATTGTATTCCTTAAATCTATTTTTTAGGCGATTCATGCCCAAACTATAAAAAATAATTAAACGACCACTTTGACTTGGGTTTGCTTGGGGTTTGTTTAATTATGTTTTAACATTTTTCATAAAATAAAGGAAAGTTGGCCAAGTATACAGGTAAGTTTTTTTAAGTGTTACAAGGCGATATCTCGAAAATGTTTTAAAATATTTTATTGAAATTTTGGTGAGTTAATAAGGAGACGAGGGGAATTGAGCATATTTTTAACTTTCTCTATTTTGAGGAGTAGGGGGTAACTTTGGAATTTTAAATGGGATGATGTACTTTTGTTTATAATATTTGAATCTACGTAAAAAACTAGGTACTTATGTGTAATGTTTTTTTTATTTGCTCGATCGGTTACGGAATTATGATTTATTAGGTTATAAAATAAAAAAAAATTATCTACCATTTAATTTCAACTTATTCTGTCTGTCATATTTTAGAAGTTGTTCGAAATGTCCCCCTTCAACTTCCAAACACTTTCTGACTCTTTTTCTAAATGAATTTCGTACCCGCTGTAGCATTTCAGGTGTCACTAATAAGTAATAAGCAGGCAAAGCGGATTCGATCTTTTATATCATCTAAAGTTGTAGGTGCGGTCGCCATCACTTTGTCCTTTATAAACCCCACAAGAAAATGTCAAGGGGGATCAAATCCGGGGACCTAGCGATAAACTGAGAAATAATCGTTAAATCGTTAAAATTCTCAACTGACAAGTGAAAATAACGCATTTCCATGGAAACGAATAATAATTTTGAAATAAGTGGTAACATTTGTTTATTTTTTAAATTCCATCAAAATTTAGTTAACCATAATTCCGTAACAGAAAGAGCAAATAATTTTTTCTTTAAAAAAACTTGCCAAGTCAATATCTCTAAAAAACCGAAGCTGGTTACGCCTATGGCAACACCATTGTCATTACTTAGCAACAATACGATATTACTCAAAACAATTACTTTTGGTTATAATAGGTCACACGGGCTATATGCATTGCATAAGATATTTACAAGTTTCGTTTGTTTTGTTGATCAACAGCTTAGCTCAATGTTCGGAAAGTCGTGTGATGACCACTCTAGATTTTTTCAATAACGTTTTTTAAACCAAACATCCAGTTTTCCAGAAATATTTTGTTAAAAATTCTGTTTTCGGAAAATAATATTTTCGAAAAAGTATAGTTTCAAAATTAAACTTTCAAAAAAATTCTTAAATAATTTTTCAAAAATTTCTTGTAGATCTGATCCAAAAAATGAGAAGCAAATGGTATCATATGTATAATTAAGAAATTAAGTTGGTTTAAATTGATGAAATAACCGACTTAACACATCCACGTTCGACTACGCCACTGAACAATTGAAACTGCTTATACAGTTTTAAAAATTGTTTTTAAATATGCGAAGGAATGTGTTTATTAGTCATTGACCAAAATTTGATTCCCGGTAATTTTAATACTTTTTCGTATGTCAATAATAAAATATTATAAATCGTTTTCGACATTTCGGCTTTTTGAAAGTTGACGGAATTAACGCAACTGTTCAACTTTTTTTAAGTCATTAGAGAACAATTAAAATTAGATGTATAATTAATTTTTAACGGTTATATATGTAATTATGAACTGCTTTTAATACCAGCTTTAGATAGTTAAAACACTAATATGAAAGGTGTGATAATTGTTTTAGACTCCTCCTCATACAAAAGACTAGACCAAGGTAGATATTTGAATTTATTTGAGTATTATCGTTACCACTGTCGTGGTTACATTTCTATGCAAGTAAAAACCTCTCTCTTTGTAGCGGGTAATGCAATGGGGATACTATACATGTAAAATAATATTAATAAGTCTATAAACACTATAAACTAAATACCAAATCGCAGTATCTCGACAATATTTCAAAAACTCGTTTTTCAAACATAATTTTTCGAAAACACATTTTTGACAATACAATGTTTCAAAAATTACTGCTCAGATTAACTAAAAAAGTAAGGCCAGATTCTCCAAAGCTAGTCCGGTCTAATTTGACAACCAAAAGATTTAAGCTGACAAAGATACTACACTTCACTTATGAATTTGTTTCTGAGTTTTTTCGCAAATTTATAAAGAAAAGGGCAGTAATAGAACTAAATTAATTACAGAAATCCGTTTCAAGATTAAAATCATCTGGAAACCAAGCAAATCGCTGAAATATCAGAATAATTCCTAAGTTTTTAATGACTTATTAACAACGAGAGGACAAAAACCTGTCAAAACATAACTGATCAACTATAAGGTCTTAATTTGAACCAGTACTAAATCTTGAACGTTCTTAGTAAATCTGAAAGTTTAGATTTAGTACTGGTTAAAATTAAGATTTTCTAATTGATCAGTTAGGTTTTTATAGTATCCTTTATACTAATATTTCAGCGATTTGCTTGGTTCCCAAACGATTTTCATCTTGGAACGTGTTGGTAAAATGAATTTAGTTTTATTATTGTGGAAAGTTCGTACTAAAATTGCCCTTTTCTTTATATCTTTGCAAGAAACTCATAAATAAATTCATAGTATAAAACTTGGTTGTCTTATTCTTCCACCTGTCAGTTTAAAAACCCTTGGTTGTCAAATTAGACCGGTCTAGCGTTGGAGAATCTGGACGACTTCGAAAATTGAATTTTGAACACAAAACTTTTAAAAAAAGATAACGGAAAAAGACAGAAATATATCATAGCATACGTTGGGTTTAGTCATGTTTGCTTAGATTTCTTTCTGTCGTTTTCTAAACTTTGACCGGCCGGTGGATGGCGCTGCAGAAATGCGATGCGAACTGACTCGACCAACGCGCGCCACACCTGGTTCCATTCCAGTGCTGTACTATAAAAAAAAAATAAACAATATGTATGCGTGCTGTATGAAGGAAGGTAGTAGAGGAATTTTTCCTCGACCGAGGAGGTAACACGCCCTCTTACAGGGTTGGAGAGGAGGGCGAGAGGCGTCATTACTTTCCGGCACTTTCATTAGTTGCTATCTGGAGGCGACCAAACAGTGCTAACATTTTAAATTTTAATTTAAAAATTATAAAATAATATAATTTCAAATCTGTCTTCAGTCAGGCTGATATAAAGTCATAGTATTCAAAGAATAAATGACGGCGTTGTTAAATTCCTCGCCTACCCGTCCAACCCTCGTATCTTTTTTGAGACTCGCGAAAGTGTAGGGCATTTAGTATTAGACTAATAGGAGCAATTCGTATCAATTACTACATAGGTTAGTTTGTTAAAAGTAAATCGAAATATTTTCGTCTTGGTTTGGTATTTACGGTCTTGGTGCAAAATAGTAGCTCGTGTTATGAAAGTCTCTTGCTAAGGGGTAAAGTCAGTCCCAAAAAATTAAAATATTTTTTATCCTTAAACGGCAGATTATATTGACAAACGCCGAAACATGTCAATTTTTTTTAGATAAGAACCAGTTTCTTGTGTTGTAATTTAATCCCTAGGGGGTAACATCATGTGCAAACATTTTTAGTTTATACTTAAATAAATCTTACAACCGTGCTTTCAAATGTTCGGTCCGCATAACCTAGCGTGACCTAGCCATCATTTTTTATTTTCCGCATTCTTAATTGTTGTACACAGAAGCTATAGTTTAAAAGAAAGCTGCGCATACTGTATAGATGTGTTTAACTGTCTAACAGCTTGGCTATTTTGCAGCCTCTACGAAAAACAACCAATGTGTTTTACAAATAAGTGCTAATTTCCAAATATATATTCAAACATATATTTCATGATTAAGACACTCTGGCGAAGCCCGCGGGTACCAGCTAGTTATTTATATAAATCCTAATTTATTTCGATTGAATGAAACTGGTCCACTTTCTGCTCTCCCTGTATGTTTTATATTTACGTGGACCATCACAATCTTTCGTTTCGCAAACGCCACCGCTCTGGTTTATTGAAATCCATTTTTTACGATGTTCCCATTCGATTTTTGAGGTTTTAAATATGGTTTGGGCCTTTTTTATTTTCGACCGAGAGATTGTTTTTTTTAACTTGATGGGTTCCGTGCCCGTTTATGATTTAAGCTTATGGGTTCTTAAGCTTTTACGTTTTTTGTCTCGTTGCCATGTCTTCGAGAATTCATCGGTGCAGCGCAGTGGCGTGCCGTGCCTTTAGGTGCGGAGGGGGCACAATGATTTGGGGGCGCCAAATTATTTTCCTTTTATTGGAGAGTATATGTTCACAGCAGGCAGTGAATCTCCAAGGGGGCGCAAGGGCGCCGTTACGACGAAGGCGGGGGGGGGGGGGGGTCGTGCCCCCTAGCCCTTCCGACGGCACGCCACTGGTGCAGTGAACTTCTCGGAAATGAACAAAATCGGGTTTTTTACTAACGTTTGGCTGTAACATTATTTACGTCCCTCGTAAGCAGGCGCGGATCCAGAACTTCGTTTTGGGGAGGGGGTCATTTAGGGAACAGTATCTAATATATTTTTAACTTTTTATATTTATTATTTCAATTTTAATAGTTATATTATGTATTAATAATTAATAATTTCAATTTTAATAGTTATATTATGTATTAATATAATATATAATATAATATAATAGTATAAATATAATTATACTATGAAAGTGTTATAGTTGTATTTAATTTTTTTAAGTTATTATCAAAAAAGTGATTTAATCAACTTTGAACGCTCTGGTAAGACAAATGAAAGGCGATAAAATTGTGTAGGTATTTTTGTGCAGATGTACACGTCTATTAGAACGATTTAAGGTGGGTCATGGCACTCTAGATTAAAACAAAAAATTTGTTTGAAAAATGGTAAATTGACACAAAAAGTAATAAAAATAATACAGTTGTACGTAAAATGATCTCTAGATTCCAAAAATCAAGAAATATACAGGGTTTCTCATTTGAAAATCTAAAGTTGGTGTCACTTCCGGCTAAACCGGAAGTCGTCGAAATTTGACAAGTACCTAGAAAAGTGACTTCTTATTAGCCTAGGACTCCTGCCAAGTTTCATCTTGTTCGATTAAATACTAAATAAATGGCAGCCGGAAAGTGATCTCGTTGACACCCGGTATATACCTATACATATATATATATATATATATATATATATATATATATATATATATATATATATATATTTCTTTGCGTAGAGTTAGTGTCGTGATTATAGTATATGTGTGTAATTATTTTTATAAACAATGAAATTCTCAAAAACTACTCTTTAAGTTTTGTATTGTGCCAATATGTAAAAATGCCACTGCGCAAGTGCCACGAACAAACTCTTTTTTCAGGCGCCAAGAACAGCCGAAATACGAAGAAAGTGTGCAAAATTGATTAAAATTGTACATAAATATCATTAAATGATAGTATTGCCAAATTGAAGTAAGTATTCGTTTATTTCTGAGAAGAAATGCTGATGTTATGATATACCAGTGTCAAAGTATAGCGTTAGATAAATGAAAAGGAAAAACGTATTTGAGGTTATTAGCACATAATAGTTAATATATCTTAAACAAATACCTTAAGGCTTTTACTCCTTTGACTGCTGCAGATGTAAAATAATATTGGCTCTAAAGGGGGATTATTAACGTTAACTTTTTCCGTAAAATCCTCAGTACCGGCACTGAGACCTTACATAGCTGAGCGGCTATATGGAGGCGTGTGCATAGGACAAGGAGGTATAATTTTTTAATTATTCTACACACCACAGTGAGATAGATTTTTTAAAAATAATATTCTAGCTCTGTAAACCAAGACTTCTCGAAATTCTGAAACAAAAATAAAATACACCAAAAAGTGAATAAATTAACGGCCATTGTTTGACCGAAATTTAAAAAGCCCGCGGCTGAAGTAAAAATAAAAACCGCGAAACAATTGCCGAGACAAATGAAGCACGGCAAAAGAGAGAGAGAGGGCGGCGAAGTTTTAATAATGGACTGACAAAGATGTTATATTGGCTCAAAGAAGGAGATACATCGGCAGCCACAAATATTTTAAACAGGAAAATATTTTTAAGTATTTTGACTAAAAAAATTCTCAACAGAGAATATGCATATAATCCAAATAAACCCGAAATATTGTTTTTGTATTCTCTACATAAATTAAATAATTATAGTGGTTGTTTTTATCCATTTATTTTGGTTTTTATTAACAAAAAAAACTATTTTCCACTTCAAATTTTCATACAAAATTCGAAACTTGCAAAACGTGATACTATTGGTTGTGACGTCACATGTCATGTAAATAAAAGTGTTATAATGGTTAGTAAATGGTGAATTCCAGTGTTAATTTATTTTCTTAATTATATTTCCCAGAGGTTAGGAGATTTCGTGGATAAGAAACATTTCATTTGAATAAAAGGAATGTTTAACAATGAACGGAACAGAATTTGTGCAAGGACAACCGGATAATTTGCTGAAAGTTGATGCTGTATGATGGATGGCCGTATATTTTTCTCTAAAATTTCATTAGAAAAACTTATTATTTATTGTAACAAAATAATCGTAGAGCCAAATATGCTTACTTGAAATTGCCGAGACTGACCTTTATAGAATAGACCTATAGACCTATTTACAGAAAAATTTTAGTTAACTTTGCACTAGGTATGTACTTTCATCCAACATCGCCTGTTTTAGGCACGTGAAAAATAAGGTTTCCAGGGCACTTGCAGTGGTATTTTTGCACATTGGCATAACACAATATTTAAACGGGAGATTTAAAATGGGTTTCATGTTTATTAAAAAGAATTATACACGAATTACACTGTAATAAAACAAAACAACTGTAACACAAGCAATAATTATTACTGTCTGGACAAATAAGGCTGCTCTCCACATGCTACTCTTCTAAACGAATACATTTGTTTCCGATCTTAAATTCCTCGTCTGATTGGTTGATGTCGTGTTGCGAAAAGGAAAAAATAAATCGGATACAGTATGTGACGCTAGAAAATGTGGATGTTTCTTGTATTACATAACAAACCTGTCCAACTTTAGGTCCTGTAGACTAACATTTTGAAGAACACAATACAAATAATAACAATCAGTTTTCTACATCAATTGATATAGGTACAATAGTACGAGAAAATGTTCACTTGCTTTCGGACTATTAAAGAAGTTGTAGATTCATATTGGCTCGTATGTAGCACCCCTAGGTTAAGTTTTATGTTAATCGGTAGATTGACACCTATTTTTTCTTATCTCCTGACATCACTTGGCACTGGGGGCAAATGGCTGATTTTTAAATTGTAATAAATGGTACCGAGAAGTAAAAAAAAATTTTGGTTAAATTATTGTCCTAGTAGTTTTCTTCAAAATAATATTTTTGGGTTTGTAATGACTTCCTCAGGCCGGTCGTCCTTTGAAAGCGTTTTCATGAGAACTATTTTCGTCAGAATTTGGACGAATACTTGCAGACCATCCTGTTACAGTGAAATGTATTTAAAGTCGTACAGTGCGCCCGAAATCATTCGTCCGAATTTGTGCGCGAAATCTAACAAAATTATTCGTCCGAATTCTGACGAAAATATGCCGCACGAAAACGCATCCAAAGGACGGCCGGCCTTAAACGATTTATGCAATAAAAAAATACATATATGCATATTCCATATTTGTTTCGTGTTAAATCATGACATCCACAAAACCTATTTTTTTAAAACTACTGTCACACCAGAAGCCGGATTCTGAGTAATAGATGTAGTTACCTATAATATGAGCAAAGCTATTGTGTTATCATGTTGTCTCATCTCTCTCTGCTTGTCATTCGGTAAAGGTGTAAGACATAGTATAAAAATATAGATTTGTAGACTTTTTTGAATCTACATTTTTTCGAAGGATGTTTTTTCGAAAATATATTATAGAATATCGTTAACGCTGTGGCCCACCGGCCAGGCTTTAGGTGTTCAGAATTATTGGGGTCCTCATGCTGACTATTTTTTGTATAGGCATCGAATTTATTAATTCAAAATTTGCATTAAAAAAGACAGAAAAAACTGAGTAAACCTAAACCAACCTAATAAAACCCCAAAAAGGGGAATCTGTGCAGGTTTGCTCGGGATATTTATGAAAAACCTTAAAAACGCGAAAAATATGTAAAGGTATATTTAACGTGACCATTTATTTTTTTCCTCAGATGGTCAATGGTTTTTCGCCAAAAAGTTAGATAAAATACAGATACATTATCCATAATATTTTATTAGTATCTACTTTGAAAGATTTTTATTGCTTAATAATAAAACATATAACGTCACCTAGTAACTTAATTAATGCGTGCGCATCTAATGCGCACGCATTTACAGAAGTCGACGCTACGACCCCTATTCAGGGAAGTCCAGCGCGACAACACAGCCGGGTGCGGCCGGGGTTGGTGTTAACCCTTGGTTGCTCAACGACGTGCAAATGAGGAAAAACGACTCTTTCCGCAGAAGCTTGCAGAGTCAGTGAGAGCTTTTTGCTGTAGAGCTTGAAAAGCGTTGTTGTTGGTTTCCTGTATTAAAGTTTTCTATTTACAAATTGCTGGAATATTAGTATCTAATTTTAATGAACAATGCACGACATGCAAGTATCTCTTATTTATGTAGTGTTACATATTTTTGAGGGAAAAATTTTCTTTAATATGTGATGATTTTAAGTAAGTGAGAAATTCTTGGCACGTTTTACCAATACTTCACAATCATTTCACAAGTTTTGCTTCCAAATTGGTATCGCTTTTGCAAAATTTCTGAAAACTGAACATTCTCCGAATATTGCCTTGGGGACAACGGGACAGAGTACCTAAAAACGGGACAGTCCCGTTCAAAACGGGACATATGGTGACGTTAGGTATACTCTGTTAAACCCATGGATTATTATTAAAAAGCAAAAAGTGTTTTAATTTTCAATAATAAGTCTTTTTCACACGTTGTTAGTGGTATTGTTGCTAAGCAAAATTAACTGTATTTTTTAAATTTTGATCAGGAATAAATATAGTCTTTCAATTTTTACAAAACCAGTGCCTTATTAACAATCTTCTTCAATCATGGTAATATTATCAAGTACAGCACAGGTACCAAGAGACGTTGGTTCCAGAAATGAAGGCTATAGAATAATGTCAGTCAGAGAGAGGCAGAATAAGAGACAAATACAAGGTATGTACCGTAATTTGCTTGTTTCTTAGTCAATTCAATTTTTTTTATTCTTCTGGTCGGTACTCTTTATGTAGATACTGAAATATTGTTTTTATGAATATTTTTTTAGGTTCAGATAACCAAGATGACCAAGCAGGCCAGACTCAGGGTTTTGGTATGGGTGTAACTTTGAAGAGGAGAAGTATTTTCTGGCTCGAAAGAGAAAACCAAGCTTTTTAGCTGCCAATGTGGCTATTGAAGTAATGTGTCTGTGCCAGCTGAGATCATATTCGAAAGCGATACCAACAAGATCGAATGTTTCTTTGTTCTGTAGGGCTTGGCCATTTATGGGGATGGGGTAAGTGTTGCCGGATTTTTGCGTGACAGGGAACAAGACTGAGTTTTGAAGGCGTTGAACTGAACAAGGTTTTTGGCACCCCAGTCTAAGATTAACTGAAGATCTTGGAAAAGAGATAGGTGCATGGATCTGCGTCTGTTATTCAGTACTTTTGTATTATTAAATAAAATAAATTACCGGATAAGCCCATTATCAGATTTGAATTGTTTAGAAAATGTTGAAAGAAAAACAAAAAAAGCTTGAGAAATCCTAAGTATACCTGACCACATCCAAGAAAGCATAATGGGTAGGTTTGCTCAAGTTTGATCAGGTTTTTTTTATCATCCTGATACCCTTTTACTGAATCTCAGTGTAAGAGTTTAAAATTTAATTTTCACGAAGCTGTATTTTTGAAATACTGAAAAATCGTGTTTTGGAAAAAGTATATAGAAATAGTACCTATCAACTATATTGTCTTGGGAGGACTGTTAAATGGTATTCTAACATTAATTGCAGATTAATATTGGCAATAGCGTTATTTTATTTCTGTACGCCATTGCCAATTTGTTACCCATAAAGAATAAACATGGGCAGTTTTCATATATGCCCAGAGAATCTGCACTGCAACATAAGCCGCAGAAGATTCAAAAACACTAAAGGATAAACAAGGGCAAATTTAAAGGTTTATATAAGAGCCAGACAGAGATAGGGAGAACAATACGAATACTAATTCCGCGAATATGCTTTCTTTTTCTAACTCTTTCGTCTTCCAAATATCGGTGCAGCTGGGCAAAGGTATTTACATGCATGGGGCCTACTATTGAACTTTGGCCATTGAAATCTCAAAATTAAAATTTTGAGGAAAATAGAACGCTGTTTTATGGCGATTTTCGAAGCATCTAAGAAAATTTTTTAATCACACAAAGCTGTCTGTCCCCACAGGGTGATTACAATTCATCTTTTTGAAAGTTTTGAAAAATGAGTATTCGAAAGTAGATGTTTTCGACCATATAATTTTTCGAAAAAATATTTTTTCCAAGATACAGTTTTTCGAAAATTTAATTTTTGACTATAATAAATAGTTCAGAAGATGTTAACGGAAAAAAAAGAAACCCTAAACCAACTTGAGCAAACCTGCCCATATTTGCCTTTTTGGATGTATTGGATTAGGTTTGCTCAGACTTTTTCTGTTTTTCTTTCATCATTTTCTAAACAATTAATGTCTGATAACGGGATTGTCCAGCATTTTTTTTATTTCATAATACAAAAGTACTCCATATGAAAAGCGTATTCCCAGAAAATTAGAATTTTTTCTGATCAACTCACCCTCAAAATAGTGATCAATAAAGGGCGGAATATATGCACTCATATCAATGAAAATATGCGCATATATTATATGCATCGTTTTCTTTTGAAATATGCATAATTTTGTGTCAGATATGCAAAAATATGCCGTAATTTTTATATGTCAAATGGTGAAAGAAACACACAAGGATTTTTAAAAAACTTTTTATTTTGAGAAAAATGAAAAAACGCTATAAAATATGGTAAAATAAAACTATGCTAAAAAACATTTTAACTTATGGTATAAAATGAATTAATAACTAAATATTTCTCAAAATTTTCCAATAAAAATTTTTGCCTTCTGTCTGTAAAAATATGCTTATATAAAGAAAAACTTCTTTCAACATCTACTGATGTAATTGGGCAGTACTGTAATTTAGGTATTAAAGTATAAGGCCAAGGCATAACTTCGTTTGATGGGTTACTATCATAAATGCTCTTCACTGCTTGTAAATATTTGAAGCCCTCATTCTTTTCTACAACGGCATTCAATTTTTTTTTAACTATGCTCCCTACATTTCCGGGAACCTCCTTACATTTCTCGCAACAAGTATCAACAATATTTATAGATTCTCTTAAAGTTAAATTTCTATTTTCTAAGGAAGTTATTAAATTTGGTATAAATCCAAAATTGACTTTAATAAAAACCAGATCTTTAGCTACACTTACATTTTTAAACATGGTTTGGCTTTCAACTACACACTGAGAATTATTGTCCTCTAAACTTAAAACTATTTCTTTAATAGCTTCGAAATGTTCTGCATAGAATATTGCCGCCTTAATCCATGTTCCCCACCGAGTAATTACAGGTTCTGGAGGCAAACTAACTCCTGGCAATCTGTCCTTATACAACTGCACTCTTAAAGGTGCCTTCAAAAACACTTTTTTCACATTTGAAATTAACTTGTTCACTAAAGGATATCCATTTCTAATAGTCTCTGCTACTCTGTTTATTCCGTGTAAAACGCATGTTAAGTGTGTCATATGCGGGTAAAATAATTTCAAGTTTTGGCCTACTTTAACCATATACGGTGCTGCATCAGACAAAAATACTAAAAAATCTACTGGGACCGCGTTTGGCAAGAAAAAACTTGAGAGAGACTGTTGAATAAATCGGGTTACGGTCACATTATTTGTTTTGTCTAATTGTTTGGAAGATATTAAATAGGGTCTACTTGGCTCATCTTCTTGAAGTGCTCCGATCATTAGATGTGCAATATATCGACCACAAGCATCTGTGCTTTCATCAACAATTATATAAAAATATTCATCGCCAAGTGAAACCTTAATTTCTTCTATTACGGTCTCGTATACTGCACTAACATTCTTTTTTCTAAGCGTAGATTCGTCTGGGATGTTCTGGTTACAATATTTTTGCAAAAATTCTCTGAATTGTGTATTTTGAAGTTTTTTCAAAGGTATGTTCGCTGCGACTAAAGCTTTGCATAAGTCTTGATGAAACACAACCCTTTCAGATTTTGATTTGTCCTCAACATTTTGAAATGCGGTTTTCACACATTGCTGAATAGGCCGAGTTTTCATTTTTTCTGACTTTGCTATATGCATTGCTGTTTTCAAGTGTTGATTAATTTGAAACTTCTTTTCACAAACGATAATTTTTGCACAAGCTTTGCAAAATACTTTATCTCCACTAAACTCAAACTCCGGAAAATTTTTAATCCACAAAGAAATTTTCAGCATTTTAGACATTTTGAAATAATATTTACACACTGACAGACCAACATTTACTGAACAACTAAACTAACCAATATTAGGGCCCATTTAGTTTTATTAGGGATAAATATAATAATTGGTTCAAGTATCATGTCTGCTTAATAATAGTTGGGAATTCCTGAAACCCCTATACCTGACCTACAATAAAAATATAAATACCAGATTGTTCACCATCTCGGTAAACTACCTGAACTTGTGACCTAAAATATCCTTTGGCCAAAGGATCGACCGCATGTGCTATTAATCTTTGCATAAAAGAACACGGAAAAATATAAAAATATGCCTAAAAACGCGTTTTTTACCGAAATATGCAGTTTGTCATAAAAATGACAAATATATGCAAAATATGCATTTATATGCATTTTGCATATATTCCGCCCTTTAGTGATCAAACATCGCTTATTATAAAATTATGGTATATGGTTTGGTCGAATTTTAAACCTTATAATTTTTGTTAGTATCCGTCCAACCGACGTAATTTTGTGTGTGCGTGTTTTTGTTGACTGATTGTGTAGTATTATTAACATAACGTAAGATAAAAAAAAACGTAGCCATAAAAGTCGTTTAGCGTGAGATCGCAAGACCGTGGCGGCCACCTAACTGACATATTACGACGAATGATTCGGTCTTCGAAAAATTTTTCCAAAAAAAATTTAAAATATCAAGAGTTACGCGAATTGGTGTGCCGTCCTCCTGGAAGTAGCCTTGTCGCATCTCTTCATCGTCTA
Source organism: Philopedon plagiatum (assembly GCA_963971165.1). Taxonomy (NCBI): domain Eukaryota; kingdom Metazoa; phylum Arthropoda; class Insecta; order Coleoptera; family Curculionidae; genus Philopedon; species Philopedon plagiatum. Next base: position 79,626,751 of record OZ020193.1, read on the forward strand.
ATGCGTTTACAAAATTTATAAAAATTTCATTAAGGTATCGCGCAAAATTGAGAGCCCCTTCGAAAATTGGTCCAATTAACCTTCTTTTCGATATGGCCGCCCACACGCCAACTTTTTGTGAATGCTGAGCCTTCTCTATAAATAAATGTGGATTTTCAGAACTCTACATTCTCATTTGTTGAGAATTTACATAACCAGAGAGGTAAAACCATGCCTTGTCAGTAAAAAAGGTTTTTTCAAATACGTTTTCATTATTATGCAAACTCATAAACCCATAAACCACTCTGAAAATTGCATTCGCTGCGACTTGTCGTTTGGTAACAATTCTTGAACTCTTAGACGATAAGCGTGCATATGCAGGTCACATTCCAGGATCGTATTGCAGGTTCCGTAGGATACATTTACTTGCTGACTTAAACGCATAATGGGGGTTTGTGGGTGTTCATTAACAGTTTGCCTCAATTCTTCTACTTCTTGTGCAGTGCGAACTTTGGGTCTCCCACTGCGTTCCTTTCTATTCACACTTCCTGTTTCTTTAAGCAAAGTCACAGATCTAGTCAAAATTTGGCGAAACTGGTCGAAATCCATGATTACGTGTGGAAATTCTGTTTGAAAATCCTGAATGTCATCCCGTGCTGAATAAACCCACTGGCCATCAACCCTTCTACCATTTCTAAAGTAACTTTCGATCATAAAAGATTTTTGTTCCGCCGTGATTTACATACTTAATTTTCTTAAAAATAAAATCTTCAGAACTTGAGAGTTCTATTTTTCATGATAGGTACCTTTCAAGAGTAGATAATAATTCAAGTCATGCGTGATTATTTGACGGCATACTTTGAGGACGTTTGTTTTATCTTACGTTATTTATTGAAACGCAATTGGCATAACCTAGGACCTAGACGTTACTCTGTAATAAAATTTCGAATTGTTTGTTTGAAAAAGTGTCTTTTACAAAAAGGTGTATTCGAAAAAAGCGTTTCTTAAAAAAGTGTAGTATTTTTGAAAAAATATTATAAAAAATTTGGTAGTTTCTCTAAGAAAAAATTTCAAAAAATTGTTGTCTCTTGATCTGTTGTGTATGAAGCAGGATAAAAGTATACTCTGTATTCAAAGTTTTTTTTCGGAAATCGGCTGTAGGTATATAGTAGGCCCCCTTCCTGTCCGAAAAATCTTTATGTATTTTATGGGTCCGGATTTTTATTGCCGACAACTTTTAAAAATGCAAAAAACGACCGAAAATGTACAGACGAAATAAATCATATAACCCAACGGCGGGAATTTCAAAAATGAACAAAATAATAGAGCGGGCGCGCCTATCGATACATAAGAGAATCAACTATTTGCTTTGATTTCTAGCACCTTAAGAAATTAAGAAACTTTAACAAATGCGACAATTGCAACCATCTCATAATTATTAATAATGTACCGTTGCCGGCAATTTAAACTCAGGGCAATGTTGCCGGCAATACTGCACATAAATGAAAATATAGTAATTACTTTAACTAAAGGGTGTATACCAATAGGTACTTCGGGATTTAAATTTGGCGCCATTTTTCAACAACTTAACCTACACATTTTTTATTTTGCATGTGTCATGTAGAAATAAAACCCGGAAATTTAAGTATGGACCGTTTTACGACGGAAGAACGTGTTGGAATAAGGAATAGACACATCTTTTTTTATTGCTTCAATCGTTTAAAGAAGTCATTACAAGCCCAAAAAAAATATTTTGAAGAAAATTACTAGGATAATTTAGCTACAAAAAATGTTTACTTTCAGTATAATTTATTACAATTTAAAAAGGAGTCATTTGTCCTCAGTGAATAGTGACGTCAGGAGATCAGCAAAAATAAGTGTCAATCTACCTATAGGTATATATTAACGTAAAGCTTAACCTAAAGTCGAACAGGTTTGTTTTTCTCGGAAATAGCCAGAGGGGGAGCAATCGACTTTTTTGGGTTGATAGTGAAATAGTGCAACTAGATTCATTCAAAAATTCAGTTATACAGGATGTTTCGTTTCGGAGCTGTTAAACGTCAAAATCGAAATTTCCATGATTTCCGTTGAAATCGGAAATCGGGCACAGGTCGCAAAAGTGAATTAAATCGATGTAAATTTTCGAAGATGGTAGACGAGCCGAAGCTTCAGAACTCTAGTGAAATTGGTGAGGATCGGAAAATGGCAAGTAATTCTTTTGAATTTTTTTAGGTCAAAAATTGCCATTTTCAGACCTCTCTTTGGAACGTAGTAACTCGAAAACAAAAGGTCGCGTGGGATCGAAAAACGAATTCGTAAGTGAAACTTCTCAAATACTTTCTTTTTGCAATACATTTACCTAAACCTAAAATCACTAGAATATGGATATATTTGGGAAAAACTGGAAATTTCGATTTTTGACCTAAAGTTCAGGGTTTTTAATTTTTTGTGGGGTCAAAAGGGTTCAAATTAAAGTTCCATATACGTCATCGGAAAGAGATTTTTTAGTTTCATCATTCTTTACAGGAAGGGAGCAATCGCCGATCAAATTTCGATTTTTTGACTTTTTTGTCCTCGACATCGGAACATTTTGTCCTATCCAATTTTTTCTCAATTTTTCAACACTATCTTATAAAGGGATAATCACACTTTAAAATGAATACCAAATGGGTCATCCAGGAGCGTATTTAAGGGGTAAAACTGAATTTTCTTGATTTTTTCCGACAAATCCTATTTTTAACCGACATTATTCCACACTATTTTCCTAATGCATAGTCATTCTTTTTGGGTTTATTTTATCCGTTAACTATCTAAGAATAAGAATACCTCCCAGTAATTTAAATCGCTTAATTATTTGTTAAGTTATAAATACATAGGTTTATTTGCAGCGAGGCATGCAAAAGTTGAAAATTTTTGAATTTTCGAAGATTGATATGAAAGCAAAGAATTACAATTTCTTTACTCGAAATTATTGATATGATGTGTCAAAATTTCGCAAATATGCCAGTTTTTGTTGCAATGAAAGATTACTAAACTGATTTCGGCTTGGTTCCTCTGGTTCACTGAGAAATTTAATAAATCTGCAAGGAGTAATTTTGTTTGTAATTTCCAGGCAGGCTGGAATATACGTGTGTAGTGATATATTACGTGATTTTAGTTTTTCCTTGACATAACTTTATCCATAAACTTTGCAGAATGCTGGGTGTGTGAACTGTCTTTTAAGAGCTTTGCTTGGTGGAATACAGAATACAGCCAGGTCATTACGGTGACGCACCGAGACGAAATTATAGAGGTTGGTTTTTGGCCTACACACGCACAATCGATGAAGCAAACGTAAGGCTAGTTATGAATGAACGGCTGCGTCTCCTGCTGCTGAAGGTCAATGAGCTCCGCTGATTTTTCAACCCTTTCCTTATCATCTACTGCTAATGTTTAACCGATATCGACCTTTTCAATATCGATCTCACCGCCCGTCGTCGAAAATTCGAAAAAAAGACCAAAAACCCGTCGAACTCGGCCACTCTACTCTCCAGGCTTTTAATTACATTTTTAAATGAGCTCCGAACCGATCCGTAAGGGCCTTGTAGCGCTTGAATTTATATGGGTTTATTAAATTTTAATTTCGACCAGTGTTTCGGTTCTCAACGGGCGAAAATGAGGCGAAAAAACCAGACAAAGCGCGCATTCCTCGTGCTTTATTGGCGTGGTTTTTGTCGAGAAAATGTCGTTAAAATGGTAAAGCGGAGATTTCAGAGATAAAATATCGAAAATACTATTGTCGAAAAAGTCTGAAATCAATTTATTAGGCTGGAAAATTAAAAGTTGGTAACGAGTCGACTCGATATGTAACATAATTCATTATTTATAACCAAGTAAACAGATTTTTTATATATATAGTTAAAACATTGATGTCGAATCAGATACATAGATACCTACCATTATTTGCATTTTTAGAACAATCACGGATTCCCGAGTTATTTAAAATCCACCAAACAATATGGTGGCCCCCATCTACTTCTCGAGAATGGCTGTTGCCAGGCTTTCAGTTTTCCTCACAAGAAAACTCTTTTCTCTCGCTCATCATCACGCTGTTGAGATTTATCCCTTTTCTACCGATTTGGCTCTGAAGAACTAGCCGCTATAAATCCCCCTTGACTATTTTTAACAGAACAATAAGACAATACATAATTTACGGTCCAGTTACGAAAGCCTAGAACATTCGACTTCTCCCGTTCATTCATACCTAGGGTGTCCAGATTATGGAACAAATTGCAATGCAGATATTTTCCTTTCCCTCCCAACCTCTAATCCTTTAAATCCCGTATCGATAGATTACGTGTCCCTTCTCTTCAGACGCCCAAGGTACGTTAGTACTTAGGTTTGGAGTCTACGTGGGCTGTCTCAGATAAAAAAAGTATCTACTTCAGATTAGAAAATATAACAAGGAGACCTTTTTTTTTAACAAGACTGTCTTAAAATAGTTGTTTTGATATGACTTTTGATTTGCAATATATATATATATATATATATATATATATATATATATATATATATATATATATATATATATATATATATATATATATATATATATATATATATATATATATATATATATTTACGTCAAAATAGATGTCATATAAATTGTTACCGCTGTTATTGCTACAAAACTAAAAGATATCACAATATGTGATTTTTAAGGAGCAGGTATTTGCTTTTTTTAGTCTTTCAAATTTTGCAGTAAAATCAGGAGTATGTAATAAATTAGTACCATCTTAAAAAGTAGACTTCGTTTGATAGAAAAGTACCTTTTATTTCGGAATAGCCAGTTGTGTACCCTTCCACCACTAGAAAAAGACAAAATAAAAGCGATTGTTTACTTGTTTTTCTAAATATCCTGGGCAAAGAGAGATATGGTCTGCAATTCAAAAATAATGAGAACAATGTTTGGCCGGTAAAATAACAACAAAGTTTTACATGAGTAAACCAGAAGTGTATAATCGGTTGCGAGCCAGGGGGTAAAATTTAATCCACATGCAAAATTTCATTTCGTTATCAAGCAGTTTTTATTTTTTTGCGCCAACAGACAGACTACAGGAAATGGGAAACCATGTTTTTTCTGAGCTATAAAGATCCCAAGACGTGAAGATCTAAAAAAATCAGGAAATGTGATTTTTTCATGAATACAATACTACTTTCTCTAGCGAAGGAAGTAAAAACTCGACTAAGGGTCGTATTCATATAGTCATTCCTCAGACCATAAGGTGTGATTAATAAATTCATGCTTAAGTAAACCTTAAGGTCTAACGAATGACCATAACTACGACCCTTGTACAGGGATATCCAAATGAAAGTGAACAGGCCTTATAACTTTTTTATTTTTAAAGATGGGAAAAAATGCTAATTGTAAAAGTTTTGGGGATTTTTATGGATCATTAATATACCTTATCATCAGAACAATTGAGCATCGAATAAAAAAATATAGTATAAAACATCGATTTTCTCGCTTATTTCAAATTGGATGATCTGATTTTTATCATATTTTTGGATTCTAGGAGAAGTTTTAGACATATTTTGTATAACGTCCCCTATGCGGTTTTTCAATCGTTTTTGAAATATTTCAAATTAAAAATTATTTCTCATAAATATACTTTAAACGTAACTATCTAGGTTACGAACGAAATACCTGCTACCACAAGAGTCTAGGGGATGGGTGTAACTTTTTATCCCGGGCTTCCGCATGCGCAAAGGAAGGAACAGAGTGGACAATGAGCATGTACCAACTTTCAAACTCGATTACTTTTTTGCTCGGAACATTTAAAAAGAACCAAAAATGATGCTGAGCAACCCTAGAACTGACCAAACCTGTCCAAGAACGTATTTTATTTCTCAAACAAAACCTAATTTTTAGGTTAAGTTACCTAGACACGATTAATTTTTTGCTCGGAACTTTTAAAAAAAGACAAAACAAAATTTTTATCGAGGAAGGAGTGCTAACCCGTTTCCAATACACCTTTTAGAGCCGATTTCCTAATTTTTTATAATATTTTAAGTGACAAAAATTTAAAAAAAAGATGCAGCCGAGCACGGATTCGAACCAAGACGTCTGGGTCAATAAGCGGATTATATACCACTGCACTACGTGACTTATGCTAGGAAATCGGTAAACTTATTAACAAGTGCATCATTTATTATTTTTTGAGGTTATTACGCATGCGGAAGCCCGAGATAAAAATGGTAACCCATCCCCTAGACCCTTTACCTGCTACCATTTTAAATTTTCTTCGTAGGTAAGTAAAAGTTAATGTCAAAGTTGACAATAGTACTTTAGTCACCGTGAATTTTTATTTTATTTTTATGAAAAATGAGTTATTCTATTAATGAATGAGATACAAAGTGTTAAAATTATTTTTTAAAAATAACAATAATGTTAGAGCGGCTCAAAGACAATATGAAGAAAGTATTGAAGAGGGACAAGGAACTCCATCATTAAACACCATAATAAACCCAAATAGAAGACTAGAAGAAAGAGGAATTCTGGGCAATGGAAAAAGAAGAAGAGAAAGAAATGAAGAAAGGGACCTAGCGATTTTATTATATTTTCAAGAGAATCCAAAAAAATTAATTCCCGATTGTGTGAGGTATCTCAGATATGGAAGAAGAGATAAAATGTTGACTTATGGAACAGTTCAAAGAACTGTAAGTATATACCATATAAAATTATGCCTGTTCAAAAGCTTAGTACCGATCAAAAAGAGAAGAGATATACTTTTGTCACAAATATTAACAAAAGATTACGGCAAGATCCTAATTTATTTCATACCATGGTTTGGACAGACGAAGCAACTTTCCCAACTGCGGAAATTCATGTTTGGTCGGATGAAAATCCCTTTACCGTCGAATATATTGCTTTTCAGGGGCGTAATTCAATCAACGTTTTGGTGTGAGATATTACAAAATAAAATTCTAGGACAATCTATATCTAGGAAAATGAATTTGAAAATATTCTCGACGACTTGCCACTTGAAGAACGTCGACGTATTATATGGCAAAAGGACGGAGCGCCTCCCCATAACATAATTGAGGTTCGCAATTTTTTAAACCATTAGTATAACGAATGGATCGGTAAATAGGAGACGTTACATTGGCTTGCAAATAGCCCAGACCTCACACTTTAGATAGATACATTTCTTTGGGGTCATTTGAAAAATGTCGTATACAGCAATCATAATGAAAATATTGAAGAAATTCAAAGGAAGGTGAGAAATGAAGTAAGCAATCTGAACGAAAATGATGCTGAAAGTATTATAAACACACTTGAGAGGCAGAGAAGAATGTATGAAAAGTGCGAAGAATTAAATGGCGATGTTGAAAATTTATTTTGATATTTATTCGCCATTGTTAACATTTATCTGTTTATCTTATTGTTTGTGATTGTTTGTTATTGCTTATAATCACTAGTTATTGCTTTCAAATATAATGATCAAGTATTATAATAATATAATAACTAATAAAAATCAGCATTTATTGTTTAATAGAATAACTTTTTTGCATAAAAATAAAATTATAAATTCAGGGTAGCTAAAGTATTATTGTCAACCTTGACATTAACTTTGACTATACCTATACCTACGAAGAAAATTCAAAAAAGTAACAGGTATTTCGTTCGCACCCTGGATAGTTACGTTTAAAGCATATTTACTCAAAATAATTTTTAATTTAAAATATTTCAAAAACGATTGAAAAACTACACAGGATATGTTATATAAAAAATGTCTAGAACTTCTCCTAGAATCCAAAAATATGGTCAAAATCATACCATCCAATTTAAAATAAGTGAGAAGATCGATGTTTTATACTATAGTTTTTTTATTTCATGCTCAATAGTTTTGCTGATATATTATTAATGATCCATAAAAATCCCCAAAAATTTTATATTTAACATTTTTCCCATCTTTAAAAATAAAAAAGTCATAAAACCTGTTTACTTTTATTTGGATATCCCTGTACATAGTGTACATAGCAAGATACCAAAAATCGCAACTTTTCTGGATTTTTTTTATTCTGGCATTTGTGTTTGACTTTCTTTATGTTATAATTCATCACCATCACATAAAACGTCACACTCTCACAAAATATATTTTCTTTACCATCGCTGTCCTCATCTTGATACCTGCTGCTCCATCATGACACATTTATATTTAATTCTCAACTTTTTAACACCCTTATCAAACACACAGCACATTCAAAACCTATAATGACATATCATCTCTATTTATTAGCATTTTTTAAGCCTGAATTCCATCCCCTATACCTGCTATTTAAAATAAAATATTACTATGATATACTTAACCACTTCAATTTGCATTTTTCTGTGGGAAAAATCTTTCACATATCGTTTTTTACTTGATCTATGGTAAAAAGTATAAAGACTCTCAACATTCTTAACCTATTCATGGTAAAAAAGCTAAAAAAAAATATTTGTAATCCTAAAAATCTCCGTTCAGCAAAAACTTCAAAAGATCTACCCCCCGGATGGCCAGATTTGCATCCCATTGACAAATTCACACCTATTAGCCTAAATCTTGCCTTTCTAATGTTTTGACAAGCGAATAATAGACGAGTTGACCGCAGTGACCTTCTTTTATTATTTCGCACCATTCCGTTTCTACCAAGTGCCTTTCGGACCTTTTTTGACCACACGCTGAGTAAGAAATCATCCCCTAATCATTAGTTAATAGATTTGAGATGATATGCTAATATAAGACAGGGAATTTGAAAATTTGAAGGTGTATATGGATAGGTTTTTTGCTGATCGGATGGAGGGTTAAGTGGACAGCGTGAGTTAGCAATTTTTTTGTGGCTAGTGACCTAATTTAGTTGCTTTTTTAAATTTTACGGGTCATGAGAATGAATGAACTTGCTTTTAACTTTAAAATTTGTTCTTTACCTCTTTAGATAATGTGCATTGGCAAAACTTACAGTTGGACATCTTCGTTCTTCCACATTGATTAGTTTTATTGGAATTATTAGGTATAGTGTACATTTTACTCAGTCTTGTTATTTCATGTGTGCAAGTCGATGCAATTCTTCTGCAAGTGGCAAGATCTATTGCAAAAGGCATGCGCAGTTTAACATGAGCTGATTGGGTTTGCTTGGTCTCTGGAGTGTAGTGGTGAATCTAAGGCAGCTCGCACACCAAGGATGCATAAAACATGAAACATGAAACATGCGGTACGCGGTAAATACTGCAAGTAGACGTGCGCCGCTGAAATGAATGTAAATCACCCAACAATCGTACACCAATGCTGCAGCGGTATATGCCTCGCTACCTAAACCGCATGCGACATTCTATGCGTAACTTTTTGCGGTAAATGTTGCGCGTTTAACGAGGTAGTATAGGGGCTATTAACTGAGAAAGAAACGACGTCTAGATTCTGGGACAACTGTTCCTATGCAACAGTTGCAGGACTATGTAAAATATTATGTTCAAGTAACGGGTGAATCTCGTTTACATCTTCGCATAAATTTCCATGCTACAATGCCATCTTCCTCACTCGAAGACATTTAAATACTGCATCGCAAGTTAACGAAACTGCTGCTGCATTGGTGTACGATAGTAGGAGATATGAGATATTTATCTTATGTTGCATGTTGCATCCTTGGTGTGCGACCGGCCTACAGTAACAAGTCAGTGTGAAAAGTCAGTTGGATTTTGCTTAAACACTGCTGTGAAACGGTCATGCGGATGAGTTTTTGCCGCGGCCCATCGCGCGGCAATGGCGCAGCGAATGTTCAAAGCGTCCTGGGGCACAAATGAATTAACTTATCGTTCAGTTGTTATTTCAAATAGTGTATTTTATTTTGAGCTGCGCCCCTTAGGGTCGGCGCCCTGGGGCGGTTGCCACGTCTACCCCCCCCCCCCCCCCCCGGTAGCTACGCCCCTACGCGGCTAGCTTTTTCATAGCTTGGCAAGTCCGCTCTTTCGATATCCCACAGCCTCAGATACCTCATTCAACTTCAACCGACAATCATTCAACATGATTTTTTGAACTTCTTGCACAGTTTGTCAATACGTCGGCATTAAAAACTTATGAGTCATCAGCGATTTGCTTGGTTTCGAAATTATTTTCATCTTGGAACGTGTTGCTAAAATGAATTTAACTCCATTATTGTAGGAAGTACGTACTAAAATTGCCCTTTTCTATACAAATTTGCGAAAAACTCAGAAACACATTTATAGTATAAAACTTAGTTGTCTTATTCTTACACTTGTCAGTTTAAAACTTTTGGTTGTCAAGTTAGACTGATCTAGCGTTGGAGAATCTGACCGTTAGTTTAATAGTATCAGAGACTAGATAAGAATAATTCTATCTACTCTCTGGTAGTATATTACGATATATAGCAAGTAAGTGTCTTTTACAGAGCGAGAAAATTTCTAACAAAATAATGCCTGCAGGGCCGAGTTTGTTAAATTTTTGAAATCGGTGAGCACTTACTGACTAAGGATTGTATATGTTTTTTGCAGAATCATATTAATCTTTATGAAAAAAATACAAAAACTGGTACCTATAATTGGTATGAAATATTAAGCGTTCGTAACATTGTCATGGGTTATGCGGGGTCATGTCATTACGTTCGTGGTAATAAGGAATTTGCACATATTTTTTTTTGAATAAATCGTTTAAGGTCATTATAAACACAAAGAAAAATATTTTGAAGAAAATTACTAGGATAATTTGGCTACAAAAAATGTTTACTTTCCGGTATAATTTATTACAATTTAAAAATCACCAATTTGGCCTTAGTGAATAATGACGTCAGGAGATCAGCAAAAATAAGTGTCGTAAAGCTTAACCTAAAGTCGAACAGGTTTGTTTTTCTGGGAAACAGTCAGAGGGAGAGTAATCAAATCTTTTGGGTTGATAGACGAATAGTGCAACTAGCTTCGGTAAAAAATTCAGTTATACAGGATGTTTCGTTTCGGAGTTATTAAACGTCAAAGTTGAAATTACCGCGATTTATGTTGAAATCGGGTACAGGTCGCAGGTGAATTAAATCGAGGTAAATTTTCGGAGGTTGTAGAGGACCCGGAGCTACAGATCTTTATTGAAACTGGTGAGGATCGGAAAATGGCAAGTAATTCTTTTGAATTTTTTAGGTTGTGAAATGCCATTTGCTCAGGTTGGTCCCCCTTTGGTACCTAACTCGAAAACACAACGTCGGATCGAAAACCGGATTCATAAGTGAAACTTTAAAATCTCAAATACTTTCTTTTTGCAATACATTTACCTAAACCTAAAATCGCTGGAAAATGTAAATATTTGAAAAAAACTGGAAATTTAGATTTTTGACCCAAATATTTCACGGTTCTTAATTTTTTGTGGGGTCAAAATGGTTCAAATTAAAATCCCATATATGGACGTCACCGGAAAGAGCTCGTCGAAATACATAATATCCATATTTTTTAGTTTGTTCATTCTTTATGGAAAGGAAGCAATCGCCGATTAAATTTCGATTTTTTGACTTTTTTTGTCCTCGACATCGGTACATTTGAATCACTCTGTATTTTTTCCTCTCTAATTTTTTCCCAACCTAAGCAAACCGAATTTTCTTGATTTTTTTCCGACAAATCCTATTTTTAACCGACATTATTCCACATTATTTTCCTTATTTAGTGATTCTTTTTGGGTTTATTTTATCCGTTAGTTATCTAAGAATACCTCCCACTAATTTAGAAAGCTTATTTTTTCGTTAAAGTTATAAATAAATAGGTTTATTTGCATTGGGGACATGCAAAATTTGAAAATTTTTAAATTATCGAATTTTCGAAGATTGCCTTGAAAACAAAGAATTGCAGTTTATTTACTCGAAATTATTAAGCTATGATGTATCAAAATTTCGCAAAAATGACAGTTTTTGTTGCAACATTGAAAGGTTCCTAGACCGATTTCGGTTTGAAATATACATGAATACAATTTTATGAACCACTTTAAGTGCAGGGATATTTCATTGGATGAGTTACGCGATAAATGACATTTTTATTGATTTTTCGATGACCCCACAACACTGGAATTCGCAATGTACTCATTATGAGTCATAAAAACACTTTTGACGGCACAACCAATGAGATCACGTTTTACAAGTTTCGAAAATTTTCAGTAGATAATCCTTTTTTTGTTAATAGACCAAAATAAATGAATAACAGCAACCGCTATAAACATTTAATTGTAGAGAAAAATGTAGAGAATATAAAAAAATATTTCAATATTCAATTCCCTATTGTTGGTACTGTTCAATTTGTCGATTCCGATTATATTGAAGAAATCTTTGATACAGCGTCCCAGATAAAACCAGACCAGATGCGAGAGCTCCAAAGTCGCTTGTACTTCATGCGACGGCGAGCCAAGGATTGACGAGACCACGGTAGAATTATCATTTCTCTACTCTGGCGAGACGATCGGCCGGCCGTGTGGCATCAAGTACGGGGACCGAGATTATAAATTTAAATCACAGCATCACAGCCACTGCCGTGTCTTCTTCAAATGTAACGTAACTGCCGTATAGTACAGACGCCTGCACTATCGCAAAGCGATCGTGCAGGCAGCCTAAGTGCCGCGCCTCAAGGTCATTGAGATTGAACACGATATTTGACAGTCTTACGCATCTGGTCTGGTTTTATCTGGGACAGCGTGACAGAATGAATCTACATGTTGAGATATTTGGGGAAGAAATTATTACTGAACCGGAAAATTGTGATATTGAAATCGCGAAACCGAGGGCCGATTGATAATCCCAGTAAAATCATGTGAAAGGTACGAAAGTGCATATAAAGTTTTTTAAAATCTGGCTACACGAGAAAAGTAGTGTAATTAATGAGAAAAGCTAACTAGCATATTTTTAGTAAATAAATAGTCTGTATTATGTGTTCACTTTTATTAGTGAATTTTGAGCTGCAGATATAAGCACAACTTCACTACTGCACTAGTGCGGTAAGTTGCACTTACCGGCCTAGATACGGTTCGTGTACTTTGGTTGCGAGGAAAAATAATAATCGTTCAACTTACTATTTTCGTCAATAATGCCAGTAAGTGACAAAAAAAAACATCTTAATGTAGAAGATCCAGAATAAACTTAAACAAGCAAACCTGCTCTTTTGCTCTAGCTTTTGTCTATCTTCTTCGTCAACAGTTTGTGAATAATTAAAATGTGATACCTATATAAAGGAATTAGAAGCATTATGAGCCATAATTAAGTTGTTCTGTAAGGTACCTATTTTCGAAAAATATATTTCGAAAAAGCTTTTTTAAAAAAGATGTAGGTATATTTAAAAACATGTTCTTTCGAAAATTTCTTTTGCGCATAATTTTCGTAGATACAGTCTATATGTGAGCACTAATTTTTTTGATAAATATGTCTGATGTTTGCCTCATAACCTCATAACAGCATCCAGCAAAGCAGCAATGAGGAATCGGCCCAAAAACTAATGAAAAATGACCCAAACTGCGGCAGTCACCAACAGACATGGAAAATTTGCCTAATTTCTGGTTACATAAGCCGTCGTCAGGGTGAGATTTACCACCCTGTTAAGTTACAAATTTTATGCAAATCCGTATGTTAATTGGGGACATTACAAGCGGCGCGACTCTATGCCGGTGACAGTGACAGATTTTCGCGGGCTCCCGCGTTTTAGTTTTCCCACTTTTTACTCTTTCGGAAAATTCGGGAACGTTATTCTAGTGCGTTTATATGGGATGCAAAACCGGAGCCGTCAAAACTGTGGATCAGTGGCGATGCCAGTTCTATTTTACACAGGGGCGGGCCAGATTTTCACAAGGGACTAAATATTTTTTAAAGTATTTTCTTACATTATCAACAATTATAAAAAAAAACTAGATATAATATTTAAAACCACCATTGCCTCTATAATCTTTGAATAAATCTTAATATGCAACTAAATCTTTAAAAGGGAATTTTTAAAACCTAAGCAAATTGAAACCTAAAAAAATAAATATTTTTATGAGTAATGTAATAACTTAAAGAATTTGAAAAGTAGTAATCAAGAAAGTTTCGTGGATACAAAGCTTTTAATATAAAAATGTTAAAAATCCGTCTGTACAGGATCTGACAAAATAAATTAAATTTTAAAGCTAACTCTTATATCACGTAAAAACTTTGACCTTCAGCAAGTGGAGACAACACCATTCATTCAGCCTTTTGTTTTGTGTCATACATTGTGCATGCATGTGCATGACAAAGAAAGAAGAAAGAGAGGGAACGCTAAACATCCTTCTTCGAGCGTCGTCGCTATGGCTTTCTGAGCCATCTGTATTTCACCGAGCAAACCTGTGAAAACACAGTCCCGAATGAAGGTAATCCATTTTTCCACACACTTCGCAGTGACACCATTTTTCAAAGTTTATGGATAAAGTTCTTTAAAGAAATACTAAATATCACTCAAAATTTCACTACAAGTATATCCTGACCTATCAAAAACGTTACACACAAAATACTGCGCCTTGACAACTATTTAAGCCATGAATACACGGGACTACGGCACATGTTATGGAGAAAAAGCGACATTGTCACTCACTCTGAATTTTGGTAACGGGCAATGAAAATAAATTACTAAAAATTTATTTCACTAAAAATAATAGTATATTGCTATATTTATTAATCCTTAGTCATATGCTTTAGCCTGTGGTATTTACGATTGCAGATAAACCTACAGTAATTGCGTTATTTTAGTATGGTTTATCAATCTGAAAATGTGCCACATGACTGAAAGTCTGACAGCAGCCGCTCTCAAAAAGTAGGCGGACGACCATATAGTTGGTCAGATTAAGATTAACCCTGGAATCTCTGATTGCTTTAAAATGTAAATAATGATATTCCTCCTTGTTTCTAAAGCTCTGGGTAAAAATGACAATGAAAAAGATTCATTTTACGGAAGCTTTCGTGACTTGAGTCATCTAGCAAATCACAGTTCTTCGGATTATTTTCAGTGTTTTGATCTCGCAGAGTTAAGATCACTGAAGATACTTCGTGCAATCGAAGGCAAAACATCGAAAAGTTATTCCACTTTTTCCACGTTTCGAAGATACAGGGCGATTTGAAAAATGTGTCCATTTCAAGCAACCCTCGTATCTCAGTTGCGTTTTAACTTATCGGTAAGGTAAAAACTGGCTATTATATAGTTTTTTGCGTAGAATCCACAGCCGTAGTCAATTTTTTCTAGAAGGAATAAATTTGAAGATAAGAACCAAAGTTGCATTTTTTCAATGGGACACCCTGTATATTTGGTTTTCATTCGATTAATTTTTTCATAAGCTTTTCAAAAATATATTATTGTTGGTATATATCTTTTGGAATAACTTTCAAACCTAAACTAAAACCAACGTTTTTTGAAGCAGTCTTTAGATATGTTGATCACTTTCAGGACAACGCTAAAACTCGAAGAACTACTGGAAAGCAAGATTCGATCATTTGTAAATTATTTGAAAAAAATCCGATATTACAACTGCATCAAGCACAAAACATTCTTAAGAAAAATGAAGAGACATTAGTGTAATGACAATAAAACAGAGAATGAGTGAAAGCAAGATCGCTTACAGAAGTGCACTACAGAAACCTTTACTGTCTCTGGCGGATTAACCCTATGGCAAACCAGGCAAGTGCCTAGGGCCTCCATTTGGCTCGAGGTCCCCAAATGATCCCCGAACCCGAATCTTGAGTTTATTTAAACCTGCCAGCATTATTCACTGAACTTCATTTACAGCGGCGCTAGACTATAATATAATAATTTTTACCAATAGAAACCTATAGCTGCATCCATAAATTTGTTGCAATCTGGCAATGTAGCTTAGCTTAGGTTGGGTTGGGTAAGTTGGGTTAGACCGCGAAAACCAGAAAAGTTGTTCTTTAAACCTAAACCAACTTGACCAAACCCAAAAAAGGCGAATCTGTGCAGGTTTGGTGAGGTGTGTTTCGGTCGCTTGGGATCTTTTTCTATCTTTTGTTTTTTCAGTTCTAGTTCAAAATTCAATTGTCAAAAAACTGTATTTTCAAAATTGTGTTTTCGAAAAATTGCATTTGTTAAAAGTATGTACTATCGAAAAAAGAGACATACATACATAAACCTGAATGACAAACCTAAGCAAACCTGTCCAAATCTGTCCAGCAGGATCTTTTTGTCTTGCGTTATTAATTTTTTTTTATTAATGTGAATAAAGAGACAGAAACTTTTTTGTTTGTTAGCAAACCTGAATCAACTGGACCAAACCTAGAAAAGGCGAATCTGTGTCGGTTGGTTTAGGTTCGCTCAGGATCTTTTGCTGTCCTTTCTTTTAGTCCAAGTCTAAATTCAGTTGTCAAAAAACTGTATTTTGAAAATTGTGTTTTCGAAAAATTGTATTTCTGAAAGAATGTACTTTCGAAAAAAAGGGACAGACATAGGTAAATACATAAACCTGAATGACAAACCTAAGCAAACCTGGCCAAACCCAAGAGAAAGCGTACCTGTACAGGTTTGCTCGGGATTTTTTTTCTTTTTTTATTAACGAAATTCAATTTTCGAAAAACTGTATTTTTTTTGAAGATTTAATTTTACTTATTAAAATGGTATAGTTTTTTTAATTCCCCCAATTTGTAGCTTTTGTAAATCTAATTTATTAAATATATGAAGTAATTTTTTATTATTTTTGTCTGAATTTAAAATCCCCGACTTACAACCCCCATGTAACCGCGCAATCTGTATCATTTAACAAAAGTGACAAAGGCAGTGCAGCAGTTTTAACAGTAATTTGAATAATTCCGACCCAAAACATTCCGCAACGTTGTTTTTGCCGATTTACAGTCATGTACACTCATTTAACGTTGTAATATATCGGCCAAATTACACAGTAGTTTAGAATGTTAACCACTTCATTTCGTTTTGGGTTTTCGACATTTCTTGCCACATTTTGTATAATTTTCGAATTGTTAACATGAGGGTGGTGTTTTACGCTGTCGATGTGTTTTGACATTTTTTCAATCGCAATGTCGAATGCCAAGGGTATTTACAATATTTTTTTTTAAATAAATGAGCCGACTTCACAAGAGGAAAAGCACTGAAAAGTATGAAATAATATTTTACTTATTTATTACCAAGGTTAATGGTAAGTTTAATTTTGTTCAAATTTAGGTAACTTGTAATACACGGTCGTTTCTTGATACATTTCATCGCACTCATCCCACCTGCTTTCTCTTTTTCTTTATCTTTATCTTGTTCCACTCCTTTTTTAACATTAGACAGGTTAGACAAAATTAGATTTTCTGACTTTAATAACCCCGAAAATGGCACATTAGTTAACATTTTTCGAGAAATTCCCAGCCGTTCTTTTTATTAGGGGGGGGGGGGGGCTCCCTGTTAATTTTTGAACATTTATTGAATAAAATTCGATTTACCGACCTTTATAACCCCGAAAATGACACATTATATAACATTTTTGGAGAAATTCCTAGCCATTTCATTTATTCTTTGTATATCCCCCCCACACCATGATTTTTTTTAACATTTATTAGAAAAATTTAGATAATTTGACCTTAATAACCGCGAAAATGATATATTGGTCAATATTTTTGGAAAAATCCCCAGCCACTCCGGATTTATCACCTCTCCATGCCCTCCCCTTTATCAAATACCAAGACAACTACCGGACCGTCATTCTAAACACAACGGAGAAAAAATTATTGAAATCGGTGCCACCATTCCAAAGTACAAGCGCAAAAAATTGACGATTTCACATTGTTTTTTAGTTTTACGTAATATTTTTCGATTTCCACTCACTTTAGCAAAAACACCTTAAAATGAGACCACTCTGAAGAATTCATCTACAAAAAAAATATTATCGAAATTTGTGAATTCGTTCAAGAATTATACGCGAATATATACAAAAAAAATTATACATACCAATTGATAATAATCTTCTGTTGTGAAGTGGGTTAAAAATACGCAATTCACTAAAAGAATCGCTTTTTATTTCTTTATTGTACCTTTTTGCCAGTGGCAGAAGGGTATGTAGCTGACCATTCAGAAATAAATAGAATTTTGATGTTACACTAGGTCTGCTATTGAAGACGATAATATGTTTTAATTTTCTTGTCTTTACTGAAATTAAAAAAACAACATACATCTGGTTCTTTAATATATATGTTTTATGTAGATAGTAAGTGTGGTAAGCAGGCGCGGCCCGTCAGTTTTTTTACAGGTGGTCAAATTTTGTGAGCAACTAGTGATATCAACGTAACAAGCAAAACACTTTTTGCTTTTTAATAATGTACCTAGTTCTGCCAGGAAATTATTTATTTGCCCACATAGGCGTACCGAAAGCACTATGTTGAGGGGGGAGAGGAGAGGAAACATATTCAACTATGAGAAGATAAAAATTCAAAATTGTCGACCATTTATTTTTGCAAATTCCCTCCGAGAAAAACTGGCGACGTTTTTTTTATAACTGGTCAAACTTTTTTACGTTTGCTGAAATTAAACTGTCGAGCTTTTTGCAAATTTTCCCAAAACTCAACTGTCGACGTTTTCTTGGCACTAGGTTCTAATAGTCAACTCGTACCCTGATTAGTCAACTCGAGCATCCACGGGAGGAGACGCCCCCTTCATCCCCCCCATATGTCCGCCCTTGTTTATCTACAATAACAGGTTGCGTACAACTTTTTAACTTCACTGTGCTCGAAATGCATGCCACAGGGACGCGTGCGCAGTGCAGCGTTGGGCTTTTGATGCTTGCTGAATGTACTAGAATTTACATACAATTGTACTAGATTGTAATAGATTGAAATCCGTGGCGTGTCCTCACGCCCATTGACAATTTTTGACCACCTGATTAGTAATACATCATTTTTTGGGTGAGCAAATAGCTTTACTAACTACGTTTAATTATAATTAACAAAAAATGATACTTTCAAATGACATAATCAACAAAAAATCGAAACATGAATAGTATAACATAAATCAATAATTAAACATTATAAGTAGACCAACAAAACATTCTTAACAGTCTTAACAAATAAATATATTATGATTGCTATATTCAGGTAACATAACTTTTAAAATGTTAATAGAAATAAAAACAAATGCAATTCTTAAAAATCATATTTCTGAGAATTTAAAATGTAATATCATCAGGTTTTTAATCCTGCAAGTTTGGATTCATGTTTAGGCTCAACAGATGTTGACATGGTTCAAAATTATAACACTTACTGGTTATAAGGGACTTTGTATGTAACAGAGCATCACACGTATTTATTTTTAGTTTATTCCTATTTTTTGTTTTTATTAAATTTAAATCAGAGGAATTTGGAACGATTTAGAATTTAGACATCATACGTTCCTCGATTAGTCTAATGTAAAGTATTTAAAAGAGAAGAATAGCAATAGTTTGACATGTCCATTATCCGCTATACGCGCCATAGTTTGGTCATGGGAATCCCAAGCGTAATAAGAAAATTACAAACCTACCGTTAATGGCTGTCTCCTACTCTTACATTTCTTTTATTTAGAGAATGCGCTACTCGGTTGTCGGTATGTCGGTTAGCCAGACGTCGGACACGAGGCACGACACCACAGTGAGTTCAAGGTTGTGCATGAAGTTGAGAATGTACTAGATTATTGGGGTTTTTGGGAATGTAGTAATAGGGTAATATTGAATGTTAAATTGTAATAGATCTAGTACAATTGTAATAGCAAGCACAACGCTGGCGCAGTGTACGAACAGTCCTTTTTCCGAATTCATCAACGACAAACCGATTCCAGTCGGTCAGGGTGTCCTCCTTGTTTACATAACGTAGTTAAAAAAGTATGGTAAATTCTAACTTTACACTTTCCCAATACAGTTAATCCAAATGAAATCCAAGATCTTAATAACGAATGTTAACGAGAATGTTATTTGATAACAATATCTTGTTGTTTTGGGAAAAAATTGCATTAGTAAAAATAGGAGATGACTCTCTAAAATTTCCGGGTCTTTAGATTTGTCCTAAAAAGTTTCAGTAAGGTTCATTTCTAACAAGAGCAGTAAAATGGCAACAGCACCCGCATTATTATAAAAATCTTCACGGCTAAATAAAACTTGCATTCTGATTTAAGCTTGGAAATACGCAAATACAGTCAGAAATATTGGCTTAAAATACCTGTTGATGTCTTTCCCTCTGTCTTTCGCGGTCTGTTTTAGATCGAGAAGAGGTTTGGGGCGTCCTTTTTCTTTAATTTCTGAACGTTTTTCAAATGTTAATGCACTACTTATTTTAGACTGCAGTATTTCTTGCACTGTTAAAGCCATTGTTAACATAAGTACTCAAGTACTAGTACTACACAAAGGACACAACACAAATATCAAATTATGTCCAAACGAAAACAACAAAATTTGGTCGAAAGACGAAACTCTTCTTCAACTTAGCAAATGCCGGCGAGTCCGGCGTCTAATAATGATGAACAATGAATAAGAGCTTGGCGGCAGCATGCATACAATTCTGAAATATTAATGCGTCGAGTGCTGCGTTGTCAAGTTATTGCCAAAGTCGTAATTACTGTAGGTTTTAACGTTTTATAGGCACAGTTCCAATTATTGTTATTATTAGTAACTACCTAAATATCTTAAAACAAAATTAGGTAAGCTTATAATAAATGTATAAAATGTATCGCGAATCGCGAATATTGTTCTAATAATAAATTGGTCAGATTTAAATTAGTGAGCCAGAATTTGCGACAACCGTAAACCGGCGCGGCGTCGTTGACGGCAACGCGCGCCTCCAAAGCAATATTATTGGTGGGCCGTCGACAAGTCTTGTCACTTTTTAACTTCCTAAAGCGCGTATATTTCTTTCTCTCTTAGTTTTAATGCTATTTATATAGTCCACATACCTCATGAGGTCAATTTAAAATACGGCGAGTCCGGAACAAGCTTGATTCTTTCTTGTGGAGTTTTCGCATGGAACTTGCAGTTTTTTGAAAGAAAATATACTTATTTTTTCGTTTTAAAAAATAAGATCATTGAAAATAAATTTAGGTGGGTCATTGACCAAGTGGCCTAGTGGTAAGTATATCTTTACTGCACTGCGGCTCGTTTAAGTTAAAAGACACTTTTTGTGCAACCGTGCTTATTCTCTGTATATAAAAAACTATTCGATTACTTTGACCAGACACACAAATTCAAGAAAGTTCAATGCTGCATTCTCTTTATTGGCTATGTTTTCGCTCTACAGATCATTACAGGTTTGACCGTTGTAGTGTAAATCACACCCCTCTTTTGTACTGAATCGGCGAGTTTAATGAGAATAGGTGAATATACAGTGCATTTTTTAAAGCGGACCAAAGGTTTTATATGTTAAATTTGTAACCCCATGTTAGGCCCTGTTCTATTAGAAGTATAGAGATAAAACTTGGCATAGGTTTGAGAGTGTCTTAAGCTTAAGATTATATTAATTTACCAATTATGCCAAAAGATCTCCAAAAAATACCCAAAAATGCATTCATTTTTGTAGTGTGGGAATCTATATTTAAAATTCTTTATTTAGTTTTCTTTAGCATCTTTACCTCTGCTTTGCCTTCTCCATTGAACTCAATGTACTCAATTTTCTTCCTACTGATTTTTACGACTCTATTTTGTAAGTATCTTCTTCAGCTGTCCCCTTTCTTTCCAATATCTGTCCTTCTGGTACTACATATTACAATATTGTGTCTTGTCTCCAAACATCGTGCATGCAGTATAACTATTAATTTAAATTAAAAAACTGTTCATACGTACCTTAAAACCGTATACGCAATGCAATCCCGGTTGAATTATGTAACCCAACCTACATTTTTACCTCTTTCTCAAAAAAGGACGCAAAAAAGGACGAAAGGATTTGACCATATCCTGAGAAACCCCATAAAGAAAAGGAAACGTGTGCCTTCTCGTGTCATTTCCTACCTGAGACCCCTTGATCCTTTCGTTTTTTAAAGATTAAATTTGAGGATTAGGTTTCACTTTTAATATTACATCTGCTTTTTCGTGTACCTTTCCATTTACTTTTATATATTTTTTTTTTGTTAAATTTGGGTTTTTTGTGTGTATATAAGGAGTATTAGGATGACCTTCAGGTAAAAGTCAGAACGATTTCGTCGTTCTGTTGTGGGAATCGAGCGGATTTTAAAAACTTAAGTAAATAAATACCTAAAAATGTCAGAATCGCTGATATTTTTTAAATCAGCAAGAAAACAGACACTCTTTTACGGATGCCGAACCTTAATATTTTAAATGTTAAGATAAATATATTTCATTTTAATAACAAAAAGTTTTAAATTATTCATTATTTCGCAACTGTGGATCAAGCGCACTATTTTTGGTTCGGTAAGTATAGCCGTACCGCACCAATGCGGTAATGCTTATATTACAGCACCAGTACTGTAATAGAATTTTACATTATTGTACGTTATTCTGTGTGTTAACGTTTTAACCACACATAAGATGGAAATGCCCAGTCAGTGGAGAGATAGCAGTATTGTACCTGTTGAAACAAGGAAAAGTGGGATATGCAAGACTGTGGAAACTAGAGAGGAATTGTTATGCGACGTCAAGTAACGTCAACCCAACCTGGCAGGGGGGTCGTGCCCCCACTGAGATTGTGAGATTGTCGTACTTTTTAATTATTAGTAGTAAAATCTTTTAAAATATATTACTTTTTTCATGAGAAAAAAGTCTGCGGGCGCTCATGCTTGAGGCTGTAACTCCTTTAAAGTTTGCAGATGTGGATAAAGTCAGGATTTGTAAAAAAAAATAAGCATCAATTATCGACAACAAAGAAAATAGAATGGGTTTGTTAATCGGAAAGTTATCCCAGTGTCCTTGACCAGTCGCACAGTGCCTCAAATATATGGGAGGTTGGAACAAAAATCATAACACCGGTTCTACTCAATGGATGCTGGTGAAATAAATACAATTTGGCAGGACTAAGCAATATTTGTTTTGAGAAAATTTTAAGTTCCTGCTCCTATTGGGAAGAGATTGTTATAAAGCTATATATTTCCAGTTTCAGGATATAACATTTTATATACAAACACATATTATAGAGTAAGAAAATAGGTATGAGGTATTTGTTTTTTTAGTAAATCTAAATATATTTTTAAATCTAAATATATCCATGATCGGTGCTGTGTACAAAATTTTACAATTAAATTCTTATTTACACCTGTAGTCTCAGAGCTCAGGTCAGGATTATAAAAAAACCGGCTTGCCATGTTGCCATCATGCATCACCAGTAGAGCCATGCCCATGGTTTGTCCACAATAGGACCCAAGTTTGATTTAAACTCGGCTTGAATTCTTTTTTTATTTTTTTCTACAATTTCTCTATTTTCGTTCCCGCCTATTTCCCATGTTTTTATATAGGTAATCGGTAGCCAATATGAAGACATTTAAGAACCTTACCCAACAGTAAATTGTGGAAATCGCTCTGCAATCATGCATTGTTACGTTCTTCAAATCCAAGACGGTTCTGCGAACAATATTCCCACTTTTCACTTAAATTTAAGCTAAGTAAAGACATTAAGTCCTCTTAATTTGGGCAGAGAGGTTAGTCAAATTTTGGAGAGCGCAAATTTTTCCAAACACAAAGAATTTTGGATTCCTTTTTTACAAGCTTTTATTTAACTTCACCTGTTAGTTTGTATGTATGTATGTATGTTTGTTGGTATGTTTAGGTCAAATATTGCAATCAAAATTTTGACTAGTTCTAATTAAGTTAGAGCTTTGAAATTTTGCACACGTGTATAAGTCCGGTGACAATGCAATATAATATATTTAATATTGTTCTAAATCCAACATGGCGGACGCCCCAAGATGGCGGATTACCGTTTTCTTCACAATCCCCTTGTAATGGATATCAAATGAAAGCGTTTGACAAGTAGAATACTATAAGCTATGTGACGTCATTCTAAACCCAATATGGAGAACGGCTTGAATTTTACAACCCCCTTGATATGTGTATCAAATGAAAGGGTTTGACGAGTAGACTACGATAAGTTATGTGACGTCATTCTAAATCCAATATGGCGGACGCCAAAAGAGTGTGGATTACCTTTTTTTCACAACCCCCTTAACATGGGTGTCAAATAAAAGGGTTTGACGAATAGAATACCATAAGCTATGTGACGTTATTCTGAATTCAATATGGCGGACGCCACAAGATGGCGAATTCACTTTTTTCACAACCCCCTTGACATGGGTATCAAATGAAAGGGATTGACGAGTAGAATATGATAAGCTATGTGACGTCATTCTAAATCCAATATGGCAGACGCCACGAGATGTCGGATTATCTTCTTCTCAAAAATCTCCTTGACATGGGCATCAAATGAAAGGGTTTGACGAGCTAAATACGATAATCTATGTGACGTCATTCTAAACCGAATATGGCGGACGCCACAAGATGGCGAATTACCTTTTTCTTCGCAACCCCCTTGACACTTGTATCAAATGAAAGGGTTTGACGAGTAGAATACGATAAGCTGTGTCACGTCATTATAAACCCAATATGGCGGATGCCACAAGATGGCGGATTACCGTTTTCTTCACAATCCCTTTGATATGGGTATCAAATGAAAGGGTTTGAAGAGTAAAATACGATAACAGGCAAAATATCTTGTAATAATGATGCATTATCAGAAATGCATAGATTAAGACGTAACTAAAATTTAAAAATAAAATCTTATAAAAAAATACTTTTTAAAAACAAGCTTTTATTATTTAGGTGTACTAAAACGAAAAAAATAAGTACAGTTTTTCCATTGTGGCAACGCTGAATGCTATTTATAAGTGGACGTAGTTCGCGTGGGTGGATCCTAATAAAAATAATATCAAAGTTATCACTGAAACAGATATAATATATCATATTAAATTAAGCTTGTCGCGTGAATAGAAAAGAAAAAAAAAAAAAATACATACTTAGGCACCTAAAATTTCTGCCAAACAAAATTAATGCCTGCATGAACTTCTCGCGTGCGACGAGCTTTTAAGACAATAAATTTAACATATTATATCTGTTTCAGACTTTGATACTACTTTTATTAGGATCCACCCACGCGTACTACGCCCACTTATAAATAGCATTCAGCATTGCCACAATGAAAAAACTGTACTTATTTTTTTCGTTTTAGTACATCTAAATAATAACAGCTTGTTTTTAAAAAGTATTTTTTATAAGATTTTATTTCTTTTTAAACCACTCGTTGACAAGGTCGGCGTTTTTGATGGATTTGACTTCTTCTGGAAATTTTTTTTAAAAAAATGGTCGCAAGCAGACGCAGACAAACTAAACAGGAAACGCGAGTATTTATACATAGCTACAAAAAAATGTAAAAAATACACTATGTTATTTTATGTTTTGTTTGTAAGCTTCTTTAAAGTTCGTCAAGTTGAAAAATTAGAATGATGATAAATCATAAGCACGTCTTATTTTTATAGGTACAATACGACTAACACAATTATTCACCAATCGCAACTGACACTATTTGTTTACCCGGCCCACGGTAAAGTCTTACTTCGCGTAAATAGTTAGCCAACGGGAGCAGAAATATCTGCTGTTTAAAAGTATGCTATGACTTTACAAGGGCAAGGTCACATTTCATGAAATTAACGCTTCATGTTTTGATTTTTCTTCACGGGGCGAGGCACTGTGAGTCTTTATCAAATATAGTGTGTCTTGTCCACAAAATCTTCTCATTTTCGGAAAATAAGCAAAAAAATAATTTCACACTCAAATTTTCAGTACACCAGCCATATTAGTACTTTTATTAACACATCATGTAACGTCACAACTAACAGGATCACGTTCTGCAAGTTTTTAATTTCATACAAAAATTTTTAATAGAAAATATTTTTATTTCTTAATGAAAACCAAAATAAGTGGATAAAAAAGCAACTGTCGTAAATATCTAATTTATGTTATTGTAGAGAATACAAAAAAAAATTATTTCAGATTTATTTGGAAAATATGCATATTGCCCATATGCATATAGCAAACCAGTACTAAATCTTAAACTTCTTCAGTGAATCCAGGGGTAAATGTTTAGCAACTGCATGACACACGAAGGCACGTTCATTTCTAATTTTATTTTTCCCAGGATACAAAAACCTTTTTTCTATTTTTATCATAATTCCCTATTTTCTCAAGGATATCAATATATGAAAGGCGTAGGTAAAAAAAACTGGAAACTATTAAAATTGCGTAAATTTCGTCCTTTTTTACCCTTTTCTTCATTATTTTTCTTCCTCAGGACAAAGAAAAGGATTTTTATCCTTCTGTATACCTGTCCAAACAGCTGGTATAGAATTACATCTCGAACCTTTCAATATTTGCATTTTTTAGAAACTTTCGTACCTGAGGCGCTTTTTGCGAAAAAGGGGTTAAATTAAGAAAGGTGTGGAAGTATAAAATATATACAGGGGGTCTTAAGTTACAGGCATACAGGTAAATGCGAGGTGAAAGGATAATGTGGGATATCGGATACTGGCGGCCGTGGTGTGTGGGAAAAGGGGTATGAAAGCTCGCTATGAAAGGAGTGAAAGTTGTTTTTGGGCTTATTAAAAAATATAGAAATCAAAGATTTCTTATAATTAATCCAGGTGCGAGACTGCGTAATTGATGCTGATTGAATTGAAGTTCTGGTATGTGGGTATCAGATTTTAATAGTTTGGAAAATGTTTATTACAAAAATAAAAAATTATTAGTGTTCCGTGCCATCAGCCCCCCACTTAACCTGAGCAAACCTCGGCCGCCCGATCTCCGCCCATTTGCCGCGCAACCCGCCGCCGACGGCACCAACGCGCCGTATCACATCCCGTATGCGCGCAGCACTGAAAAACGTGTAAGGACAGAAGTTGTCCCTTACATCGAGAGAAATATTTTTGTCAAAAAACGTTTGCTTTAAAACCAATGGTTCAGCAGTTATAAGGGAATAAACAATTAAATTGTTTATAACAATTGATCGTGATAAGAATTTTTCAATCCTGATAATTTTATTCCAATCTACACCTAATTCTCAATGTTCATGATTTTTCTTTTAGATTTTTCTGAGCGATCCTTTTGGTGATAAGGGTGGGGGACAGCAATTTTTAAGCGCTTTTTTTCCGACAAATGTTTAAAAAATGTAAAAAAATACATCATATTATATTTTGTTGAATTCGTGCTTCAATAAGTTTTCATTTGACACACAGTAGACAAGAGGGCTAGACATGCGCACGAAATTTCATGGGATGTACTACTTTGGTGTCTACATTCGAACCCATCCACTTTCAAGAATATATCTCCAACAGTAAAACTACAACTACGTATTTACCATATTTCTACAATTTTGTGATGTCTTACTTTTTCGAACATTCTTAACTATGTGATATTGTAACACGGCACAACAAGAATATGGGATAAAACATCAGTAAATTTATTAAAAAAATATAAACACTATGTTACGGTGGTACAGACCCTCTATGCGCGAGTCAAACTCGTACTTGACCGGTTTTTTATTCCACATAATCACGGCAACGACAATGAATTAAATTATTTTTGTCAAATACCGTGTACGTATCTACTTATTTTCGGCATTGACGCCTCTTGGAACAGACCAACCGTGCCAGCCTTACTTATCAGTTATATAACCTATACGCAATTTAACTTTTTGGTTCGAACAGGCAACTTTTTAAAAAAACAGAAATTTTTGAACACAGAATTTTATTCTTTACACTACGAAAGTTTTAACAATAAAGCCTGAAAAATAAACGTGTTACATATATTTATAATCTTTTACATGAGATAATAATAATGCTGATGTTGCAGCTTCTATGGGAATCTTGGGGTACTGGTGTTCAGATAACTCCTCCACCCTCGGGAAAGCCGAGGGTAACACCTGGATTGGGCAGTCGGACTTCTTTTGGAACAGTCGGGACTTCTTGTACTTCTATTTCTTCAGCAGTCGGTTTTTGGATTCTTCTTACTAATTTTTTGGAATAAATGACAGCAGATAAGTAGAATTGTTGTTTTCATTCTTGATTCTCTCCTTTTGTTTTTTTCTTAATTCTAAGTTGAGTACCAATTTCGACCACCATGACCACCATGAATGCACCTTGGCAGTAATAAAGTTCATTTTGGAAATCTGCCAAGAAGGAACAACTGCCATTCTCGAAAAGACCTTTAAAATAAGGTACCACACGGCGTAGGTTTGCATTTAAAATTTTTGACCTCAACTCCCTAGCGTCACCCCTCAAGGGGGTTGAAAAAGTTAAATTACTTAAAAAAGTAGATTTATTAACCAATAAAATACAACTAAAAGTTGATGTCTCTATCTTTATTAATAGCAAAGATATTTGCCCATACTAAGACTTCTCAGACACCCTGTATGTTATATTACTTTAACCGAAGTCTTTTCGCATTTTCAAATTAGACAATATGAGTAAATAAATACCTATTTGTATTTTGTTTTCAGATCGGATCCTAATTTTATTTCCAACTAGGGTAGGGACGTCCCCGTATACAGATAAATATTTTGTCTGTATACGGTGGCTTTACTAAAGACTAATGACGTAATACGGGCGTAGTTAAAATGATCTCTAAAATTACGAAATAGATCGGTAGGAGCATTATGACTATAAATCTGTGGAAACCTGATGAACTCGGGATTTTTCCTTAACACGCTGTTAATCTTATCTTTAATACGAATATTTTTCTCCAGGGCCGTATCTGAGGGTGGGTTTTACTTACTACATGTTGCCCATGGATTATATTCTTTTTCTCAAATACTGTATACGCATGTCATCGACGCCTCTGCTGACAGACCAAAAGTGGCCAGCGTTAGTCATAATAAATTTTTAGCAATTTATTTCCATTGCATGGTGACGAAATTTAGTGTGAGAGTGGCAACGTCGCTGTATTATCATGTATTAGTTTTGGTTCTTCTTAAAATGACCTTATCCATAAACTTTGAGAAATGGTGCGTCAGTGCCAAATTTGTGGAGAAATGAGTTTTTATCATCCAGAACAGTCTTTTCAAAGGTTTGTTCGGTGTAAAATAGAATACAGAAAAGCCATTACGGTGGCGCGAGGAGACGGTATTATAGCGGTCGTTCTTTGTCCTACCCAAGAACAATGTATGAAACAAAACAAAAGGCTAGTTATAATTGAACGGCTACATCTACTCTTGCTGAAGGTCAATGGTCCCAAAATTTTTTAAACAAATATCATCTTGGTATGTAGAAATTAAGCATTTCTGATCTCGGATCTATTAGCTGAAAAATCGTTTGTAAGAATTTTTGTATCGAATTTTGCAACATCCTGTATTTAAAGATTGTTACCTACATAACGCAAAGCAAAATATTGACACTCCGTCCCTCTTTCTATGCATAAAAAACAGGAAAATATTTACGACTCATAACCGGGGCATAGAAACATTAAATTACAACTAGCAAATGAACAAAACAAGATTTGAAGGTCAGTAACCCCAAATAAATTTCACATTAAAAATTCAATATCTTATAGAATGTATGTAACAACCGAACCCTAATAAAAAAACACTCGATTGACGGAAATGGACGGTTTATCGCATGTTTTTTGACATTGCACGTTTTCACATAAAAAATTCAACAGGCATCTCTCGCTTCCTTTAGCGCTTCTTTGCGTCTATTCTTGAATTTTAATCGTAAATTTTTAAACTCATTCGTATTATTATACAATTTAGCATCTTCGACATTCTAGTATAGGTCTATCCTTGTTTTGCCCTTTTAATTCTTATATGGCCAGGAGTGATTCGAGTAGAGTCCTCAGATCAAAAGAATACCTCTTTTTTGTTCGTTTTAATTGAACATATTGAGGTTAAATCGTCGGTATTTGGTAGAAATTCAAACCAAGGAATTATTGAGAATTTCGATAGTCATCAATATTTTATTGTTGTCCTAAACAATGGTAATGGTCCTCCGTTTCCTTTTTTAGCTGACTAAGTGGGTGTCATAAATTTATAAATTAAAATACTTATTTTTCAAATCAACCTTAAGAGTCTTACACAGTAAAAATTTTCTAATGTTTAGTAAAGATTCTTTCCTACATTTAAAATTTTTTTCCTACGACCACCTATGAAAATGAGAAAAAACGCACGGTTAACTTGACCAGAAAGTGCCTTATATCACACGCGTGTTGAAAAGTACTTTACAACACACGTGTTGTAAAGTACTTGTCAACATGACATTGAAATAGATGGCGCCAATTTCATTTGTTTTATTTTCAGCACACTTGATAAAAATGTTAGTGTTGAAAGTGAGGGTTTTAAAAGACAGAAATTGAGTTTTTTTTGTAAATATTGTGGTGGTCGTAGGAAAAATATTGTACATTACTCGTGTGAAAGTAATTTTCGGTGGGATTATCGCACTCGGCTGTCGCCTCGTGCGACAACATTCCCACTCGTGTGAAAAATGTCACTTTCAACACTTGTTATGTAATATACTATTTTAACATCGTTTTTCGGGACAGAGATCTATTTCTCGCAAGAAAAATCCAAATTTCATATTACGATTTTCCAGTACAATTCCCCGTCAAACTGGACATTTCAATGATGACCTGACTGTACGTCATCGCGCAATGAATTGAATTGTTAACGCAAATTCTATAATTTCCTATGAATTATGCCTCAAGAGCAAGGTATAGTACATTATATGTAGGTACATCATGGGAGAGAAATGCTTGATTTTTCCTGAGATGCAGTTTGTAGCCAGAGGGCGGAGTCCGAGGTCTACAAAGCACTAAAGGAAATACAGCATTCTCTCCCGAGGTGTTACATTACTTTTTTCACAACCCATGTAAGTTTAAAGCGAAAAACCTAGTTTTATTGATATTTATTGATTTTAAAATTATTAGTAGCCTTTGATCAGTTGAAAAAAAGTGCTTAACAACTATCGAAATTTAAATAAACAACTGTCAAAATAAAATAGTATTTATAATAAGTTTCGTTTATGTCAAAATACTTATGGATTTTAAAGTTCTTTATGTAGAAGAATTTATTATATAAGGGAAAAAAGTTATAGATCTTGGCGCGAGGTGTAACGTTTGTCTCCCGACGCGAAGCGGAGGAAGACAAACACATCTAGCGCTAAAATCTTACTTTTTCCCGTGTATAATACACTATTTTTTTCTGGGACGGTGTAATGACGGCTGCAAAATATTAAAAACCTAATAAAATGGGAAAATGAAGCGATGTGAAATATGAATTTTAGCATATAGTAGTTTGTGGTAGCGACAATTCATGTTGTCTTGGCACGACCGGCCGGTGCCGATGCCGGTGGTAGCGCCGCTGAAATGCGAAGCGGGCTCACTCCTCACGGCGCCGCACCTGGTTCGATTCCGGTCCAGTACCATAAAAAAGTACAGGCTTAGGGTCTGTAATTGTCAGTATGAAGCATGTACATGGTGTATACGTGTTGAATGAAGGAAGGTGGTAGAGGAATTCTTTCTCGACCGAGGAGATACCACCCCACACACCCTCTTAAAGGACTGGTGAAATCCTTAGGGATGCTTCCAGCACTGGGTGTGTTACCTAGGGTTTAGTAGATCTGGTAAGGGGGTGTTTTTACCCCTTATGGGTATTCCAACACAAAAATTCGTTGTGTTTCGACCTTTTTTTTATAAAGCCCATTGGTTTTTGAACTGAAAATTATTTAATTTTTAGGGGTTGATTTTGCCCCTTTAGAGGGTGGGTTCTGCAATAGCCTTTCTTAGTTGACGATTGGGGTCTAAACTAAAGCGGTATGCAAAATTTCAGCTTTATATCTTTGGTAGTTAGGGATGGGCCTCGATAAATCAGTGGCAGAAGTGTATTTTTACTCCCTAGAGGTAAAATTCCAACACAAAAAAAAGTGCTCGTATGTAAAAAAATAATTAAAATAAAAAATAATTTAATTTTTAGGTGTTGCTTTTACCCCTTTAGAGGGCGAGTTTTGCAATCGCCTTTCTTAGTGTACGTCTACGGAGTAAAATAAAGCTTTGTGCAAAATTGCAACTTTTTAGCATTAGTAGTTTTGGTTGGCCGTTGATGAACCAGTCTATTTACAATTTTATATATTAGTATTAAAAGTACCTATTAAATTAAGATACGAAAAATCGCAATTGTAGGGAACATGGTATAAATATTTTTTATTTACTGTTTAGCCTCGAGCATTGCTCATTTAGTTACGATTGCTATAATCACCGATGGTATAATATTACAAACACATAATAAAAGTAGCAAAAAGTCATAAATGTTTTCCGTACACGGCCAATTTATCATCAACATCTACTACTATTTGCCTAACAGTACTTCTTTGAATCTTAAATCATTTAAAATTCATAGTTATTAATAAAAAAAATACCTCATAATCAATTTATTTAACATAAGGCATCGAACCTATCAATTTTAGCTATTCTAAACACCTAATAAAAAATTCAAGAAGCAGAGAACCAAGCCCAGTAGCTCGCCGCACGAATGAAGTGTTCATTGATACCGTGGTACCTAATAGACCTAATAAAAATTCCCGGTACGACCTGACGGTAGATTCTTGGTCGTAGTACCAGCAGCGTGTCGTCGCCGTTCAGAAATCCACGATTCGCAGCAAATGGTACTCATTTAAGTTCACGGCGCGTGCCGTGTGTGGAAATTGTCATGTAAAGCATAAATAAGTTTGTCAAATTCAAGACATGTCTTGCTGGAATAGGGCTCTGTTCCCTTTGCGATCGTTACATGCTTCCACAAACTACACTCAAAAAAATGTTTTTATTCAAACGGATCTACGGGCATTTTTCGAAAAAGAAATGTTGAATGTTTTCCGGACGTACATTTTTTCGAATCAATGGTTTTTCTAAAAGATTTTTCAAGAATATAATTTTCCGAACACTCATTATGGATTGTTCTACTAGCCAGTTTAATGGGTTCAGAATATTCTGTTGGGATCACAATGCTGGTTATTTTTTATATGGGTTTATGGGTATCAGATTTTAACAGTTAAATGGTAAAATGTTGATTAACAAAGACAGAAGAAAGCTTGACCAAACCCAAGTAAACCCAGAAAAGACGAAACTTGAGACGTTAGCGTAGGGTAAACCAGGGATAACGGGGATACAAATTTTAAATGCTTATAAATTATAAATCTAAAGTCTTCGATTCTCTAAATCATGAAATGTTATTAGCAAAGCTTAAATATATAGGTTTTAGTCAAAAATCTTGTCAGTGGTTCAAACATCATTTATCTGACAGAAAACAAGTAACAAAAATTTCAAACGAATACATTTGTGACATTTCAAATTCACTGCCGATTTCTAGAGGTGTTCCACAAGGATCAGTATTAGGCCCTTTATTGTTTATTATGTACACTTTTGATTTTCATTTATCAATTAAACACGGCAATCTTTTAGCTTTTGCAGATGATACTCAAATATACCACTCAATCAAATACACAGATTTAAAAAATAGTATTTCTTTAATCAATAAGGATCTTTTAAATATTTCAAAAACTATTACTGATCATGGATTAAAAATAAATGAAAATAAAACTAACTTAATTTTAACTGGTCCTAAAACACCAATCACTAAAATAAAAAATAATTCTGATTTCAAAATTGTTCTTAACAATAATTTTAAGGTTACTTCAATCGAATATGGTAAAAATCTTGGAGTAATTTTTGATCAGTATCTAAATTTTAATGAACATATAAAAAATATAATTAAAAAAGCATACTACAAACTAAGAATTTTATATAAATTTAAGGACTACTTAAATACCGATACTAAACTTAGGCTGGTTGATTCAATTATTCTAAGTGGATTAGATTATTGTGATATAATTTATCACAAAAATATCAGTAACGAAGATGAACAGAAATTACAAATTCTTCAAAATAACTGTGTTCGTTTTTCAATAGGACTAAAAAAATATGATCACATATCACCTACCTTTAACAAACATAATATAATTAAATTAGAAAAAAGATGCGAAATCCACTTATCCTGTTTTATATATAAAATAATTTTAAGTCAGAGACCTAGATATTTATTTGAAAAAATTAAATTCAGGAATAATATTCATAATGTTAATACTAGAAATCAGAACGCAATAGAAATACCTCAACATCATACTGAAAAATATAAGTCTTCGTTTAAATATACATCTTCTGTAATTTTTAATAATATTCCTTCTAGTCTAAGGGGCTTAAGCTATATAACTTTTAAAAATAATATAAAAAATTATTTAGAAGGGGTAGGATTGGAAGAATGATTTCTTATAAATCAAAATCCTACCTATTTATGCCAACTAGTATACTACTGTCATTTTTTGGGTTTCTTTTTTACTTTTCTCAATTTTATATTTATATTTAAATTATTTTTATTGGCATAAATAAACATCTTTATTTATTTATTTATTATTTAACCTGAATTTATTTAACTTGACAAAAAAAACATATACAGAGTGTTACAAAAAGATGTTAAGAAATTTTAAGGGCAGATTCTACATCTAAAAATACGAAAATAAGTTTATATAAACGTGGATCCTCAAACGTTTCTTTTTCGAGATACAGGGTGATTAATATTTTCACACCTCAAGTATTCCGAAGAGTTAGGATAAATATGCGAAGACGATTTAGAACATGTATTGAAGCACAGAGAAGCAATTTCCAGCATCTATTATAAACCTTAATCACAAAGCACCGTTTTCTGAACAAAAAATATGTCAATATCTTAACGCATTTTGGAGAAATTAAAAAGAAACATTTAAAAAAGAAAATATTAAATACTATCTCGAAAAACAAGCGTTTAAGGATGCATGTTTATATAAAATTATTTGCATATTTTTAGATGTAGAATCTGCCCTTAAAATATCTTAACATCTTTTTGTAGCACCCTGTATTTATGTAAACATAAACAGCTATGCTAGGTGGTCTAAGCGACAATTTTTTTTTAAATATAATAAATATAACCCTATTAAAAAAATATGTGTCATAAGGTCATCACCATCTCACCCTGCTAGATATGGGTTAGATGGTGATAGGAGAAGGGGTCAGTTGGTGATACAGGTTGGGTTGGGTGATTGAGGTAAATTCAATTTTTCTTAGCAGCGAAATGGTCACTGGGCTGACAAATACCCGTATTCAAGAAGTTGGTGCAGTCCTCATGTAACCACCGTTTACACAATGACATAATACATTGTATCCAGTCCACAGATTTCTTGGTTAATAGGTAAGGCTCCTCACAACCAACAGAAACTTCGTGATCTTCGTCGATAGCCTACAAATATTTTTGGAAATAAGGCATATTCTGATAATTTTTAAACAACTTTAAAAAATTACCTCGTCTTCATCTTCTCAACGCATGAGGCTTCTTCTGAACTGTCAGATATTTTCCTTTCGCGTTTCAGGTTTCTGCGAGCCTACGACTTCTTCAATTCTTTGGAAGTCCCCTTTGTTTCCTTGCTGTGTCCTTTTTTTAATTTCAAATCCTGGATAGTATCGTCGGTGTTTAAGATTGTTGCTAGGTTTGTTGATCTTTTTGTTACTTTTTTTAATTTTGTGATGTCTGGAATGGGAGAGATTTCCTGGAGTTATTTTCGGATTGTCTTCCTCGTCAATTTTCTGATTGACTGATGGCAGCTGTTGAGGAAGAACTTCACTTTTGGAGGAAATTTTAGGAAAATCTCATTTTGAAGACCCTGGCATCGGAGACTTGCTTTCTTGTGGAGGTATCAAATCAGGTAGTTGCCGTAGATCAGCTTCAAGCTTAGTGGAATTATTTGATCAGTATCAACTGCATCACAGACTTGTATTCGGCAATCAATATTAGTATTATCTATAGGTGGATTTGCCTAATCGATTTCGGGATTTAAAAATGCTATATATGCTATAAATGCGTATAACTACGCAATTTCCGCGTTACTTCGCCAACAGCCCAAGAGCTAATCTTACGATCCGATGACTATCGATAATTCACATAATTCGCAGGTAAAATTTGAATTTAGCACACCCGTATCAAAATTATTATATTTTGATTTTCAAAATTTTTCCCATATGGGAGGGCATGGGGGCGCCGCAAAGCAAATGGCGGGGGGGGGGGGGTGTCGCCCCCTTGGCCCAATATATGACACGCCACTGGGCTCGTATAGTTACTTTATGCTCGTGTATTAATAGCCATCATTACATAATCATTTCATAATATACTATAATAAAACCATAGACCTTCAACAAGAGTAGACCACCATTCATTCATAACTAGCCTTTTGTTTAATTTTATACATTATCCATTGTTCGTGTGTAGGAAAAAGAAAGACGAAAGAGAAAACGCTAAACACCCGACTTCGCGCGCCAGCACTATGGCTTTTTCGAGCCGTCTGTATTCTACGAAGCAAACTTGCAAAAAGACCTTTTTGGATGGAAAGAATACATTTTTTCACACACTTGGCACTGACGCATCATTTGTCAGTTCATGGATAAAGTATTTTTCAGAAAAACCAAAAATCACTTAAAATTTTACTACCACACGTACATCCCTACCTGCTAAAAACGTTACTCACAAAACTGGCAATTTTCTAAGCCATGAATGAACGGAACTAAGGAACGTGCTACAGAGAAAAGGCAACGTTGCCACTCTCGCTCTAAATTTAAATTACTAAAAATTTCTAATCACGAAAAATAATGGTATATTGGCATATTTTATTAATCCTTAGTCAAATTCTTTAGCCTTTAGTATAGTTTATCAAGCTGAAAATATGACACATTAACTGAAAGCCGTTCTCAAAAAGTAGGTGGGGATCATATTTATAGTTGACCAGATTACGAGTAACCCTAAAATCTCTGATTGCTCTGAAATATAAATAGAGGTATTTCCTCCTTGTTCTTAAATCTATGAAATAAACAATAAATTACGCCAAATACCACTGACTCCGCCACAGCATCGTGTGACACCGGTGATCCTATATAGACTACCTGTGCTGCTTGTCCTTCTTAAATCTTGTCCGTCGCTGTTTGTCAACCGGAGCTGTCTTGATTACCGTTGTCCGGTGGCATCTTCAACGACCCGAGCCCGTTGTAAATTTGTCATCGTTCGACTTGGGGCGCGTAATCGTGGCACGCGCCAGGACGTGGTGCATACCGTTAACATCATAAAATAAAAGTGCTCAGTATCGTTCGAGAGTGTGTGCTAACTTATTTTATTAAACATATTATTTATTGTATTGGTTATCGACTTTTTAATATCTACGTATATTTCGAGAAGTAAACTTCCATCCCTATCATTTTGTATTTTTTAACACAGTTGTTGCTCAGTTGCATACTATAAAAAATATCTTTCCAATATAACACGCATAAAAAAGGCATATTATATATTTCATTTAGTGGCATATTAAGCCATACAGGCGCCCTCAGCCCGCCCAGAATTTTGCGCCCCATTCCGATTGTAAGCATTGATCGTTTGACTTCCGTCGGCGTCGCTAGAAGAAATATTTCATTTCTGAAAATAGAGCACCTATCGAGATTTTTCCAGATCACGTTTGGTTGGGGTTCCTACATCACGAAAAACATGGTCTCCGTTTTCCGTTTGTCTGCTTGCACTTTCATATAGGGTGCACAATTTAAAATATATTTTTTTGATATTTGCTTTAAATCTTGAATGGAAGTTTAAAAAAAGTATTTGGGCGTACCTAAACTTTTAGTGAAAATTTAGATTTTTATACAGTACAGCGTAAAATAAACAGAAAACTGTTAATTTTGCTGCAATATAATAAGGAATAACATTGTGTGTCCCACAAAACATCAATGTACTTTTATATTCTAGTGATATACATGGGATAGTTATTAAATGTACATACTTTACATCCATACGTCCAATATCGCATGTATATCCACAGAATAAAAATATCCATTGGTTGTTATGTGAGGTGTGTGTAAAATTATTATTTTAAGGCATTATTCTCCACGTGACGTCCACGTTGGCCAACCCAATTTTATTTTGACAGAATTTTTCGGCTTTCAAATTTTTAACAATAACATTATCAGTATAAATATTAAGTATAGATTCATATCCTGCAAGCAATTTTCAGTGAATTATTTAAAGTTTAAACGTGTATAATGACATTTCTTCTGTCGCTAGGACCACAATATTCCTTTTACATATTTATTATTTTCTTATATTAAATCATAAAATATCTTGAAAATTTTATTAATACGCTAAAAAATATAGAATATGAATCTACGGTTAATATTGTCATAATATTAACACAAGAGAAATAAATTGTACTAAAATGAAATTAAGTTGACCAACATGGACGCCACGTGGAAAATGCCACCGTAAAGGATGGGAGATTTATTGCATATGGTTGTTATAATAGTACCTAAATATGCTACAATTTAATTACTTATTAGAGCTGAGTAGTTATTGTAACTTGCGTGCTACTGTTGACAAAAGACGAAATAGTGTGCATTTTCAAATTTTACTATTGTTTCGCGAGAGAAAATCCAAGCAGAGAATTTTGCAGATTTTCAGTAGGGGAAACTGGCCTAAAACGGCATACTAGGCTAAAACGGCATACTGCCAGTTTTGAGCTTACCGATCAATGTAAGAACCGACAATGTCAGCCTAATTCTGCAAAAGAACATTAACAAAAATCTACAAGCTTGGTAACGTCGCAAATATATTAGTTCCGCTGTAATTATCGATTGCGCGGCCTGACAATGGTGCTAGTTTTTATTTACCTTAGAGTAATTTATGAATGTATATTTTGTGAATAGTTTTTCGTAAAGATTAATAGGTAAGTCATTAAATACAAACTCCTATAATCATGTTTTGATATACATAACAATTAAAAACATTGTTTAAAGCTATCCATCAGCTGGATTTGTTCTAATACATATGTCTATCGGTATAAAATGGCATACACGAGTCTGGGGTAAAATGGCATAGTATGCCGATTTAGACGTTATCAGTATATTTAAACTTTTTTAAGAGCAAACTGTTTTAATAGTCAGTAAAAAACTCCTAAGACAAAAACTTACATTTGTTATGCTTGTGATTAAACATACCTATTGAAGAAGTTTTTATTTTTTTTTATTTTATGTATGCCATTTTGCCCTGTTTGTATTCAGGATGACATTCTTTTTAATTATAAGAATGCTTTCTTAAGATTTTTTTAAATTATTAGTTAGTTTTAGGGGCTTTTTTGGTTGTTAGCAAAAAAACAATTTAAATTAAAATTGTTCAATTTACATATGTTTTTATATAGGTATGCCATTTTGCCCGTAGTAGTAAGGGTAAAATGGTTAATGTTACTTTTTACTAATTTCGTATTTGTGAAAAAAACTTTGTTTAAATTAAAATTCTTTTTTTACCGGTTAAAAGTATTATCATTGTAAATTCTAAAGCTCTTTTAGTCGTCGATTAAAAGTTTTAAATAAAATATATATGACGCCTACAAAAAGTAGTATGCCGTTTTAGGCCAGTCTCCCCTACTGTTGTACTGAAGTTATGAGAACTCTATATTGTTTATTTTTAAAACCTCCCCTGAAAGTTTTGAGCCCTAAACCCGAACTTTCTAGGTTTGTTGGATAATATTGATGATTTTATATCAGACATAAAATTTTTATTTTGTAATTTTTTTTAAACTGCAAAATGCAAAAAACAGTTTTATTTTTAAAAATGGGTTCCAAAAGCACTTACTTCGCTTGAAATCGCAAATTTTTAAAAGCATCCTGTTTTAAAAAACAGCATTTTTATAAAAAAGAAACATTTTTGTTCTGGTTGCACAGGTTTTTTTTATGTTTTTTATAATTGTTAAATTAATAAAATCTGATATACCTACATATATATACATATATATATATATATATATATATATATATATATATATATATATATATATATATATATATATATATATATATATATATATATATATATATATATATATATATATATATATATATGTATATATGTATATGTAGGTATATCAGATTTTATTAATTTAACAATTATAAAAAACATAAAAAAAACCTGTGCAACCAGAACAAAAATGTTTCTTTTTTATAAAAATGCTGTTTTTTAAAACAGGATGCTTTTAAAAATTTGCGATTTCAAGCGAAGTAAGTGCTTTTGGAACCCATTTTTAAAAATAAAACTGTTTTTTGCATTTTGCAGTTTAAAAAAAATTACAAAATAAAAATTTTATGTCTGATATAAAATCATCAATATTATCCAACAAACCTAGAAAGTTCGGGTTCGGTATATATATATATATAAATAGTCAGCGTTATATGTCCAACAATACATGGGCAGTAGACCATCACTACATCACACTATGTTGGAAAAATTATATTTTTAAAAAATCTATAGGTACTAAAAGAAATGTGTTTTCAGAATATACGCCTTTTAAAAATTTATATTCAACAAAACGTTCTGGAAAAAATATATGGAACCAACACATCGTTCGCAAGGGCATCCAAATTATACCATTCAAAGAAATGAGACATTTTTTTTCTAATAAATTTAAACCAAATTCCGAAACTTAGCTAAATAATTTTCGTGAAATAAAAATATACCAAAGGAACCCATAACTCCATAAACTGATTAAACTCTTTTAAGAAGTCGACTAAAAACCTATTCACTCGCCAAACTTAAACCCCATTAACAAATTCGCACCTATATCTCTTTCAAAATATTTTGACACCTTGCCATCTTTATTGTTGACCACTCTGGACCTTCCGGGTCTTTAAGGGTGTGGGGTGTCCTTTTAAGGTTAATCTCGGCCACACGCTGGGCACAGAGTCATCCCTTAATCTTTTTGTAATGAGTAGCTAATAGATGCGGTGAGTGGTGACTACTGAGTTTATGCAAGGTGATAGAACGGTTCACTAGATCTATAGGTCAAGTGTTATTTTTAAGGGACGATTTTTTTAATATGTTGATATATTTGATGACATAGGGACTCTTTGTAGATTTTTGAAAAAGAATATCCTTGGGAAAGTATTTTTTCATGGCTCATAAAAAATTATAGAAAAATGTGGGAATGGCCAGATACAGAATACAAAAATCTCA
The DNA here is from genome assembly GCA_963971165.1 of Philopedon plagiatum. Taxonomy (NCBI): domain Eukaryota; kingdom Metazoa; phylum Arthropoda; class Insecta; order Coleoptera; family Curculionidae; genus Philopedon; species Philopedon plagiatum. The sequence goes on from OZ020193.1 coordinate 79,667,836, forward strand.
CAATATTTCATGTGACAATAAAGTTCGAGTAATATTTTCACAATATGGGACAAAATTAGACGATTTGTTTTAAATTTATAAATATATAGGTATATATGTATATACAGTGGCGGTCGCAGCTTTTTTCAAAGGGGGGGCGGTTTAGTAGGTGTAGGGTTCGCCCAATCGTCGGGTTAGTGTGTTACAAAAAAAAATAACCTATGTATATTCAAAATTTCTATTAAAAAAGCATGCATGCAATTTTATCTAGGCCACAGTCAATTCTAGAGACGTGTACTGCCTGCACCAACGGTTTTAAATTTTTTGTTTTACCCGTATCGATCGCCGATATATATATATATATATATATATATATATATATATATATATATATATATATATATATATATATACAGCCTGGTCAAAATGAAGTCGGCACTATTGCTAACTTTCTTATTATAAGAGCTACGAATTCGACTAAATTAGCAAACTAGTGTATTTTTTTACGCTGATTATCATACTAATGTCAAAAAAACAATTGACAATCAGAATCACGTGATATTAATAAAAATGCATTTTTTTTAAATGGAATGCCCTATATCTGCTATAACCGTTTGATAGATAGTGAATTTCTAAACAAAATTTCTCCTTTACTACATATTGCTAAAACTAATAATAACGAAGATATTTACATTTAAATGTAATTTTTCATTTATTATCGCAGGCGGCCGTGTACCGTATTAAACGGTCCTCCTCGACAACTTATTCACGGGCAACTATCACAAAAACAAGATTATTACATGTAGTTGTGATTAATAATTTATAATTATGTTATTTATAATAATGAATTTTAAAAAAAAAATAATAATAAAAACGACATACATTTTCTGTTGTAATTTCCAGGACAACTAATTGGGATTTTATTTGCCATTAAAATAAGAATATTATGAACTTACATCAAGTGCTCAAACACATCCCCTTCTACTTCAACACATTTCCGAGCACATTTTAAAACTTTCCGTGTAGCCTTCAAAACGGTTCGCCCATCAATGTTACTGATAATATTAGTAATGGATTCTTGTAGTTCATTAACATTATTGTACGGTTTTTTTATAAATCTCGTTTTTTAAAAATCCCCAAAAATAAAAATCGAGAGGAGTAATGTCTGGTGAACGCGGAGGCCATAAAATTGGTCCGCGTCCAAAAAGTTCAGTCAGTAGATTGGCAGCAACGTAGGTATTGTGCGGCGGCGCACCATCTTGTTGAAAAAATATTTCATGCCGATCTGCTAAATTAAGGTTATCTAAAAAATGTGTAAATACCATTTTATTCCAAAAATATCAAACTTAACTAAAAATATTTCAAAATAGGATGTTGATCATGACAGATTGACAGATCTGTTAAAGGTTTTGTTTTTATCAAAACGCTCCACGCCCGCCTGCGTTAACAAATGGTAAATTAGATTTAAATATAAATATCTCCGTTATTATTAATTTTAGCGATATGTAGTAATATACAAATTTTGTTTAGAATTTCACACTCTGTCATACGGTTATAGTAGATATAGGGCATTCCATTTAAAAAAAAAACATTTTTGTTAATATCACGTGATTCTGATTGTCAATTATTTTTTTGTCATAAGTATGATAATCAGCGTAAAAAAATACACTAGTTTGCTAATTTAGTCGAATTCGTAGCTGTTCTAATAAGAAAGTTAGCAATAGTGCCGACTTCATTTTGAACAGGCTGTATATATATATATATATATATATATATATATATATATATATATATATATATATATATATATATATATATATATATATATATATATATATATATATATATTGTGCCTTTTTATAAGAAAAAGGGGGGTCATTCAAGACTATAGCAACTATGAGAGAATCAAGCTAAGCTCATGCTAAGCCAAAGGCTTAGAAAGGAAACGTCAGTAGGACCAAGTTCATGCCGGTCAGGAGTTAGAACTTTTAAATTATATGGAAAAGGATTAGGCGAAGCAGAAAGCTTAATATGGTTTTTATTGACTTGGACAGAGTTCTACTGTAAGACGTATAAAGGTAACTCTGCGCCAGAAAAATTCGTAAGGATTGTATAGGTTTATGTATACAAGAGTTAGGACACAGATCAGAAATACGCCAGTTTTTCTATGGCTCCCTTGCACTAGGGTTCAGCCTGAACACGATTTATTCAACCGTGTCATGGATGTCATGACATGAATCAGGAAGTAAAAGATCAATGAACAGCCAAAGTTGTAAAAATATCTAAGAAAATATAAGCAAGAAAGCTACTGTGGTACTTGATTTTGATGAGAAGAGATAACGACTAAATCGGCAGAATTGGCAATAAAAGTGACCAAAGCAGAGATGGAGTAAAAAACGATTTAAAGAAAAAACAGGATCGAGCGGGTTGGAGATGATTAACCAAGAACTTTGACGCCATAGAAAGTTGGGAAAAAATAGAGTCAATGAAGGAGGAAAAAACTAAACTTTCTTGTGACTTTTTGTTATGAATGATTTAATTCGATTAAGATTGTTTTGTATGCCAATCAATTTTAAAATTGATAGTTCTGTTTTAAAAAAATTGTACGATACTCGTGTCAGTACAGGAAATAGTAAAATAGCCGATTTAAATAGTCATAATATTCGCTTGAAATATGGGCCTGTCTCATAAGGTAATGCGGCCGGCCAAGAAGGAATAAATGAAATAAATGACAGAACAAGAGTAAAAACTGGCCGGACCGCGTGCCGGCTCCGACCGACCCGACCGCCCGAACGCATACGTTATTAAGGACGTAATTTGTTATTGTTCACATTCGAACAGTTTTCGCATATTACCTAGACTTTAGTGTGGGAATAATCTTGGTTGGATTTCTCTTTCGAGCCTGAAGATACTTCTCCCCTTTTCACTCCGTGTTTTCCAAATAAGACCAAACCTCTACTGTTCCCACATCTGGGGAATGGCATCTCCTTCGACACTTGACATTTTTGTTCTATTCAAAACAGGCATTCGACCCATCATTGACCCAGTCCTCATAAGAAAACTCACTCCCTTCTCTCACTTATCGCCGCGCTGTTGGGGATCTGTCCCTTTTCTACCGATATTTTCACGGATTTTGCTTGGATTTTGCTCCTAAAAGAACAGCAAGAGGTGCGTTACGTATGCGTCCCTTTGCTGCCAGCTACAAAATCTACACGGTCCCACTTTCTCGCTCATATATACCTAGGGTCTCCAGGTTATGGAACAAGCATTGACGCAGCTAGAAAGGGCAGGGGGCCTGTGGGCTTAGCCCTCCCTGTTGAAAAATTAGCCTCCCCCATGTAAAAATGTCCCGGCAAAGTCATTTTACCTATTTTGTTGCTATTTAAAACATCTGTAGGTACTTTAAAATAAAACTTTCATCAATATTTTGTGTGGCTTGTAATCTCCTTAAAATTAGTAATAGTGGCAGCGCTGCACACAAAAGAAATAAAATTAGTAAAAATGGCAACACTGGACACAACAGATTTATTCAGTTTTTTTGTTTGTACATATTTCAATATCTTTACGTAATTTTGTTGCTACGCATATGGGAACAAATTACCTGCAGATGTTTTTCTTCCCCTTCCAATTTCTAGTTTTTTAAATCCCGTATCAATAAGTTACATTTCCCTTCTCTTCAGACGCCCACGGTACGTTAGTACTTATGCTTGAAGTTCTGGGCTGTCCCAGATAAAAAAAATCTCAGACTGTCTAAACGAAGTAATCTATGTATATACTGTATGCATATTATATAAAATAACATATCCTGACTGACTGACTGATTCATCATCGCCGAGCCGAAACCGCTGAAGCTATAAATATGAAATTTCGTCAGTAGTTTTATTTTATTATGTAGAGACTCGCTAAGAAAATCAGTGGCGTGCCAGTTTTCCCTAAAAATAAAAACTTACCAGCACGCACGCCACTGATGCAAGTACATTAAAAAATAATTTTTTGCACGTAAATGTACCCTTTGATTACTTACTGGCTTGTACCAAAATGAATGTCAATATCTTAATGCATTTTCGAGACATTAAAAAACATTTAAAAAAGAAAATATTAAACACTCTGTATATCGAACAAGAAGCGTTTGGGGATCCATATTTATAAAACTTATTTTCATATTTTTAGATGTAGAATCCCTTGAAATTTCTTAATATCTTTTTGTAACACCCTGTATACTTAAAAACGGAAAAGACCTATAAAGGGTTAGTCAGTAAGAATACTAATTTTTTTAATTTTAAATGGAACGTCCTGTATATTTTTGAAGGTTCAAATAGTCCCTTAAAAACAAATTGTATAGTGACAGAAACGGGTTTATCCTTCCAAGGTGTGCCGTTTTTAACTATACATATAGACGTGCCAATTTTCAAAAATATATTTTCAGTAGTTTTTGAGCTATTTGCAGTATGTCAGACTTTTTGACACCCCGTATATTATCTACTTGCTTGTTTTGTAGGTATCCAGGTATTTCTAAGTTCTGGGACTTTGGAAAAATAAATTTTAATGCATTACAAACTAAAAGAAATTAAAATATTTATTTCGACAGCAATTTGTTTTTATTATTTTTGAAATTCATGGGTATAATTAACCCATCCCGCCCCCCGTAAACCCGCCCTTAACGCCCAGTGTTGCTACACAGTTGCTGGCTACAAAAACCAATAATTTTCTAGTGTAGACCCATAACGTTCATGAATAAAATAAAAATATTGTTTGATACTTTTTCTTTAAAACCACCTGCCGCAAAACTTCGGCCGACGTATAGAAGTCTTGCTGTGCGTGGTCTTAAAGCAAAGTACAAGCGCAAATTATAACGGCAACCACCGGTGTTTTTAATTGGATGAAAACAAAAATTCTGTAATTGATTCCGACCCCAAGCGCCTGCAGCGTTTAAACTACATTCTACTTGTATGTCTGGTTGCCTGCACAACTTCTCGTGGTGTACTTATGTACTAAGTCACATATATTTTCAGGTTTTGTGAGTTATTGATTCTTTCTAGGAACTTGTCTTTGTCGACTAACTGGTCAAAACCCCTTACAAAAAACTGTTTTCTGAAGGCGGTCACAAAAATTTTTTCAAACACAATTTTTTGAAAATATAGTTTTCGAAAATAGAATTTTGAACTGTAATATGTAATTTAAAAATATTAATAAAGAAAGGCAGACAGGATCCTAAGCAAACTTCAAAACCTTAGCAATGCTGTAGATAGTTGCCTTTTTGGGGCTTGGTTAGGTTTACTTAGGTTTGCTCAGGCTTCTTTTTGTCTTCGCTAATCATAAAAACTGTAATACTTTAACGAAATATTAATAAAATGGCAGGAAAAGATCCTGAGCGATCTTAAACAAACCTGAGTAAACTTGCACAGATTAATCTTTTTTGAGTTTGGTCAGGTTTGCTTAGATTTTCTCAGGCTTCTTTCTGTCTTTTTTATAATCGTTTTCTAAATAAACCATTATAGAGACCGATCCATAGATGTATTAGGAACAACGAGGAAATATTTAAATTTTAGAGCAATCATAAATGTCGGGGTTACTCTTAATCTGGCTAACTATACGCTCCTCCACCTAGTTTTTGAGAACGGCTGTTGCCAGGCTTTCAGTTATGTAGGATATTTTCTGATTGATAAACCATATCTTCTAAAATAACGCAATTACTGTATGGTAATATCTGAAATCGTAAAAACCACAGGCTAAATGACTAAGATTAATAAAATATACCAATATACCATTATTTTTCTTATTAATAATTTTTAAATAATTTATTTCCATTGCGTGGTGACAAAATTTAGAGTGAGGGTGGCAACGTCGCCGTCGCTTTCTCCTCGTAGCACGTGACGGAGTCACGTTCATTCATGGCCAAAATAGTTGTCAAGATGTATTATTTTGTGTGGAAGGTTTTGACAGGTCGGAATAAACGTGTTGTAGTGAAATTTTGAATTTTTTGGTTTTTCTTAACAGGAATAGGTATAGCCATAAATTTTGCAAAATGGTGCGTCAGTGCCAAGTGGTCAATGGATTTTTTTTTCATCCGGGACCGTCTTTTCACCGATTTGCTCAGTGGAATACAGACGGCTCCGGAAGCCCTGGCAACCGCGCGCGGAGTCGGATGTTTAGCGTTCTCTCTCTCTCTCTCCCCCTCCTTCTTTATCCTACACACGTATCGTCGCTGATCTTACCAAGAGGCGAAAGCGACACTTTCTTCGATTTTGAGTTAGGTGCATGATGTGATTACATTTAAAGGTATCTATGATCTGACAAACTGGCGAACCTCCAGCTCGAGTAGTTTTCAGTATACAGCAAATCGTCTATAGGCATAAGCGACACTAAACACATTATTAGGATCAGACGAAGGGGCGAACATCCACACAATGGAGTTTTGATTAGAGCCCACAATAGCACTTTTAGGTGTTACGCCTAACAGCTAAAGGCTTTTAATATAGATTCGACAATTACTATTTAAGTGAAAAACTAATAAAATAAATGAATTTTTACTTTTAGTAGCCATAGAGATGGAACATTCTCGAGAATTCATTTTTCTCGGTAATTTACCGTTCTCCGAAAATATTCCCCTGAGAACATTGTCATGGCACATCTCTAAGTACCTACTGTTAAAATTTGTGTGCTTGCACACGTTTAAAAAACTAAGATTTTTCTTAGAAGTTTTTTTTTTGTATTTTTTTAATATTACTAAAACTAGTTGTTGTTTCCGTTATTAAAAACATAAGAGCTTTCTTAGTTTATACTTACTTAATACTTATTACTATTAATACTTGTGTTATAATTTAGCATTAATAACACAAATATTTGTGATTTTTGAGCAAAACGAGTTTCTTTTTTATTTTTATGTTTAAATAAATATTACTAAAAATATACTTTTGATTCAGTGGCGTGCCGTCGAGGGGGCTAGAGGAGGCTCAAGCTCACCCCCCCCCCCCCCGCCCTCGTTTTAACGGCGCCCTCGCGCCCCTACGGAGATTCGCTGCCTACTATGACCACATACTCTATAATAAAAGGAAAATAATTTACGGCGCCCCCTGGAGATTCACTTCCTACTATGACCACATATTCTCCAATAAAAGGAAAAAAATTTGGCGCCCCCAAATCATTGTGCCCCCTCCGCCTCTAAAGGCACGGCACGCCACTGATTTGATGGTGTTTGACAATAAATTTTTGTTTCTCGACCGTTTATTACAAAAAAATGCCTAAAAGGCCACTTACGCTTTTTGTTTAATTCACACGTTAATAGACAAAAGCAGGCGAATATCCCATATGTTATTCAAAAGAATCTGACGAAGGGGCGAACCTCCATTTAGTACCTATTTAGGGGTGATAGGGCATGACTTTTCAAATTCTATATATGTCTTTCGCAAGCATGTATCTTGACCTACCTTATACCATAATAGAGTAAAATAATAATAAACTACTTAAAGAAAGAGCGTGCTCCAAATAGGACCTATTTTCTTTAAACTGCTCTCCTGCAAAATTAGCAAATTGTCGCTTTAGCCCCTTGGTAAGATCAGCGACGGTATGAAACACAACAAAAGGCGTCTGATGGTGTGAATGGTGTCTTTTCCTCTTGATGAAGGTCAGTAGACCGTCTCCTGTTTCAAAGAAAATACACAATCAATTAGGCAAGTAGACCATAGGTTTCTTATTCTATATAATGCATATTTGAAAATAACATTTTAAAAAAATCCTCTTTACAATCTTTTTTTTGAAGAAATATATCTTTATTTTTCAATTCTTTTTTAGCGAAAGCTTTTGTGCTATAACTCTCCATCTTCCACCGGACTCGTGTGGGTTTGAAATGCGCGGATCGCGAGACACGGCCGCGGCACTCCTCACAGGTGACAGTTCCCCATTCAATTTTACAGAGATGTGTCTATAATTCCGCTCTTTCCAGTTTTCTTTGTCGATACAACAGCTCATTGAAATTTTAAATTTATTTTCCTACGTGCACATTGAATGTGTCTCTAACTCATATAGTTACCAGGATATTGAATGTCTTTTAAATGGTTTTGAAATATGAGTTTGTCGAACGTTGCTATTATACGAGTAGGTACATTACATACATAATACATACATTACATTATTTAATTTAGTTCCTTGTGAGTTAAAACTTTGTCCTGATTTTTATTTGACAGCTTGTCTTAATCATTAATCATATTTAAAGAAAAAAATTGGCTTATTTGAGTGGAATAATATGTTGCGCAATAAGTGTTGGAAACAGCACTTCTTACACGAGTGCAACAGTTTGATGAGTCACACGAGTGCAGAATGCAACGTACTTTTCGCACGTATTGCTTGCTGCTATACTTTTTCTACGACAGCACCTGCTCAATAAAACATGTCAACTAGGAAACTATAAAATAGTATATTATGATACAGAGTCAGTTAGTATCTTTTACCGAGCGAGCAATTTGTAGCAAAACGAGGCCCGTAGGGCCGAGTTTTGTAAATTTTCGAGATCGGTGAGCATTTACTAAGTATTATATACTATTTGTTGCATAATCATAGTTATCTTTACAAAAAAATACACAAACCGGTCTAATTGGTATGAAATATTGAGCGTTCGTAACATTATAATGGGTTATGCGGAGTTGCTATTGTCTGTGCAACGGTTCGTGATAAGTGTTGGTACTGTTGGTAGTGTCAATTTGAATTTGTCGATTCCGATTATTCAAGAAATTTTTGATACACCGTAACGGAATAAATCTAAATGTTGAGATGTTTGGGGAAGAAAGTATTAATGAAGCGGAAAAAGGAAGGACGGAGAGCCGGTTGTTAACAGCTAATTCCACTAAAATTATGTGACAGGTACGAACGTGCATATAAAGTTTTTAAAAACTGGCTACACGAGAAAAACAGTGTAATTAATAAGAACAGCTTACTGCCATATTTTGCAATGAAAAGTTTAAGTTTAAAAACTCCTGCAAGTTTGTGGGCTGAATATTCAATGCTAAGAACATCAATCTACTTGCACTTTTAACTTTAATTTAAATAAATAAGATCTATATTATGTGTTTTCTTTTTTTAGTCAATTTTTAGCTACAGATTCAGCACAACTTCTCTTACAGAACTAGTGCGGTAAGTTGCGCTTACCGGACTAGATACGGCTTGTATATTTTGGTTGCTAGGAAAAATAATAATCGTTCAGTAAAATCAAACATGATCGGGCAAAAAATATAATTTAATGATATCTAAGCTAGCTAAAAGATTGACTGTTTCGTCCTCAGTCATCCACGAAAATGCGTATAATTTTTTTTGAGAAACATTTCGAAAATTCATTTCTTTTTGGAAAAACATCTTCAAATACACGTTTTTTTAATATATCTACCGTTTTTCGAAAGGCGATTTCTTGAAATCATAATTTTGCGAAAATGCAGTGTAGAACACTGCAAATGTTTATTTAGATTTGCCCAGAGTCTTTTCCTAACTTTATTTTACTGGCATTTTTTAAAACTATTAGAGTTCAAAATTTAATTTGCAATAAAATTGAATTTCGAAAAATATGTGGTACACAATGTGCTTATCTAGCATTTTCTTATTTCATAATACAAAAGTACTTTATTCGAAAAGCTTATACTTTATTCGAAAAGCTTATACTGAACTATTACACAGGAATATTAAGAGAATTGAGAAGACAGTCAACGCATAATAGTTTATATCTTTAAAATAAAATTAAATTCGAAGATTAAAAAATGCTACAAAAGCTATGCAAAGTATAAACATTCCCTGTTAATACTAAAACGGCCGAAGGGGCGCTTGGCGGTGTTGCCGTATCCTTAATTTGATTCGCCACATTGCCCGCTACTTTCAGTTGTTTTCGTAGGATAACGTCAGGCGCCAAACTGAATCTTTTCAATTTGGTCGAATTTGAAACCTTAATACCCTGTTGATTGATTGATGTGCAATAATATTAACATATTTACTGAAAACGTGAAATGACAGAATCCATTGCGTTTTCCAGAAAATAAGGTATTCTGAAAAAATTGTATTTTTGAAAAAGTGTACTTTATAAAATTCAATTTTTCGAAAAAAAAAAGACTTTCTGTTTTTTAAAAATTTATAAGTTGTTAAAAAACAAGGCAATGAGTTTTTGCAAAAACAAAAATTTGTTTTATAAAATAAGTAATCCTACTGTGTAATATCAGAGGCGAGGAAAATTTATATATTTTCATTTAGTTCAGATTCGAATTGCTCGAATATACATAATTTTTTAATTTAAATATAGCAAGTGTTCTGAAAAAATTCGGAGTGGTTCGCAACAATTCTTTTTTCTTTAAATAAAAGCGGGGGGCCTAAGAAATTCCGACTCCAAATAAAGATTATTGGCGATATGCATAAATTCTTTAATTTAGAAAAATTCTTCGAAATTTTGTTTCCAAATTTTTCCAAAGGAATTTTGTTTGCATTTGTTAGAGAATACCCCGCATGAAATATTAAACACAAAAGTTGTGCGATTAATTTTTCAACATACACACACGTATATATATATATATATATATATATATATATATATATATATATATATATATATATATATATATATATATATATATATAAGCTAACCAGAATCGTTCATCTGCATCTGAGATGTGTGGTCATCTATATTTGTTGTTTGCGTAGGGTTCGTTTTATGATTATAGTGTAATTTGCATGTAATTATTTTTATTAAACAATGAAATTTCTTTAAAACTACCCAATAAGTACTGTATTCAAAATTGCCACTGCAAGTATCCCGAACAAACTCTTTTTTTATGTCCAAGAACAATTATTATTGAAATCAAAAGAAAGTAAAGCCAAGTTAATTAAAAATTTTACATAAATATTATTATTAGTATCGCCAAATTCAAGTAAGCATATTTTGCTATTTATTTATTTTTATGGTATAATAAATCCTAAGAAAAGTTAGATGACAAACAAGGTAATAATTTACCACTGTCAATGTATAGCGTAAGATAAATAAAAACATAAAGGTGTTTGGAGAAAAACCTTTAAGCTTTTACTCCTTTAATTTCTGCAGATGTACGCAGGCAGGATTTGTAGAAAATGAGCAGTAATCGTAAATAGAATAGGTTTCAGGTTCAGAAGTGTGTTTTACCCCCTAGTAGTAAAATTCCAACACGAAAAAAAGAGTAGTCTCATGAAAAAAAATTAAATAAAATTGACATGTTTTGGCGTTTTCCTTAAAACCTAGTAGTTTTTAAAATAGAAAATAACACTATACAGTGTAAAATTATTCCAAATAATTTAAACTATAAACTAATTTTCTCTCGTCTTCTCATGCTGAATAAGCGCTGAGAAGGAAAAGTTATTATTAGTTTAAGTTTTTACGATTCGAAGCGATAAAGATAAGAACGCTATTCTACCGGCTAATATTGATGTTCACTTTGTTGATAGCAAACGTTGAAAATATTGTGTTTTAGTGCTCTATTCTGAGCCATTTAGTATCACTACGTAATAAAAATAATAAAAGTAAACGTTTTAATACATTTTATAGCAAAATGTCGCGAAAATATGTGAATAATCCCGATAATTTTTGCTACATTTGTGGTGACGCGATATTTATTAAACAAAAGTGTTCTATATCGCCTACAATACAAAAAGCCTATTATTACTATTTTAACGATAAAGTAAAACACCAGGATAAAAGGTGGATTCCACACTTCTGCTGCAATACTGTGCCTGTGCTACATGTTTGAGAAATTGGCTGAGCGGCAAAAAACCATCATTTCGTTTCGCAGTGCCAATGCAGTGGCGGGAACCGACAAATCCATGGATTTATTATAATAAGGATTCGATATCCGTATACTGTGAGCGTGTCGAACGTGAGGCCTTATATTTTGTTGTTTGTTATTCTCTTGGAGGAGCTGTTTACGAACTACGACCATAGACAAGACTACGAATTACTACGTAATTGAATCAAGAATGGTAGTAGAAAGAGATAAAATACCATTGGAGTGTTGGAGCTCAGAAGTGTTGCTGTCTGTTATGGTTGTTTAGGAACACGGCTGAACCTCGGTCTGAACACTCGGTTACACGTACGTCTTTGTCTAATGAACTAGAAAAGAAAAAGTGCGACGTATAGATTTATATAGATTTATAAATGACTCGGAGCGACTTTAAATAAACACCTTTAGAAATAACATAACCTATAAATAATAAAACCTTTTTAACTTAAATTTATTATTATTTAGCAGAAAAATAAAATATTTTAGGGCTTTTATTACTTTTAGTAAATCTTGTGATGATGCTTCTAACGTATTTTTTGTACAAAAATACAAGGTAAAATAAGATGTGATCAATGTTTACAAATTCTGTTTACAGTGTCGTTTAGAATGGTTTGTTTTGGCTTCAAAGAATGTGAACTCATCCCGTATCCAGTCCTAATAAATCCATGGACAAATCACATAACTGATTGTTATTTCTGCTTGACAACTCATATATTTGGAAAAGGCAAGGGTGTTTCTAGAAAAAAGAAGACTGCCATAGTATATCCAAATATACCAACGGCTACTCGTCCTCTGCTGCACAGCAATCTTCACCCAATCCCGAAGAGTCCTAACATTGGCAACGACGAAGAAGATGAAAGCACAGATAGTTCACCATCAACTTTCTCAATGTCAGAATTCCAAGTACCTAGTATATCCTCACATCCACACAAGATAACGCAAGCTGAGTTAAACGATCTCGTAAGGGACTTAGAATTGCCAAAGAGCAAAGCAGAACTTCTAGGCTCGAGACTGCAACAGTGGAACCTTCTAGAAAGCGACGTGGCCGAAACTTCTTTCCGTACTAGACAAAAAGAGTTGATGCAAAATTTTGACATGGCTGAAACTTTAGTTTTTTGTAAAGATGTAACTGTCAGGGCAAGTGGAACGTTGCCATGTTGGCGGATTATTACTGGACTGTTTGTCGACATGTTCCAGAAGCAGAATATAAGAGAGCAGCGAAAAAACCACGTCGCCATTCCGCAAATGAGTAAAAAATCTATAATTTCTGTTAATTTTTGCAAAAAAATGGATTCTATTTTTTCTACAAAACTAAAACTAATTTTGAAATAATTTTATTATTATGATGTTTAGCACATAAAAATGAATAAAAAAAGTTACTTTACTCAATGAATACTTTTTCAATGTTAGAATTTGTAGACCAGTGTAATTTAATTTTTAGGCGTTCATTTTACCCTTTAGAGGGTGAGTTTTGCAATATCCTTTCTTAGTGCACGTCTGGGGTCTAAACTAAAGCTGTATGCAAAATTTCAGCTTTCTATTTTTGGTAGTTAGGGCTGGGCCTTTTGGCTTTGTATCTTTGGCAGTTAGGTCTTGGCCTTGATAAATCAGTTGTAAATGTATGCTTTTACCCCCTAGGGGTAAAATTCCAACACGAAAAAAGTAGTCTTATGAAAAAATGTAAAATAAAATTGACATGTTTTGGCGTTTCCCTTAAAACTTAGTAGTTTTTAAAATAAAAATAGTTTAATTTTTAGGGGTTGATTTTACCCCTTTAGAGGGTGAGATTTGCAATATCCTTGCTTAGTGGACGTCTGGGGTCTAAACTAAAGGTGTATGCAAAATTGCAGCTTTCTGTTTTTCGTAGTTAGGGCTAGGCTTTGATAAATCAGTGGTAGGGTTAAAATTCCAACACGAAAAGAAGTAGTCTTATGTAAAAAATAAAATAAAATTGACGTGTTTAGGCGTTTTTCTTAGAACTTAGTAATTTTTAAAATAAAAAATAATTTAATTTTTAGGGGTTGCTTCTACCCCCTTAGGGGGCGAGTTTTGAAATATACTTTCTTAGTGGACGTCTACGGCGTAAAAGAAAACTGTGTGCAAAATTTCAACTTTTTAGCAGTAGTAGTTTTGTCTGGGCGTTGATGAATGAGTAAGTCAGTGAGTCAATTTACTCTTTTATATATTAGTATAAGTATAGATATTGAAGATTGGCTTCGCGACTTTTTCCGCGGTATAACAATTTTACTCCATAACAAACTTTGAACCCGCCTTTCCCCCCCCCCCCCCCTTAGGGGTTGATTTATTAAAAACTGTAAAACAGGTGATTAAACATTTATTTTTAGAGTATTTTTATGAAATTTCCACTTAATGGGACCATCTAATATCGTTTCTCCATAGAAAGTTTGAACCACTATTTCACCCCCTTAGGGATTGAATTTAAAAAAAAACCTTCCTTATTGGATGCCCACATTATATAAGAAATCTCTGTGCAAAATTTCAAGTTTTTAGACCTAGCGTTGTGGGCTGTGCGTTGATATGTCCGTCAGTCAGTCAGTCAGTCAGTCAGTTTCTTCTTTTATAGAGATTATTAAAATTTTAACAGAAGAATTATTATTAAAACCGGTTTGAGAGTGAACAACCATTTTGAGCCCAAATGAATAAAATAACAGCTAGGAACACGCTATGATGGCGCCATCTGTCTGAGCTGGTAGGTACTTGTCTTCCCTATTGACACTGACAGCAGTGGAAATACGTTACCATGGAAAATTTTCTGTGAAATACGGTATGTTATGTAGTAATGTATGGACATGTAGTAAACTTATTAAAAAATTTGCGTTGAAAATTTCCTGTCTACAAACAACTTGAACGTTTTATTTCCCACAAAGTGTCCGAATCGTATTCCTTCATGTGTCAAAATTCACCTATACTTAGGTGAATTTTGACACATGAAGGAATTAAGGAAATAATCTTCAAAACGTCGCGTCGCGTCGAGTTTAATCAAATCACATTAAAACAAAAATGTTATATTTTTTAAAAAGCAATATTTCTTTATTCGTACCTATAGGGGGAGACAGGAGGGGGACAGAATGACTTTCGTTTCATGCGTACAAGAGTCCTGTTGCATCATTAGCAAAAATACAGGGTTTTATTGACAGATGACAGATCGATTGGTAAAATGTGTGTATCACATTACTCCTGAACTTATGGTTACATTTTTTGCATACATATTGTAATATTGACAATTTGCATATTTCGCAGATTTTATTTTATTGTTGAATGTGTATGCGTCTGCGACACCCAAGATTTCCGGATTATTCGGTAAAATTTAGCGACACCAAACTAAAATATCCACTTTGGGTCGCATTTAAGTCAGCAAATTTAAAAATCTCAATTGGGTCGTAAATAAATCCACAAAAGTAGTAATATTTATCAAAATCTGGGTTTTGGATAATTTATCCTCCACCGATTACACTTTACGTAGACTAAACATTTCAAAAGCCGTCGAACCTAAGAAATGGCTTGTTGGCAATATTCGACTATATTCGATGTCTTAGTAAGATCAGCTTAAACTGCACTTAAGCGATAGTACGTGGAGACAGAGTTATACAAACAGCATAAGGGGAAGCAAGAAAAATGTATAATCTAATGGGGACCGAAAGTAGGTGGGTGTAAGACGATATCGAGTCCGATAGTTGACTGATTTCTGAATCCCATTTTGTCGGTTTATTTTCTTTTCTTGGCGTGATGTGTGGTCAGAGAGGAAATTTTAATTACTTTGTTTGATTTGGTAAAATATGGGTTCTTTTTGGTATACCGGGTAAAGCAATTTTCAACGCTCATTACCTATTACTATTCGCTTAATTTACATTGCTCTTACTTAGTTCTTTACTATAAAAAAATAATTTCTGGTTGATGAAATTGACACATAATCATTGACTTTCAGCAAGGGGAGACTACACAATTCATTCATAACTACTAACTAGTTTTGTGTGTTGTTTCATACATTGTATGTAGGACAAAGAAAGAGCAGAAAGAGAACGCTACACATCCGACTTCGCGCACCCGCACCATGGATTTCCGAGCCGTCTCACAGTGCAGCAATCCGTGGAGAAAAATGTAAATATTGTCCCTTTATTATGGATTCAGTCATTTCGCGTTTTCAATAAATATGTTTATATTATTGCAGAATCACACAATCGAAACACACACACAAAAAAATTACGTCGGATGGACGGATAATACATAAAATATTAAGGTTTAAAATTCGGTAAAATTGAAAACAGTCAGTTTCCAGCTTGACGTCATTCCACGAAAAACAACTGAATGTAACGGGCAATGTGGTGAATCGAATAAAGGGTACGGCAAGACCGCCCTGATCCCCTGAAGGGGATAATGTTTTTGAAGTGTCATTTTGGCAAAGTTAAACGCAAAATTTTTGCAGCGGTGAAAACGCTTATCGCTCATCGTGGGAGTACGTCACCAGACGCCATCGTCCCGTTTTATAGTTTCGATCAGAATTTTTTCTAATCTTTTGGGGATAAGCTTTTCGATAAGCACTTTTGTATTACGAAATAAAAAAAATGGCTGGATAAGTCCATTACCAGCTAATAGGGTATTAATCATTTTAGTTAAGGGTTCTCAAGAAATCCTAATTAGAATTATCAGGTATCGTCTCAGTTGTATAGCTGTAAAGTAAGGGTAGCTTACAGGTGGTGCATTACCTATCTTATCAGTTGCAATGTTGCTTGATCTGTGGACAGTTGTATTTTGAAAGTGTTGTATTTGTGGTATTTTAGCAATACAGAACGGTAATACAGATATATTAACTTTATAAAAATATTATACATACTTATGATACGTACTTACATAATTATTTGATACTTCGAAACTTTAACCTATTGTATTTTGGAAGAGTATAAAATTTTATTCTTAGTAATTTTTTTTAAACTTCTGAACTTGTAAATACACGTTCGCAAATCTGTGCAAACTTTTAAAAATCAAAATTTTTTCAGGCTCCGGTCGACCTCTTACGAATGGTGACTGTTTCGAAGTCTGGGTGGCGATAACAGGTGACCAAATTTAGTATAGTAACACTATTAATTAGTAATTCGTATAGTGTCCTAAACACCGACGAACCTAAACTAGTAAATATTGTGAAATTCGTTTGTGCCGAATTGTGCCAGCTTGAAATCAAAGTAGATAAAGTGCTCGCGTTCGAAATCCTATTTTTTTAAAGAAGAAGATGTTTTTCTTGACCTCGAAAGTTTGTGTTCCCGAAGAGTTAACGGCTTCTGCTTACCAGTTCGAAAAACGAAGAAACATAAAGTAGAAACATTGATTGATGATAGTGTATGTAACGTTCTGACCACTACAAAGTCTTCTGGTACTACTGAAATAAATAGCTCACACAACTAAATTTATACCTGACTCCCAAAAATGTAAGTACGGATTTTGAACTTTGCATAGTTGGATTCGCTTTTTGAAATGTGGCTTAAAAACAACATATCCTCTTCCTTTTAAACAGTAGCGAGCTACCGCTGAATTTAAGGAATTAAAAAAACAAACCAGAAAACGAATTCAAGATGAGTTTAAAAAACAATTAAGGCTCAATATTAATAAAACGAATCAAGGATATGGTAGTTCCAATGACGGGAATACTGCCAGAAAGATTTTTGAGCAACATGAGGTAAGTGCCAATGTGGCATTAACGAGGAACTACTTAGTAAGTTTTACACACTTTCACATAAGACTTTTAAACTGTAAAGAAACGCTTAAATTTAACGATCTTGCTAGAAAAACTACGGACTTGTATCTCAAAAAGTATTCGTGGTATATTATGCCTATTAGTGTCCATAAAATACTTGTGCACGAGGTTACCTCTCAATTTAATACCAATTGGAGAAATGTCAGAATTGTTAAGAAGCTAGGCACAAAAAATTCGCAAAGAAAGATTAGGTAATACATACCACAGAACATTCCCGACTAAAATCAAATATTGATTTCCTTGATCATTATATCGGATCTCTTACTAGATTTTTATCCAAAAATAGTTAATAAAAAACAAAAACGGTTAGCTGTGAGTAATGACTAATGACAGTGCCATTAAAGAATACATTGCGTTTATAGAAGACACTAATCCTTTGTAGCATATAATATCACGACTACTCTTGAAGATAGCGAAGCAAGTGAAAGTAACTCAGAGACGGAATAAGAAACATATTGTAACTACATAATATATATTTGCTTTTCCTTGAATTAGGTTCCTATACATATATTCTATTTTTTTTTATCTTCTGACAGCCCACGAAGACCGAAGTCTAAGTACTATGTACCGTGGGTGTACTGGGGAATCGACTCACACGTACCAACTCGGCCGTTGGAAGCCCCCCCTATTAATTAAATATTACAGTTGACAATAGCATTTATTTTACAGTTGATAATATTATTTATTTTAAGTATCATTTCCACTATGTTATTTCGGACGCATAAGTTTAAATCCATTTTTTGTAATCTTACAATAGAAAATAAATATGTTTTGTTTTCAATATAGACTAATAGGCGACAAATTTGTGGTAAATAAATTATATAATATTAATTTGTTTCAGAGTTCTGATTTTTGTCCCAATTCCCCATAAGATCGCCCCACTGTGGCGTTGTATTCCACCTCGCAAACCTGTGAAAGGCAGTTTCTGATGAAAAGAACCCATTTCTCCACACACTTGGCATTGACGCACCATTTCTCAAAGTTAATGGAAAACCCCCTTTTGAGAAAAACCAAAAATCACTTAATGTTTCACTGTATATATATTCCGGCCTATCAAAAACGTTACGCACAAAATACTACGCCTTATTTAAGTCCTAAATGAACGAGACTACGGCACGTGCTAGGGAGAAAAAGCAACGTTGCCACTATCAGTCTAAATTTCGTCACCATGCAAAGAAAATAAATTACTTAACATTAATTATCACGAAAAATACTGGTATATTGGTATAGTTTAGTAACCCTTGGTCATATGCTTTAACCTGTAGTATTTACGATTGCTGCTATTAACCTACAGTAATTGCGGTATTTTAGTATAGTTTATCAGTCTGAAAATATGACATAGAACTAAAAGCCTGGCAACAGCCGTTGACAAAGAGTGGGTGGGAGATCATATAGTTGGCCAGATTAAGAGTAACCCTGGAATCTCTGAATGCTTTACAATGTAAATAATGGCATCTGCGCCTTATTTCTAAATCTACGAAAAAATAATCTCGATACCTAGCAAATCGCAGAAGTAATAAAATAAATCATATATTTTAATGACGACTTAGCACAGGATAAAAAACCTGATCAACGATAAGATCTAAATGTAAACCAGTCCTAGGTGTTTTTTACTGAATCCCGGGAGAAATCTCTAGTGTGAGCAAGGAAAATCATCAAAAATCTATTATTTCCAAAAAAGGGTTAACATATTTCGAACAACTCCGTCGATCAAAAAAAAAAAAAATACGTTAAATGCAAACTCCACTTCATAATTGCCAAAAAAACTTTAATCAATCAAAAATTTTTACGCCAAATCACTTTCTGCAAAAATTCTCACAGTATACATCGCAATCGCCCTAACTTTTTAAACAATCAAAGTAAAGAAATAAAAAACGATTAAAAGTAAAAATTCATCAATCACTTTGGACTTTCGAAAAAACGGAAAAAATGGTAGAGAAAAGTGAAAGGTTTTTAAAAAGAGGTGTAGTTTCGTGTGCCACATGGTTAGGTTCTCTAAAGAAGGGTATATCCTGTTTCCGAAGGTATATACACAGGTGGTTGTGATGACGTTTTATAAGGGTGAGTATGAGTTAGATTAGGTAACTTTTAAGACGGGTGCAAATGTAGGGTATTGAACTTGCAAAGCGCTAATGAAACTAAAAGATTATTTACAATTTTCTTTTTAAGAATTTTAAATATGAAAAAGTTAAATCAAACCCAATCAAACAAATTTGTAATTAGATTTTTTACAGTCGGTACCTAAAAATATTGGAAGGGTGGATTTACGAACTACGAAAAATGAAATTTCGAGAGTATGTTTTTTCTAAAATAGGATTTTTAGGACCGCATTTTGAAGACAGAGTTTTTGGAAGACTGAATTTTGAACTCTAATACATAACGTTCAGATTCATTAAAAAGGTTTATTTATGATTTAAAAGTACTGGTTAAGTTAAGATCGTCTAGTTGGCCAGTTAGGATTTGTTATGTTCTTGTCCTGTCATTGTTAATAAGATAAGTCGTCATTAAGAACTTATAAGATATTCTAATATTTCAGCGATTCGCTTGGTTTCCAAATGATTTTTTCTTGGAGTGTGTTGCTATAGAAGGAATATAGTTCTATTATTGTGGAAAGTACATACTAAAATTGCCCTTTTCTTTATTAATTTGAGCAAAACTCGGAAACAAATTTATAGTATACACTTATTAGTTGTCCTATTCTTACACTTGTCAGTTTATAACTTTTGGTTGTCAAATTAGACCGGTCTAGCGTTGGAGAATCTAGCCGATAGTTTAGAAAATTTTAATTAAAAAAAAAATGA
Source organism: Philopedon plagiatum (assembly GCA_963971165.1). NCBI lineage: Eukaryota > Metazoa > Arthropoda > Insecta > Coleoptera > Curculionidae > Philopedon > Philopedon plagiatum. The sequence continues at coordinate 79,688,157 of OZ020193.1, forward strand.
TCCCGAGCCAATCTTAACAAACCTGAGCTGTACTACCAAGGGCTACTGGATAGAGTTGGGGCGGGATGACCCTTAAGTAATAGTTCCTGTTTCAAAAATATAACTTACACAAAATAATATACAGGGTGTCCGAAAAGTTTTAGTATGGGCAAATATATTTGCTATTAGTAAAGATAGAGACACCAAATTTTAAGCGTGTCTTATTTATTACTAATAAATTTACTTTTTTATGTAATTTAACTTCTTTAACCCCCTTGAGGGGTGACTCTAAGGAGTTGAGGTCAAAATTTTTAAAAGCAACCCTATGCCGTGTGGTACCTCATTCTAAAGGTCTTCAAAAAACAACATTTTACCGTACATCCGAGGTCCGTATCTTAGTTCGTTTTAAAAAATTAAAAGCGTGAAAAAAATTAAAAATTTAAATACCTTTATTTCTTTTATTACTTTTAAAGTTGTTCGAAATGACCACCATGAACTTCTTGGAGGTAATAAAGTCGATTTGGGAATTCACTTCCCACATTTTCGAGTATGGCAGGTGTTACTTCTTGGCAGAGTTCCAAAATCGAGTTTATTAGTGCCAAGAAGTTCGTGCTGGTCATTTTGAACAACTTTTGAAGTAATAAGAAGAAGTAAACGTACTTAAAATTTTATTTTTTTCACGATTTTTAATTTTTATAGGCTTGCCATTTAAAAGCGAATTACGTACCTCGGGTTTCCGGTAGAATTTTTGTTTTTTGAAGACCTTTAAAATGAAGTACCACAGAGCATAGGGTTGCATTTAAAAAATTTTACCTCAACTCCCTAGCGTCACCTCTCAAAGGGGTTGAAAAAGTTAAATTACATAAAAAAGTAGATTTATTAACCAATATAAGATACACCTAAAATTTTGTGTCCCTATCTTTACTAATAGCAAAGATATTTTTTTATTATTAAAGACTTTTCGGACACCCTATATGTATAATTAATTAAAGTATAAAGGGTTCTTATGACTGACATTAAAAAGCCCTGAAGTTGATCAAATGTTAAATGTAAAATAGATTGCGTATACAAATCTTCTGCCTTTATGTGTCTTAGGGGGAATAATTACCCCAATTACCCCCTCCCTGCAAAGACACCCTTGTAGCCTGCACGTATTCGCAATTTTTTTGGTTTGGTCCGGTTTGCTCGAGCATTTTTTTCTTTTTTTAATCAACATTTCTTACGATATTAAACTTTGATACCTATCTATATAAAAATCGTCAGGTTCACTGTTTATTTTTTTAATTAACTTTTGTTTATTTATATTTAATACACATACAAAACTCTAAACCGTATAATGTCATAATATGCATAATGCAATACAAAATTTCTAAAATAAGTATCATTAAAACTATTACAGTTTTTTAACGTTTATAAGCAATTTTCCAATCGGACAACATACTCAGCGTTTTTGAAAATATGTCAGTAGGGAAATGAAACACAAACATAATGGGAAATTCTACATAATGTATGATATTTGTGTCGGTAAGAATTTTTTTTAAATTAATTTATATGAAGACGTCTACAGCTGTTAGTAACTGACAACTCAAATTCTCGGATAAGCATTGCGCTTTTTCGAGAATACATTTGTTCGAAAAATACTTTTTTAAATATGTTACCGCTAATATCCAAAATAGGTTATTTCGATCAGAACTAAGTATTTTAGGAATCATGGATACTTAATTACTAAAATTTTTATAGAGTTAATATCGATATAAATCAAACATATTAGGAATTATGGGCAATTGCTTAAATGTTTAGTAATTCTAATTATGCATATGAACAGAAAGATTTAGGTAATACTGATAATAACGAAAAACGTTGACTAAATAATGCATGTACGTTATTCTGCATTTTACCTAAGTATTTTTGGATGTTATGCATATTTACGTTAGCACATTATGAAAGCTATAAACAAACAAAAATTTATTCAAAACTTTTAACTAGAGTTTTAAAAACAATATATTTTATTAGTATTAAGAATACTTTATAAATCGACACTTTAAACAAGGCGAAGCTAATCCAACATAAAGTTAAAATTAAATCATATTCTTCTTTAAATAGAATGTTTAATCAAGAGTTTGTTCTTCCTTTTAACTTCTTGACTTCACTAATAAATTTTAATTTAACATTTTCTGTATGTATCTTTGGCAGTCATTTTTTTTATTATTTAAATATTTTATATTATTTGGGTACATTAAAGAAACCACAAGAAATTTACGTATTTACACACGACACACATAACCTATATTTTTATTTTTGTTCCTCTGACGTCAACGCTGACGTACGACAATTTGGCAAAAACTGAGATTTGATTATTCATAATATGCATATTAACTAAAGGACTTCTAGTTAATATGCCTATTTCCTGTTCTAATGTCGGTTGTTAGTTTGTTATCGATATTTACTTGAATTCTTGGGTAGTATTTTAACATTTTAGTAATTGCGTGTAGCTCCTAATATTTTGGTTCAAGGGCGTATCCAGCTCACAATGGAAGGGGGGCAGCTTTCTGAACCCAACCTCTTTCATTGGGAGGGGGGTTGCTTAGGTTTGCTTAGGGGGGAGGGTGCCATGCAATATTACGCAATAACAAAAGGAAGAACACTATTTATTTAGAAAAAAAATCACGCTCATATTATGTACGATGATGTATCGTGAAGTGAAAGGAGCAGTGTTGCCAGAGTTATCTCGGCTATTTAAGCGAGAACAGACAGTTTTTTGTGATAAAAGGGCGATAGATGTCGAATGGCTTTCTTTTGAATATACAGGGTGTCCGAAAAGTCTTAGTATGAGCAAATATATTTTCTATTAGTAAAGATAGACCCCAAACTTTAGGTGTATCTTAGTGGTTTCCTTTAAAATGAGGTACCATACGGCATATAGGGTTGCTTGGGCCAGCCCAGCGCGGCGCGCGAGCCTAAAACTATGCCATTTTAAACTCATGATCTCGCAATGAAAACGTCATTAAAAAAATTACTGAAATATAGTTTTTGATGTATTTTTCCTCAACTTTCCGATGGTGTAATTTGTTTTTCAAAATTCCTTAACCTCAAAAAATCACTAAACGTGCTGTATCTCTAAAAACGCCATTTTTATCTTTTTTTTAATACGCTAAATCAGGATTTTTTACGTCCAAAAGATATTTTTCAAAGAGGACTTTTTTGTTTACGCGAAATCAATCGCAAAACATAGCTCGGCACAGAATTTATACAATCACAGAGCCTGGCCCACGTGTCGCTGCCTCGCCGCACGGTGGATAGGCTCGCCGCGCTGTTTCTCAAATATTTCCTCGAAAATAACAAAAAAGTCCTCTCTAGGAAAAAACTTTTTCGACGTAAAAAATCCTGATCTTTTGATATAGCGTATTAAAAAAACATAAAAATAGCGTTTTTCGAGTTACAGCACGTTTAGTGTTTTTTTGGGGTTAAAGAAGCGGAATCTTGAAAAACAAATTACACTATCGGAAAGCTGAGGTTGCCCATGTTTTTGTAATTAGTTTCCTTTAAATGTTGATATACCAAATTACCATCATTAATTAATTTTTCAGAAATTTGTTGTTTATTTTTTTCTGTCTTAATTTAATTTTTTCCAACTTGGAAGGGGGGCAGTAGCCTCCCCTGACCCCCCTGAATACGCCCTTGTTTTGGTAAATATTGATATTGACTAAAGATTTCAGTAATTATCCATAATTCCTAGAACGCTTAGTTCTTATCCATAATATCGTATTTTGGATATTAGCGGTAACATATACATACAATTTTTTGAAAGACGCTTTTTCGAAAATACAGGGTAACCCCCTTGAGGGGTCCGCCAATAGTTGAGATCGAAAATTTTAAATCCAACCATGTGCCGTATGGAACCTCATTTTCAAAAAAGAAACATTTTACTGCCAACTCGAGGTCCGTGTTTTAATATGTTTTTACATGGCAAGCCTTTAAAAATTAAAAATTGTGAAAAAAAGTCAAAGAATGACCATCAAACTTCTTGACAGTAATAAAGTCGATTTTGGAACTCACATCTCACATTTTGGAGAATGGCCGGTGTTACTTTTTGGCAGAGTTCTAAAATCGACTTTATTACTGCCAAGAAGCTCATGATGGTCATTTTGAACAACTTTTAAAGTAATAAGAGAAATAAAGGTAAGTAATTTTGAATTTTTTTCGCGATTTTTACTTTTTATAGGCTTACCATTTACAAACGAATAAAGATACGGACTTCGGGTTTGAGGTAAAATATTTATTTTCTGATGACCTTTAAAGTGAGGTACAACACGACATAGGGTTGCATTTAAAATTTTTGACCTCAATTTTCATAGTTTACTAATAGCAAAGACTTTTCGGACACCCTGTATAAATTCTTCTTTTGAAGTTTTGAAATAATTCTGACTTTTGTCAGCCCTGGGGCAGTTCTTCAGTTCTCACTTAAAATTATTCTTAAAAATGTATCAGTTACAGAAAGGACTTTCACACGCCCCTTTTGCAAACCCCCCACACTTTTATTACATACCATACAATAATATTTAATTCCATTTTTAAAATGCAAAATTATACGCAACTTGCTGGCCATTTGGTTTCAACCAGAGCCATTAATCAAAAAACAACAACAACAATATACGCAACTTTAAAAAGGCCTCTCAATCCCCATGCAACGTCATTTAACAAAAAACAAAATTAATACCGAATATCGTACGTATACCAGTTTTTAAATTATGCACGTGGGAATCAAAATTCACCTTTACGAAACTGAAAAAACATAATACGACTTAGTTTTTTGATCCGATTTAAATTTCAATATATGTACATACCTGTTTAAAAATCTGAATTTGCATATTTCTATAAAGAGTTTTATTTTGTGAATTGTGAATGTGTGTGTGACCAAATGTTCGGTAATGTGATCTTGTTGTTTTTTAGACAAATAATGTTCTTACATTACAACAGTCATTGTAAATTCATTTGTGACTAATCGTGCAAAAATAGCTTTATTCAAAATGTACATTCAATAAAATTATATAGTTTTATTTATGAAAACATACAAGGATGGGCGGATTTACGGGAGCGCACCCCCCCCCCCCCCCCCCCCTAAAGCATTGTACAAAAGGATTTCAATTTTAAAAATAAATATTGTTATATTTAAAAATGTTATCCATTCCTACATATTATTCTACAAAATATGATAAACAACAACAAACATGTAAGGTCTTTGAAATAAATTATACTCATATTAAGGTGCCTTACATCCCGTTTTTACTTTATTTTATTATCTATTTTTTTATTTTTTTTTAAATATCTACAACTATTTATTGTTTTTTTGTCTCCTTTTTCCCTTTTTTATTTTAGTTTTTCGTTTTCTATTTTTTTTTTTCTTTTTATATTTAGTTTTTATAATTCTACTTTAATATCTATAATAAATTTATACAATGCCTTATAGGTACAGTTTTACATCATAAATAATGTGAGTTCGATTAAATGGTTGATTTACTATTTCTCTTAGATCGTCAAATAACAGGGGTAAATAAAATGATTCTGTAGGTTACATTATAATGTGTTCCAAGTCACCTCACCACAGTCACAGTACTCGCTTAGACATATGCCTATTCTTATCTAATGTTTTGAATACAATGCATGAGAAATTCAGACTCTGGAGACTATTGTAACAAAGCTACGATTTGATATTGTGTTGAAAAGCGAAATTTAGGGATCCATAAACTTTGAAAAATGGTGCGTCAGTGTCAAGTGCGTGGAAAGATGGATTCTTTTCACTCAAAACTGTCTTGTCACAGGTTTGCTCGGTGGAATGCAGACGGCCCGGAAAACTATTACGGTGGTGCGAAGTCGGAGTTATAGCTTTCGTTCCTTGTCCTATACACGCAGAATGTATGAAACAAAACAAAATGCTAGTTATGAATGATCGGTTCCGCCTCCTCTTCCTGAAGGTCAATGTATAATACGACTATGTCTGTGACTATGTAATAAAAAAATACAAGCTTTTTTGGCTTTAGATTTACATCCTCAGATTTTTTTGTGAAAGAAACGTCTTTTTCGCGAGATGCTTTTTCGAAAACGGATCTACGAAATCTTTCGTAAATCTTTTTTCGAAAAGACATACCATTTCGAAAGTAGTATTTTCTTAATGAATGGTTAGGTTGAGTTAATTTGCAAAAATAGGTATATTTTCCATAAATATATTTTTTCGAGAACAGTATGAAAATTGAATAATGGTGATTGATGATGTTAATGAGAAACACGAAAAAAGATCCTGGACAAAACTAAACGAGTCTTTTTTAAGTTTGATCAGGTTTCCTTACGTTTGCTAAGTTAAGTTTCGTAAATTAGGTACTTTTCGAAAAAGCGTTTCTTGAAAAAAATAATATTCAAAAAGTGTTTTTCGGCAAAATTTGATTTTGAAAAAAATTACTTTTGAGAAAGATGTTTTCTGAAAAAATGTATTTTCGTGCATGGGTTTGGGTTTACTGTGACTAACAATTGCTAAAAATGTCCACGGTAACGAATCACCAGACTGAAAAAAGGCTATTTTCTTAAGAAAAATAATTTCTTGTTTTAGCTAATTTCATAAATTTAGATATTTTTGTTCTGTTTAGAATAATTTTTGTCATTTTAAGATTTTTTGAAATTTGGAAAATCAAAGAATACAAAAATACAATAATTTTTAATAATTTACTATTGAAAGTGTCAAAAACCCAAAAAAACTATCCTAAAAAACATTTTTCCGTCGCAAACATACAGATGTTAATCACCGCAAAAAATATTTGACAAATTATAGGAACAAACAAAATTCATATTTATATTATAACATATTTTCGGAAGACTTATAGGTATATATTTTAATAAGAATATGCCTCTGAATAGAAATTATTATCTTAATTATTAGGCATAGTTTTATTTTATAAAATTATTTACCGTTTTTTTTTTCACGTAAATAGCGAACGAAAGTGGCAGGCAATTTACCAATATCTATTATTTTAAATTAATTTATTCCTTTATTTACATGATTATTTTAAATCATATACTTTAAAATTTGTATTATAAGCAGGAGGCAAAGTATATTGCCAATAGAATTTATATAAAATCGTCTATAACTAACGTAAAATCTATATTGCGCGTATAAATTTCAAAAATAACTCACAGCGTGACGTCATGCGCGAACCCGGACGAATTTGACACGGTTTGGTATCATATCTTCCTTTTATGGTATCATGTTCAAGCCCTAGGCTCAAGCTAACTTGGGCCCCCCTTTTAACTCATCTTATTTGCGAAAATTCTACTTAATAAAAGTTTCATTTTGATTTTATTAAAAAAATTAGTTACAAAAGACATATTATGTACATAACAAAAATTGTTTATGTAAATGGTCCATTTCGAGATTAGACTTATCTTTATTTAAATTTAATAAAATGGGTAAATATACCTTGGGCATTAATTTCTAAGGTATTTGGTATATCGGTGAGTTCAAATTCAACCCGCGACGGACCACTACCTTCATTTGGTTTTTTAAAGAAAATGTCTATTTTTGGGAACTTTTCCAAAGCTTCGGTCCCCTTAAAAAATAAAAGTCATTAAAGAAATACACAGTAAACCTATTCTTTGTACATTTAAATTTTAATGGTCTGTCGATAAAAAAAGGCAGAAAATGCCTGGGCAAACCTGGCCAACCCCAAGAAATAGCCAATAAGGGCATTTTTGAGAAACGTTAATTTTTTACATCTTGTTTTTTACCTTTTCATACTAAGTAAAGTTGACACACATTTTCTGACATTTAAAAACTTAATTTCCACGGTTTTAAATGCATTTTTAGGTATTTTTTAAAGCTTCTTTGGCATATCTGGCAAATAATACAATCTTAAGACTCTGAAATTTACCTATGCAAGTTTAATCTCTGTACTTCGAATAGAACAGGGCCTCAGATGGGGTTAAAAATTTAATATGAGCAAACCCTAAAGTTCGCTTTAAAAAGATGCACTGTATCTGTGTACATTAGTAAATATACAAAGCTAAGATTGCCTCAAAGTGAGTAAATTTGCTTTATATCAAATATTTCCTTTTCTTTTTTCGTATATTCACATAACTACATAATCGACGACAATAACGCAGTACAGCTGACTACACAGGTAACTCCCTCCCTTGCGCCCTTCGGCCAAACATTTTTTAAAGGTTTTTTATTTAAAACACCATATCGCAAGGGTTGTATAGACATGTGTAGGGAAAATACGAGAAACCCGATAGCTATGCTAGAATCACTAATGATCGAAAATGATTGATTGTTAAAAAGATGGATTAATTTTTGATATTTTCAATGCGAGTATTTGGAATTCAAGTGTAAAATTTTTAATTTTTGTGGGAATCACGAAACGTACGATATGAGAAAGTTTTTTTAGGATTATTAATCTTTTTTTGGCTGTGGTAAAGGGTAAGAAAATACGTTAAGTGTTAACGGATTTTTATACAGGAATATAAATTATACTGTTTATTATATACTTGTTACTATTATTTTGTCTTTTTGAATACGGTTGTTGCTCAATTATTTTCTATAAAAGAAACATGATTTTTCACGGTGGACACCCCGAACATAAAAATATTGTTTAAAAACTGCCAAAAAATATTTATTAAATGTTATAATTATAATTCAAGTATTGACGTCACAGATAATCTAGTAGTCTGCCTCTGTAGTAGTCGCAGTTGATTGTGAGTTGTTTTCCTTAGGGCCACTTCTTGTTAAGTTACGAGGTCAAGCTGAGATGATGAGTTAGATAGGGAATTCTTAGACGCCCACGATTTATGTTGTATTATTTGTAATTTTTTAGAACCATTTGTATTTCTCTTAGCTGCTACCCGTGGCTTTGGTAGTGCATAATTATAATTGTTATTATTGCCACACTAAGAGACTATCTTATCCTATAACTATGTCCCATGTGTGTTTCCAGATTAATGGCTCTGGTTGAAACCAAATGGCCAGCTCTCTTTAGTATCTGCCTGCCTTATTCGCCAAATTTAAACTATCGCATTTTTAATAATTAAGAATAGTGCGTCAAGATGTGAAGAATAAGGAATATGCACATTTTTTTTTTATTGCATAAATCGTTTAAGGAGGTCATTACAACCCCAAAACTGCTATTTTGAGGAAAATTACTGCGTTAATTTAGCTAAACAAAAATTTTACTTTTCGGTATAATTTATTACAATTTCAAAAGGAGCCATTTGCCGGCTCAAAAAAGTTACGTCACAAGGATAAGTGGCAATCTACATGTTAACGTAAAGCTGAACCGAGGGCTGCCTACCTACAAACGTCTAGAAAATCAAGAATTTCTGTGATAGTCCGAAAGCAAGTCAGTATTTTCTCGAATGATTGTACCTCTATCCTCTATCAATTGATTTACCAAACTGATTGTTAATATTGTAAAGTTATATGCTTAGGAATAGAAAAATGTCAGTCGACAAGACCTAAAGTCAAAAAGGTGATTTTTTTAAAATAATTATAGAACATTTTTCTGGGAGAGGAAACACAAGATGATTACCGACTCTCGGACTAAGACAAGAAGACAGCTGACAGCTACAGTACAGAGTTATATTGAGACCGGCATTAGTTTCCCAGCTGATTTAGTTGTTTATGCTGGTAGCGGTTGTGTTTTTATTACAGTGCTATTTGTGTATAATTCTTTTCATTAAACGTTAAAATGTATTAAAAATATAAACTACAAATATTGTAGTATGCCAATGTGCAAAAGTATCACTGTGTGTGCACTGCAAACCTCCTTTTTCATGTGCCCAAAAAACCGATGTCGAAGAAAGTACCTACTGCAAATTTAATCAAAAATTTTACATTAAGAGGTATCTGTAAAGGTTAGTATCGCTAAATTCAAGTAACCATATGTTGCTGTACATTTATTTTTATAGTATAATAAACAATAAGTGCTTTTAACTAAATTGTAAAGGCAAATCCACCAGCACTAACTTCCAGCCAATTTTCCGATTTTCTTTGCACAAATTCCGTTTTGGTCATTTATAACCAGTCTGTTTAATAAAGAAAAGTTTTCTATCGACTAAATATTCTAGTCTTTGGGAAAAACTCAAGAAAATGGATTTACACTGAAATTTACATTACACTAGCCGTGACTAGCCATTATAAAACGTTGACGTAATAAAAAAAGTGACGTCACAAACAAAAGAAGTCCGTTTTACGAGATGTTGGATTTTGCAGGAAAATTTGCAAAATAAAACCTTGTTTTTTGTTAATAAAACCCAAAATAAAGAGATAACAGCAACTGCCATAAACATTTAATTTATGTAGAGAATACAAAAAAAAATATTTCAGGATTTCTTGGATTACATGCATATTCCCTATTGAACAATTGTCCGGATACAGTCGTGGACAAAGAAATCGTACAATTTTTTTTTCGAAAAAGCATTAAAGAATAAAGGATATAGTTCTGAATCAAACTTTAATAAACCAAATCCAAGAAAGGTAAATATGTGCAAGATTTGCTCAGGTTTGGTTAGATTTGCTCAGGATTTCTTTTGTCCATATTTTCTAAACCTGATGGTTTAAATTAGGGCTGTCCAAAACACTGGCCGCGGTCCGCATATGGCCCGCGGCGGCTTATTTTCATGCAACCCTCTACTTTTACCTACTCTTCATTTAACTTACTTTCACCTACTATTCATTTGCCTAAATTAACTAATTCTCCCTTCTCACTGATTCACAATTTTTGACTTGTTTTCTCTCTCAAGATGGATGTTGTTCCTGGTAGATCTTTGGTCGCTGATTACAAATCTGACCGTACAATTTTCGTATCATGTCAAGTTTTTGAGAAAAATGAAGAAGAATAGGCATCACTACTTGTTGAAGAAATCCACCGAATTGCATTATTCAGCCCCCTCCAAGAGGAATCAGCCCCCCCTCCCCAACACAAAATCCTGGGGACGCCCATGAAGGGAACTACTTGCTCCTAAAGCTTATTATCAAATGCAGGATTTCTACATGGAAATTTTTGAGTAATGAGTGGTTCTGATAGGCAGAAATGGTGGACTTTTTGTTTTTTCGGCGGTTATACTCATTTTAATTTGTTTAATTTGCCAATATTTATTACAAATGACATACGGTCCTTTTATTAATAATACTATTATTTTGTCCCGTACATAGATGTTGTTTTTCTTTTATCCTTCGACATATTATTTGTTGTTGTTTGTAGGATATATTGTTCTGTAGGGTATTTTTACATTTCAGTTATTTTTCTCAGATAATAAAACACACAGTCCTGACGAGAACTTGGCCTGATTTTTTAAATGTATGTTTTTGGTGAGATTTCATAACTTTTTGTTCAGATACCAAGTGATATTATTTATTATTAGTATATGTGTATACTCCAAGCAAACATTTTTAATAATGGCTTTTTGTCCTTGTATCTCTGTTTGTTGCGATTATCATAAATTAGAAGTAATTGAAAATAAATAAGAAATTTAAAAAAAAAAACGGTTTCCGCCCGGGATCGAACCGGAGACCTTCCGCGTGTTGGGCGGATGTGATAACTACTGCGCTACGTACACCCGTAACTTTCTAAAGGAGAAGTCGTTACCTATTTCGTGTCGGAATCCGCCATGTTGGAATTTTATTGATTTTTGGTTTTTGTCGTAATTATCACGTTAAACACTATTTATGTTCCAAATTTCAAAGCCCTACCTCGATTGGAAGCATCCTAGATTTATGATGATCTATCAGTCAGTCAGTGAGTGTCCGAAATTGTGATTTTTGGAAACTATTCCACCTAGACCAATGAAATTTGAAATACTGCTTCTTTTTGGTAACCTTAACCGCCCTGAAAAAATTTAGTCCTATAACTCAACTAGCATCGAGGATAGAGGGGTGTCGAAAAGTGCTGGAAATGGTTCGTGTAAATATTGCACAGTGCGCGTGCATGGTTTTGCGAGAATTTGACCTGGCGCACTCTGTGCGCTTTGATATTTTTATAAAGTTAACATACCTCTATTAACGTTCTCCATTGCTCAAATACCACAAATACAACATTTTCAAAATACAACAGCTCAAGCAAAATTGCAACTGATAAAATAGGTAACAAATCTGTAAATTACCCTTACTTCACAGGCATAACATAAAACTGAGACGATACCTGATAATTCTAATTAGGATTTCTTGAAAACCCTTAACTGGAATGTGCATTACCCTATTAGCTGGTAATTAGGTATACATCTATAATAAAGGTTCAATATTTACATTTTTGTCCACGGGTCGCTGCACGGTGCGACAGTGTAAAGCCGAATGCTTAGCGTTCTCTCTCTCTCTCCTGTTTGTTTCTCCTACATACGCACAATGTATGAAACAAAACAAAAAACTAGTTATGAGTTAAAATGCAGTCGTCTTCTCATGCTAAAGGTCGACGGTTTAAATTTAAATCTTCCAGTTGATCAATTAAGTTTTGACAAGTTTTTGTCCTCTTATTGTTCTTACGTCGTCATTAAAGAGTTATTATATTTATTCTTATTTCTTATTATTTCTGCGATTTGCTCAGGTTTCAAAATAATTTTCATCTGTGGAAAGAACAAACTTAAATTGCCACCCTTTCCCTATAAGTTTGTGAAAAAAATCATAAAATAAATTTATAGTTAACAAAACTTAATCGTCTTATTCTTACACTTGTCCTCTTGTCCATTTAAATCCTTAATTCTCAAATTTTCGAAGGACGGTTTTCCTAAGAAAGAAATTTTCGAAAATGCTATATAGAATATCGTACTTGCCCAAATTTAATGCGTGCAGAATATATTGTTGGGTTTCTTTCATTCCATTAAAGTTTAATTTTCCAAAAATTGTACTTTTAATAATTCAAAGTTTCAAGAAATATTTGCGACAAATTGTTTTCTTTAACTTTTTTATAGATCCCTATTTGGTCCCATCCTCACGGTAATTTTAGCGGACAAAATACCGCCCTATCGCGTTTGCCCCCTAACCACACTGTCATTCTGAATACGGTAATTTACCGGCTAAAAACAATTTCTCGAAAATAATGATTTTATTTAAAAGCAATAACAAAAAGCAGCCAATAATAATGGAATTCCACCGTCGTCGCGCGGCAACGAAACTCGTTTGAATAACTTGGCCCAAAACCAATAAAACACTCTTGATTTAGTGCCCCGTGACTTTTACTACGCCTGTTAAAACTCTTACCCCCGCGAAAATTAACTCTCTTCTTTTCAATTTTTTTCACGTGAAATAATTTCTTCTCGCCTTATTTGAATAAAGGCGAGTTCGGTGTTGCCAGGTTTCTTTTGCTCGTTTTGCTTTTACCACAAGAGCTTGTGTAAATCGAGCATTTTTCTTTAAACATTCTTCATAGGGTTCATTAAAAAGGTTTAAGATTTAGTACTGGTTTAAATTAAGATCTTCTAGTTGATCAGTTAGGTTGTGATAGGTTTTTGTCCTGTCAATGTTAATCAGTCGTCATTAAAAACTTTTGTGATATTAATATTTCAGCGATTTGCTTGGTTTCCAAATAATTTTCTCTTGGAACGTGTTACTTAATGAATCTAGTTCTATTGTTGTGAAAACTACGTACTAAAATTGCCATTTTCTCTTTATAAATTTCGTAAAAAACTCTGAAACAAATTTATAGTATAAAATTTGGTTGTCCTATTCCTGCACTTGTCATATGTCAGTTTAAAACTTTTCTTTGACACATTAGATCAGTCTAGCGTTAGAGAATCTGGCTGTTTGTTTTCATTCGAGAAAACACAAAATTTTGTAATTCTAAAAATCTTACGGCCAGAATCTCCAACGCTGGTCCGGTCTAATTTGACTACCAAAAGTTTTAAACTGACAAAGAATAAGACAATTAACTTTTATAGTTTGAATTTCTTCCCGAAATTTTTTGCAAATTTATAAAGAAAATGGCAGTTTTAGTACGTACTTTTGACAATAATAGAACTAAATTCATTCTAGCAGCCCGTTCTAAGATGAAAATCATTTGAAATCCTTACGCTTGTCCAAGGGCGTAGATATGGAGGAGGGGTAATTACCCCTCCCCCTCCAGAACGGTACGTAGTGTTGCCAGACGTCCGGGAATTCCGGGAAAATCCCGGAATTTGTTAGGTCGTCCCGGACCCCGGAATTTTACTGTACTATCCCGAAAATCTTTAATCAAACAAAAATAAACAACGCAGCTGAGCTGCAAATTCAAATTAATTCCAGTTAGACTTGCTCAGAATTTTTGTCCTTTCTAAAAGGACCTGAAGACGAAAAATTGTTAAAACTTGCCAAGTCTAGCGATAAATATAAGTAGTATTTGTAAACGATGTTGCCGTCGTTCTTTTGGCCAAGCACATAGGTAAATTTTTTTACTACACCATAGAGCGTTTTTTTTTTGGTTGACAGGACGTCCCGGAAATTAGTCTTTCGAATCTGGCAACCCTAACGGTACGAGAAGCAAATAGTTGATCTGAAATAAAACAATTTGTAAAGGGTGGTTGAAATTTTTTTTGTTCACCCCCATCCCCACAATTTTTTTAACTATATTTTTTTATATTTTCTACATAAATTAAATGTTTATGGCGGTTGCTGTTATTCATTTATTTTTGTCTTTATTAACAAAAAAGGGATTAAAAACTGCAAATTTTGGCGTGAATTTCGAAACTTGTAAAACGTGATCCCATTGGCTGTGTCGTCAAAATTGAACTTATGACTCATCATGAGTATATGGCGAATTCCAGTGTTGTAGAGTTATCGACAACTCAATAAAAATGGTATTTAATGCGTATCTCATCCAATGAAATTTCCCTGCACTTAAAGTAGAAGGTTCCTAAAATCTTATTCATGTATACTTCAAGCCGAAATCGGTCCAGGAACCTGTCAATTTTGCAACAAAAATTGGCATTTCTGCGAAATTTTGGCATATCGTCTTAATAATAATTTCGAGTAAATAAACTGCAATTCTTTATTTTCAAGGCAATCTTCGAAATTTCAAAAATTTTCAAATTTTAGATGTCCCCGATGCAAATAAACCTATTTATTTATATCTTTACCGAAAAAATAAGTGATTTAAATTAGTGGGAGGTATTCGTAGATAATTAACGGATAAAATAAACCCAAAAAGAATCACTTAATAGAGTAAATAGTGTGGAATAATGTCGGTTAAAAATAGAATTTGTGGGAAACAATAGATAGGAAAAAAACAGACTGATTCAAATGTACCGATGTCGAGGGCAAAAAAAGTAAAAAATCGAAATTTAATCGGCGATTGCTCCCTTCCTATAGAGAATGAAGAAACTAAAAAATATGGATAACACATACTTTGACGAGCTCTTTCCGAGGACGTACATATATGGGATTTTAATTTGAACCATTTTGACCTCACAAAAAATTAAAATCCGTGAAATATTTGGGTCAAAAATCTAAATTTCCAGTTTTTTCCAAATATTTCCATTTTCCAGTGAGTTTAGGTTTAGGTAAATGTATTGCAAAAAAAGTATTTGAGATTTTAAAGTTTCACTTATGAGTCCGTTTTTCGATCTGACGTTTTGTTTTCGAGTTATTCGGTATCAAAGAGGGGTCTGGAAATGTCATTTTTCGATTTAAAAAATGCAAAAGAATTACTTGCCACTTTCTGATCCTCACCAGTTTTAGTGGAGTTCTGAAGCTTACATCGATATAATTCACATTTGCGACCTGTACCCGATTTCAACGGAAATCGCGGAAATTTCGACGTTTAATAGCTCCGAAACGAAACATCCTGTATAACTGATTTTTTTACCGAAGCTAGTTCCTCTATCAACCAAAAAAAAATCGATTTCTCTCCCTCTGACTGTTTCCGAGAAAATCAAATCAAACCTGTTCGACTTTGGGTTAAACTTTCCGTTAACATGTAGATTTTTGCTGATCTCCTGACGTCACTTTTCACTAAGGACAAATGGCTGCTTCTTAAATTGTAATAAATTATACCAGTATATATATAAGTATCCATTTTTTGTAGCTAAATTATCGGGGATAATACCACGAGAGTTTAAAAATTACCGACAATTTTTCACGATTGCGTGTTTTCTATAATTTCACGAGTCCGCAGGACGAGTGAAATTTGCAAAGAAAACACGTAAGAGTGAAAAATTATATTATCAGTAATTTTAAAGCTCGAGTGGTATTTAGGGGATTATTTCACGAATGAAAACACAAACTGCTAACAGTACTTAACTACGGGTTTATAACAATTACAAGCCATTTGTTTGTATCGAAATTAATATGACAACCAAGAAAATGACAGGAAAAAATTATCGGTGTAATTTTTTTAATTGACGTGACGTCAAAAAATTATCGCTGTAATTTTAAAAAACTTTACTCATCTTATGGGACTCTTAACACATGAGTGAAATAATCCTAGTAATTTTCTTCAAAATGTTTTTTTGGGTTTGTAATGACTCTTAAACGATTTATGCAATAAAAAAAATTTGTGCATATTCCTTATTGCAAATATCACAGGATAAATCATATGACTACGAGTTAATAAAATATACCAATACCATTATTTTTCGTGATAATAAATTTTTAGTAATTTGTTTCCATTGCATAATGACGAAATTTAGAGTGGGAGTGGCAACCTCGCTTTTTCTCCGTAACATGTACCGTAGTCCCGTTCATTCATTGTCTAAACAGTTGCCAAGGCGTAGTATTTTGTGTGTAACTTTTGGTTGTCAAATTAGACCGGTCTAGCCTTGGAGAATCTGGCCGGAAATATCTTCTTCTAGATAGAAAATTGACCTACGCGTAAAATTTGTATGACATGTTTCATATGTCGGTCAGTCAGCCAGTCAGTTTCTCCTTAAATATGTACCTATATAGAGATAACTATTTTCATTGTATGTTATCTTATCACTTCCGCTAGTCACTTTTTCCTCGATTTATTTATTATTGTTATGTAGATTTGTATTTTTGCCAGTTCTTGTAAATTTTTCTCCAGTACAATAAAATAATATCTTGGACTATGAAGAATATAATCCGGCAACATAGGAAATCCAGACACATAGGTAGAACATACGAGAAACAACTGGAAAACCATTATGGTTTTTCTCGTCATGACTAATTAGAAAACTTTTATAGGTATCTTTTTGAACTTATTTTGTTTTAACGCATACGACCCTAAAATTTTCTTAATATCCCCCAGTTTCATTATTGGTAAGACCGGTCTAATTTGACAATCAAGGGTTTAAATTGACAACTGTAAGAATAAGACAATTAAGTTTTGTCCTTTTAATGTATTTGTCAATTTTTTCGAATATTTATAAAAAAATTACATTTTAGATTTTCAAGTTTACAAGTTCCAAGATAAGTCATTTAGAAACCAACCGAATCGCAGAAATAATAGAATGACTAATAATTTTTTAATGGCAACTTCTTAACAATGACAGGACCAATATTTTTCAAAGCCTCATTGATTAACTAGAAGAAATAATTTAAAATTTTAAAAAAAAAATTCCATACTGAGTATCTCGTTTCTCGGGTACCTATATTGATTTGGTGTAAGTATTTACTTACTCCGTGTAAAAAAATACTTCTTTTAAACACGGTTCTAATTATGCGCTGAATTTTTTTTCTTAATATTTATCGATTTGATTCAAGAATATAATCTTGAACCAAGATATTTTTTCCTTAAACCCAAATATTTAACAAAGCTTACTGTAGAAATTATTATTCTTAAGCTAAGTAAGGTAAAAAAAAATTTAATTTTTCTCAACAGAATTTTCTCTTAACCTAAAAATACTACTAATTA